>JAQPZY010001394.1:0-412500 GCA_029931535.1 Margaritifera margaritifera | reverse complement strand
CAGTGCAAAGATGAAGTTTATGAGAAGTACTTTGCTCTCTTTGTAAATTGTTTTCCCGATTTATATATAGTCTTGTTGTGTTTAATATTAGTTACGTCCTATTGCCTATGTGTATCAGTCCTATTGCCTATGTGTATCAGTCCTATTGCCTATGTGTATCAGTCCTATTGCCTATGTGTATCAGTCCTATTGCAAATGGGTATCAGTCCTATTGCCTATGTGTATCAGTCCTATTGCCTATGTGTATCAGTCCTATTGCCTATGGGTATCAGTCCTATTGCCTATGTGTATCAGTCCTATTGCCTATGTGTATCAGTCCTATTGCCTATGTGTATCAGTCCTATTGCTTCTACGTATCAGTCGCCAGTAGTAAGACTAATTATTGCAGTAATCTCAAATATATTAGTAAAGTTAATCATTTAACTATAAATACCGCGTGTACTTGCATTCTTCTAATCATTACTAGCATCAGGCAAATGTTTAAAGAACGCCAGTATTATACCAAGCTAAACAATATTAGAGTTTATATATATATATATAATAAATAATATTATCATACAGGTTAGAGAACTCTAATTCGTACTCTATAGAGATTCGAACCCTGAATCTCCATAGAGTACGAATTAAAATTCTCTCACCTGTGTGATAATATTATTTAAATTCTTTTAACGTTATCAAGCTTTCTCTTGTCGGATCCAGGGATAGCACTTTCCGCTCTGTTTGATGTATATTTTTAATTCTCTCTCTCTCTCTCTCTCTCTCTCTCTCTCTCTCTCTCTCTCTCTCTCTATATATATATATATATATATATATATATATATATATATATATATATATATATATATATATATATATATATATGGTTGTACTTAAATTAGATGTTCCATGTTGTAAATGCACTAGCTGACGCAGAATTTCTCTTTAACTTTGTGATATGATTCTTTGTTGTGTTTCAAGATCATGCATTATCCTAATTTTGATAAACCTGGTGTAATCTCTGTTAAAGAGAAAATAAAGTCGTACATACATGCATGCATACATCCACACATAATACATACATACATCTATGCATACACACACAGACACAATTTGGTATGTGTCTGTGAATGTTTCTTATCTAATTTTGTTGTGGTTAATCAATTAGTGGTCAGAAATATACATCGATCAATATATAAACAGTACGAGGTATCAAACGAGAATTGATTTAACACTTGAATCAGAATGGTTTAGAGGTCTTGTTGAGTGTTCTTATTAATTATTGATGAAACTGATCTTTCTGAGGCGCCTTTGGTTTAATGAAAATAAAGCAACATAAATAATATAGATTTTAAAAAATTGAACATTGGTGCAATGATAGCAATTAAGTAGACCAAAGACACAGATCGTGCCTTGTTATCTCGACTGTTGCAGTTGTTGCGTTAACTACCTACGTTCCGCCTTCAGGTAGTCTATGCATGTAGGAGATATTTACAAATATTTCTTGAACACGAGACGCATACTGTCAAAATTTAACTGTCCAGAATGGTTTTAAGTCAGTGTCCTTGACATAGCACTCACGTATATTTTATCTTATTTTTTTGTAAAAAATTTGTTGTTGTTGTAGATTCTGGAATTCATAGTTTAAATAAGGCATGAGAAAAATCATATCACCGCTATATGCTCGTGTGCCCGAATCCACTACCGCCGTATTCAGAGATCTTCCTCAATTTTGACCATTTAACCTCGCACGGCTGTGCACTGGTAACATCGCCGTAGCCCGATGTGCTGCATAGTGTCAGTGCACTTTGTAATTATTGTTGTAAACTTATAATGTTTCAAAGATGTTTCAGTCTGAAAAAAAGACTTGCTTAAAAAAAAAGATGAGAAGCAGCATTGTTTTGAAAGCAATTCTAGTATAGGGGGACACTATGACCCGAAATGAGAGTTACATTACAGCAAATTTCGGACGGTATGGCCCATATGTGAATTTACCATTTGCCGTTTCTGGCCCGTCATGAAAATTCAGCTTTAGCGGTTTACAGCCCCTAATAGAAATGTAACATTAGCGGTGTAAAGCCTTCTATGATAACTTAACATTACGGATGACAAAATGGCCACCCTTATGGGAACTTAACATTATAGCAAATTTTGGACGGTATATGGAGCATATGGGAGTTCAACATTACGGAATGGTGTGGTATGGAGTCATTGGAAATTTGACATTAAGGGTTTAAAGGGTCCTAATGACATTTAAAATTAACAATTTATGGGGTCCTACCGGAATTATACATGTCACTATGGGGCTTTTTGGAATTCGATATGATAGGACACTCTAGGGCTTATGAAACTTGAACTGAGTGGGTCAGAAATATCCAATAACAGACAAAGATTAACCCTTATTTACCAATACCTATCCTAACTGACCAATACCTATTCTCACTGACTAACAACTATTGTAACTGACCAATACCTATTATGACTGATCAACACCTATTCTGACTGACTAACACCTGCTTAGACTGACCAATGCCTATTCTAACTGAGCAACACTGGCCAGTACCTATTTTGACCAATCAACACCGATTTTGACTGACATATACCTATTCTAACTGACCAGTACATATTCTGACTGACCAACACCGATGGTGCCTGACCAACACCTATTCTAAATGACTAATACCTATTATGACCAATACCTATATAGTCTGATTGGCTAAAAACCTATTCTGACAATGTCCAGGCAAATAATGATGCAGTTTGTCAAAGATCACCCCCTCTTACATCCTCGATAAATTATGAAATTCCGATTCTATTTTTAAAAAGGAGTAAGAAGCTGACCCTATTCCAAAAAACTAAATGCATAACTTTATCAAACACAAAATGTAAAGTTCTAAATTTGGCATAAGGTGTCGTGTACTTGTAAATTGCAAACATAAAGTACATTGTTGTTTTCAATCGCTGCTCCTGTTCAAATTTTCCACGTCGTTCTCAGTTTGGTGAAGGGTGTCGTGAACCTTTAAAAAGCATGCGATAAGAACATTGTTGTTTTCAATCGCTGTCTCTCTTATGTTTCTCCACGATGATATTGGGGAACGCGACAGCAAAAACATCGGAATTTCGCATGTGTAGAGTATGTAAGAGAGTGACATTAGTAAACTGCACTATTATGTGCCTGGACATAGATGTTGATCAGATAGAATAGGCGTTCTTCAGTCAGAATAGGTATTGGTAAATCACAATTGGTGGTCAGTCAGAATAGTTGTTGGTCAATCTAAATAAGTATTAGTCAGTCAGAATAGGTGTTGATGAGTTAGAATAGATATTGGTCTGTCAGAATAGGTGTTGGTCGGTCAGAATAAGTATTGATCAGTCATGGTGAGTTCTTGTCTGTTATTATATCTGTCTGTCCTGTAAAAGTTGCATAAACCCTAGAGCGTCTCGTCAGGTTCCAATAGGCATTATAGTGTCATACGTAATGTAAAATTTCCATAGGGGGCCACAAACCATGAATGGTAAACTCCCATAGAATGCAACGAACCACTAATGCTAAATTCCCATAGGACTTCACACCGTCCCAAATCTGACGTACTGAATTTCTCATAGGTGTCCATATCGTCTAAAATTTCCAGTAATAGATCTTCAATAGGGCCAGAATGTCCCCCTATACTACTGACCGTCGATTTAATCTATCTCAAGTATGTGGATTGTAAGTCTCTTTTTACAGGTGGACTTGAGTAGCGTGAACTCGCAAACACATTTGTCTACAGTAAGCAAGTATCCGTTTTAAAAAGAAAACAAAGAAGAAATAAAATTCGAAATTAATGTTTAATCTTTTACAGAAGCTGTAGTTGGGGATAAAACCGTTGGTAGAGTGGAAGTTCAAAAAATACCATGGGAGGTAAGTATATCAAATCTCCTATAAGACACATCAGAAGTCCATTCCTAGGGGAAGTGTTGTGTGTTTTACAAAACAGAGGAAGGATGGAATGAGAGCAAGAGTTAGCAAGAGAAAGCAATGAAAGCAGCATTTCGAAATTTCCATGCAAGAAAATAGACCACATGTATGTTTTTGTTTTATCGATGTGCTAACCAAAAATATAAATTCTTAATAAATACATAAAAATGAACCGTGAACAGTAAGACATTATATATTCATGGATTTACGAGAACCTTACCTTAAAGATTTGTAAATGACCTGAGTATGGCGGTCACCTGCTCAGTGTGAGCCTCGAAAAAACATGCACTGTATATCAGTTACTACCAAACAGTAAAACCTGTATTAGCGGTCCTCTATATATGTATGTATGTATGTATGTATGTATGTATGTATGTATGTATGTATGTATGTATGTATGTATGTATGTATGTATGTATGTATGTATGTATGTATGTATGTATGTATGTGTCCATCCATCTATCTATCTATCTATTTCCATTAATCTCTTGGATGCATCTTCAGCTTATTTGTTTGCTTTGTTTTTGTTGCAATGATTATACTGTAATTATTTATTTAATATTCATATTTCATTTTTAGTTGCTATCAGACAGAGGTATAGAGGAAGAAAGTTTCTCAGAGCATCAACAGGGCAAATCTCAGTCATCACATGATATACTGGTGTCCTCCGATATAGGGACAGAGAAAAATTCCATTTTCAGCGCAAATTCTTCGTCTGGATATATTCGAGTTTTTAATGAGAGAAAGAAAAGAGTAGATGAATTTTGCAGAAAGAAGATAAATACAACAATCGGCAGGGCTGAAATTTCTGGGTATAAATCTGCCAATTTTTCTTACTGCATTGTGCAGAAAGCTGGGTGCACACTATATATTCGACTCCTAAAATATTTGAACGGTGAATCCAAATATAGGGCAAGCCCTTTGGATATAACCAAGTATCAAACGCATTATCTAAATTCTAAATTTTTTGTTCATTTTAATATGAAGCATCCAGGTGACTTCGATTTTATTATGAATTCTTTCCGGTCAATGACGGTAAGGAACCCTTACACTCGGTTATGGTCGGCTTATATCGATAAGTTCCTTCTTCCGGATTTCTGGAGCACGAAAGGAAAAGAGATAGTACGGAGGACTAGGTTAAATGCAACATCCGAAGCTCTCCGATGTGGGAAGGATGTAACTTTTTCAGAGTTTGTGCAGTACATTATATTGACTAATGGATCTTTCGTGAGTTGGAATCAAGACAAGCACTGGCTTGCAGCCAGTGACCTCTGTGACCCCTGCGCGTTCAAACCACAGTTGATCGGCAAACAAGAAACTTTTCTACCTGACCTCATCTACGTTTTGCAGCAACTTAAACTAGAATCAATCCTAACATTTGTAAACTCTGTGAATCCTACAGAGTTTGAAATAAAAGACGAAATTGACTACAATTTTAGAATATTTCCGCATCATGCTAAATGTACTAATAAGCTAGAGTTAGCAAAGAGAATTTGGACTGCATTTCAATTCAATGGTTATTTGCCATTTAAAACGAACTTTCCCGAGAATGTTGATGGTCAGCGTCTAAGTTCATATTCACTGTATCGGATAATTTTGGAAGAACGTAAGAAAATAAATATAACAAAGGAAGATATAAAAAGACAAAGAATAGGGTCTTTGAAGAATGCTTACTTAAAATTGTCTAAAGATCAAATTTTGTCACTGAAACAGCTGTATCATAATGACTTTGAAGCGTTCGGTTACGATGAAAATCCGGATTATCTACCATCATATTGACTTTGTAAGACGAATCGGAACATCCTCGGCTTTTTCCGTTGCATACTAGAAAAGATGAGCTTTTCAACTGCTCCACGGCGACAGCTATCACTGCTCTTCAAACCTACGTCATCTGTGGAACAGTATGAGTCTCTTTCTGGGATGCGTTTTTGCACTAGTGACCAGAAATATGGTTAGGCCAAGATCATCACTCAGATGATTTGGTGACTTTGGTTCAGCTGAATTATAAACTTCAATCCGTTTCCATTAATCATAACCAGGGTTACCAACACACCTGAACAACAAATTAAAGGTGAACCAATTTTCTGGTCACTGTGCCAAAACGCACCCCTGACAGGCAAGTGTGTTCGTCTGTCATCGGAAGAAGACGTTGATGTTTCGAATCTCTGTTGGACATGATGTCTTTCATGCATTCAAATGCAAAGGATTGACATCATGATAACCTTTGAACGTACTGCATTTTACTGCAAGGATTTATAAAAAAATTCCGTCCTAATTTAGCCTACCCTGAGGCTACAAAGATGTTTATGACAGACTCGAAAGAGAAATATGTATTGAGATCACAAGAATACAGAGACTAATATGGTGCCCGTTCATGGCACTTGATAGTCAGTTTTTAGCATTAACGAACAAGTAATCACGGTCTAAAATGTTAGCGCATCTTGTTGTATAGACGCCAGATGATAATTTTTGAGAAGTAAAGTTTAGTATACCTAGACAAGGTTGTATGTACCTTCGAATGTTAGCGTTTCAAATTTTTTAGTGATTTAATTTTCGACTGCCTGGAGAAAAAGCTACCGCATAAAATGTACTTCTACAGTGTATTCTGCTACGCTACGACTAATAGCTACATTGGCTCCGATCCAGCTACCGGCCATTTGGGTTTTTAATCAGTGCAGTGTGTGTGTGTGTGTGTGTGTGTGTGTGTGTGTGTGTGTGTGTGTGAGAGAGAGAGAGAGAGAGAGAGAGAGAGAGAGAGAGAGAGAGAGAGAGAGAGTCTGTGTCCGGTGCACCTTTTTTGAATATTGAATTTCACTCAAACAAGGAAAACTACATCGAATCTCCTCTTTTGAGCACCCTTTTTTTTCTTTTCTTTTTTTCTCCTTATTAGCCATTTTGACACAATTTTTGTGCACTAACACGCACCATAGCAGGAAAAGGTTGAACCATATTGGCAGTTACTTCCCCTGCATACTCTTTAATGTTCATATACCATATGCTGCTAATATAGTCATACTTACGCATATAGACCCACCAGAGTTGATTATTATTCTCCATCTGCAGCTTGAGAATATTTTCCTCTTACGCAGGTAAGAACAGAAGTAAATACCCCGCTCGCGCACCCATGCCGAAAAGCTTTTCAAAGGGGCTAAGATCTGTTTGATAAAGTTTAATTATTCCTTAATATGAATAAACGAGGTTGCTTCAGTCTGAATGGCTGAATTTCTCTGCGCCATATCTCTGAATTTTCTTGAAGGTTCCTTTCAAGGGTATCTATAACATGTTAGGTTTTGATATGCAAGTGTGCAATTTTAATAAGATTGTTGCAATTTGCTGGGCTAAGTCTGTTTAAAAGATAACACACACACCTTTAGATTAAATCTGTTTCGAGATGAAAAGCGTTTCTTCATTTCTCACGTCTTACAAACCATCCTTCGTTGTAGTTCGGCTTCTGCATCTGTGATGCTCTTGTTGAGATTCCGCTACGACGTATATACCATGTGTAAGACGCACCCAACTGCCAACAGCGTAAACCCAGATATGTTTTCACATAATGCCCAATCGGAACACCTCGTCTCTTTCTGATGTGAGTCATTGATGTTATTATGAACGAGACTATTACGGCCTATCCGCCATATTGGGTTTTATTCCAGCAAAAGTTACTCCTCTTGCATATTCTCTTTATAAAAGAGGCATAACTTTCTTATTTACAAACAGAATGCTGTCAACATTTTTGTTTTCTTGCTGTGAAAGTTGTTCTCTCTCATTTTATTAAACTTTAAATATACCAATTTATTTCCTTTAAAAGTAACTTCACGTCGACCACTTTTGTTATGTTGTCTCTTGCTAGTTTTTTTCCCTATCTATTTTTTTTTAAAAATGGTGTATTACGTATGGGTAAACATTATGACGTTACAAATGAAAACTTTTTACATGGATAAAATCTGAGCAACGGTTACATGGATACATAACGGCCGTAGCGGGACCGCCCAGTTATACGGATACAGACTAGGTCGGGGTGAGCCTCAGTCAGAACGTCGGCCTTTTCCGCCGCATTCTAGAAAGCAAACAAAAATGTAAGTAATGGCCATTTTAAACTGCCTTCAAGCACCTGGTTGCAGAAAAACCTCGTTATGTTCCGAATGGGTCTACGCTGTTCGCTCTAAATTATGAGTGGAACGAACAGCGTTGACCCTGATCAACGGGCGCATAATGTGCTGGCTGATTTGGGTTTATGATTTGGGCGCGCGTTATGGCTTTATGTACGAGCGGAAAATGGCTATTTATCTTGAAAAATCTACATATTACACCAACAATGAAAGAGAGGTGAGACATGACAGAATTTATTTATTATAGATATTAAAATATTTTAGTGTGTTAAATTAAAATGTTTGGAAATATATTTTGAAATTTGTGTTTTTAGAAGCAATTTGGTTTTATCTGAAAAGTTTTTGTAGTATCATAATGTTGTATGTGACCAACTTTTAGCTCTACTGGTCATAGACCAGAAAGAATTTATGGATGGCCTGTTGTTTGTCGTCTGTCGTCAGTCCGTCCATCCATTAGCAAAAGTTCGTTTTCATTACCCCTCCTGAACTACTTGGAATATTGCCATGAAATTTTACACACACAAACAAACACAAACACACACGCGCGCACATGCACACACATACACACATTCATACCAAGTTCTAGATTGTCATAAATGAAAATAGTGCCGTTCAAACATCTAATATGGGCGCCACAGCAGCCATCTTGAAAATCTTGTTACCGACGCTCCTTCATCAAAAGACTTCTTATGATATTTAGTTTTTCCTAAATGAAAATGGTGCCGATTTTACATCCAATATGGCCACTACAACGACCCTTTTGAAAATCATGTTATCGCTACTCCTGAATGGATGGTCATATCAACATGGGGTTGTCACCAAAAGACTTATTCTGTCTGGATGGTCCTAAATGAAAACGGTGCCGATCTTACATCTAATATGGCCACCACATCAGCCATCCTGAAAATCTTGTTATCTGTATAGAATATCAGATATGGTTTCAGCACGCAGCAGTTAAAAAGAAGAAACGCTCTTATCTTGCATTCCTGGAAATTCTTCGAGGGACTTTTTTTACTAAATGTCTTCTTATGATATCACGTTGGTCGTAAATAAAATGATGCTGATCAAACCTCTAACATGATGTCCATCTTGAAAATCTTGTTATAAGTAGTCCTCTTAAGGGGATGGTCATGTGACTGCCATGTGATTTTCACTAAAACACTTCTCTCTGTATGTAGTTGGACCTAAATGAAAATTATTCCAATGTGACCTCCAAAATGTGGTTTCAATACTCAGCAGTTAAAAAGAAGAAGAAAAAAAAAAAACAAAAAAAAAACAACGCTTTTAACTTGGATACCTGTAAATTCATTTCAGCCAGTACAGCGTCAGTCCCTTCAAGGGACTATTGTTTCTTGTTTTGTTTGATACTGTTCCAACTAAAAGCAGATTTTACTATTTGTTATGTATTAAATAGATATATTTAATTTGAACTTTTCGCAGTTTAAACATAATATTACCATAAAATGTGCATAATGCTTTTAAAAACAAGCACACAATTAGAGTCTCAGGCCTTTTTTCACCGTTCGTATAAATTGTATGGTATTATGAAATGTATGTCTGTTTAGGAGAAATAAAATGTTTATTGTAAAAATTATAACTTGCTGATGTTCACATATGCCATCCCATGTTACTCACTATATTATAGTTGATGACCAGTTAAGTCTTTTTTCTTTGCTATCACGGAGAGTGTTTACATATAGTGTCGCTAGTATTAATACAATCTTGTCCTAAATAAATAAATAATTATATATATATATATATATATATATATATATATATATATATATATATATATATATATATATATATATATATATATATCTATATATATATATATATATATATATATTATATATATATATATATATATATACATATATATACATATATATCATTTAGCACACTTGCGTAATTATATATATATTGGTATAGAATCCTTTTAAAACTGAAAGAACTCTGAAGTTGAAAATATTTAGAACCATTTTGTATTTACAAAGTATAAGGGATAGGATTCTTTGGTTTGGTTTGATTTTGTGGGGTTTAACGCCATTATTCAGCACATGATAGGCTATACATGGTGGCCAGTATATTTGGTGGTGGAAGACCCCGGGAAGAATCGCCGGCCCACGAAAAACTACTGGCTAGCATTCTCATATACCCACGTTGGTCGAGCCGAGACTGAACTCACGCGGATAGAGGTGAGATGTGGGAGTGATCTGTAAAGGCGAACGTCTTAGACCACTCGGCCACCCGGGGCCTCAGATAGGACTGTATTGTCTGCATTTCGAAATTCTGTGGTTCACAAATCAAAGGGACGTAACTGTTGTAAACTTTATTCGATTTGTTCCTGAATGAGTTTGCGTTCCATTCAGAAAACTTCATGTGCATAATGTGCAAAAATTGCAAGCTTTTCTGTAATCTGTAGCAGTTTGTTTCTGTCATTACAATAAATATATGCTCGCAAGAAGTGCGGCGCACTGAAATGACATGGATTCAATTGGAATTTACCTAAATCTATTAATCCTGATTTATATGTCGTTCCAGGCTAGATGGCTTTCTTTAATTCCAATTTTTTTAAAAATCTGCCTCCATTTAGGATGGATGAAGAAATTTGTGAATGTAATGTAATGTCAAGAGAGAGACAGAGAGAGGGAGGAGGGGGCGTGTAAAACGTTGGTTTTTGTCATTCCTAACTCGGTCCTAAAGATTCCTCGGCGAGAAAATGGCGGAGGAAGTGTAGTAAACGAACACACGGTGAGTGCTTAAGCGTTTTGCCTCCACATTTTTAAATTATAACACATATCTACATTCTATGGCATAATCAATTCATAACTGTTGTCAGACTTAAGTTTTGATCAATCCGAGAGAACAGATGAGTTATTGACACGACAAGCCAACCAGAGACCCATTCCGTGAATTTTAAAAAACAGGTTTTATGTTATAACATTATGTTTCGGTTTATATTTTCATGTCTTTGTTTGGTTTAAAGTTAATAATAACTAGGTTACTAAAAATGTACTGAAAAATATTCATGTGGACTCATTGTTATTTTCATGTCGACGAGCCAAAGCGAAAACAATTCATCCACACGAATATTTTTTTAGTACAAATTCAATAGATCTAACCCATTCTGTAACACCGTTGTTTTAAAAACTTTAAAAACTATAGTTCCACAGTTAAAAAGAATAGCAATAAAATAAAGCTGATATAGAATATATTTGATGCATCCAAAAAATGTCAGTTAATTTGCATACAAAGTGCTTGACAACACTGTTAGCTTCTTACGATAAAATGTCATAACTAATGCAGTCGTGACTTGAATCGAATTCAAATTGAACATAATTTTTTTTCTGCACTGTAATCTGTTATCCAAATGGTTGAAAACACGTTTTTCTACTGTAGCATCTTTTCTCAGTATACATTTATGGTTTTCCTATTTTTTTAAAATTATTTTCTTTGGCCAGTGTGGTGAGAGATAGCAGCAGCATCAAATACAAATAACTGCATATTACTGATAAGGCAATCAGATACCGTGGCAATAATACTAATAATAATAACTCTGCTTAACACTTCTTCAGGATAAGTAAATTGAATTTCAGAAAATTTCTAGGATTCAGCAAAATTAGATAATGATTCTATACGAATATTTAATGATTCACGTATGATTTCTGACTGACGTTTTGGATTCTTGACCGAAATTCTATACTTCTACTTTGCCGTTCTGAGAGCTATGTGCCATTGCGCAGTCTGCACCTTATTTATAGGCTCTAGACAATGTCACACGACCCAGGAATATCCAATCGGTGCTCGTCTGTGTCAGGGCTAGCCATAGCGGTAACCAAGTCAGCCGCATAAACTAACACATAAAATGAACTTAGAATACAGAATTAAGACAGAACTAACGTATCCTTGTATTGTCTATAGTGTACGAATTTATTTTGTAATGTTACTTGTACATTTATTCATGTGATTGAATGGAAAATAATAAAATGGACAAGTGAAAATAGATGTAAATCGAGCTAGAGTACCTGTGTTCAGTTATGGCAGTGGCTTGTCGGTCCGCCAAAACAATGAGTTCACTCTAATATTTTTCAGTACAATATTCTGCAACCTATTTATTATATATTTTAAATCAAATAAAGACATGCAAACGTTATTTTGTACAACCTTCACTGAAATATGAAAAGAAACATGTAGCAGTTTGGGTTTAAAGACCCACAAATGTAGTGGGTTCACTTATTTTCTTTATTTCCATCTTATCAGTGTTAATAATATGTTGTACCCTGAAATAAAATAAAATGCAAAGTTATTACTATCACAGAGTATAAACCAACAAGTTACATCAAACATCTTCAATGTATGTCAATCATTCAGTAGCCATATATAAAAATGCAGAAAGAGGATAGAAAGAAGAAAGTAAGGATAATAGAAGGGACACAATGGGATATATTAAATTTACCATCGCAATTCAAATGATAGATATTTCTTGTTAAATTATGTACTAGCTTACTCTTCTGCTTAATGCAAGCAGAATTACAGAACTCATTAGCATCAACATTTTCTGTTGAATGTATAAACTCATTAGCATCAACATTTTCTGTTGAATTAATTAACTCAAAAGATCATTTGTGAATAAAGTGCTTGTGACCTTCACCTTCCCTGAATGTTCAAAAATGAAACAAGTATAAAAATAGTGAACAGTAAAGATATGCTTTACCCTATTTGTGAAATTGGGGCAGACTGAGACAATGATGTAGGGTGTGACAGACTCTTGCATCTGCTGATTATTACCTATATACTAAGTATTTCAAGTTAAGTATATAAAACATCATATTAGCTTACACATATACTTTATATGTTATTTGAGACATGACTTCACATTACTTTATATGTTATCTGAGACATGACTTCACATTACTTTGTTATTTGAAACATGACTTCACATTACTTTATATGTTATTTTCAGACATGAATTCATATTTCTTTATATGTTATTTGAGACATGACTTCATATTACTTTATGTTATTTTGAGACATGACTTCACACTACTTTATGTTATTTGAGACATGACTTCACATTACTTTATATGTTATCTGAGACATGACTTCATATTACTTTATTATATTTGAGACATGACTTCACATTACTTTATATGCTATCTGAGACATGACTTCACATTACTTTATGTTATTTGAGACATAACTTCACATTACTTTATGTTATCTGAGACATGACTTCATATTAGTTTATATGTTATTTGAGACATGACTTCACATTACTTTATATGTTATCTGAGACATGACTTCATATTACTTTATGTGTTATCTGAGACATGACTTCATATTATTTTAGTCAGAATTTGATGCATGAAATGGCAATCTCTCAGAAATTAAATTGCCTGTTAATTTGGAACATCTATGCTCCATTGTAGCTTATAACTAACTATTTCCATGAAATCAAAACGTATAAAACCGGGTTTTAAATACATGTGCCTTATAGCTCTTGGTGTCTGAAAATGTTTCACATGAATGTTTGTGCACCAAATTATCAGAATTTAACAAACGTTAAATTTTCAAAATATTCGTTTTTATTATATATTTCATAATGAAATATTTAAATATATTAGTGGGTGAGAAATTATATCGCCACAGACACGATATTATGTATGCATGTATGTACTCTCTCTCTCTCTGAATTTAGAAATTTCCACCAAAGAAAGGCCACGCTCCTCACGGCTCACACGGACTCAGATCACTATATTTTTTTCTATATAGTCCCTACATTTGTTTGTCTCATTCTGACTTTGAAAGCTACTTTCTCCGAATTTGAACATTATCCACAATTTGAACTTTTACATGGTGTAGCAATACATACATGATCATCATAATGAGCATCAACCCCATATAGACCATAATATAAATATATTTGCAAAATTTTAAAAATTAACATTTTAAAATATGAAAAATTTACATTTAAAAAAAGAAAAATTAAAAATGTAAATGTTTAATTTGATAGTTTTATTTTTAAAGTCAATATACACAAAATTTAATTTTTTTTAATGTATCTATCTTAATGATAAACATGGGATTTAAATTTAAATTTTTGTCGCCAAGACACTGACAGATCACAATTATTTTTCTTATATAGTCCCTACATTTGTTTGTCAGTACTGAACTTTCCACTGTGTCTAAATCCTAATAAATCACATATTAATCTAAAGTATCTTCAAAGATGAACTCACGGTGAAGTTCTTGTCATAGGTTATCCGGCATTTTTTTGGAGGGGCTGGTCTGTAAACAAAACAACATGCAGTGGGTCATTGATTTCACTTCCAGACCAACAGCAATGCCTCATTACTCACTGTGTAGTCAGGGCCGTCGCAAATTTGCGCTTGAAGAAACAGCACCCCGGGTGAGCGTCGCCTTCGGCGCACCCCACTCGGGAAAAAATACTGCAGACTCAGCGAAATGGCGCCCCCCCCCCCCAGGCTTGGCGCCCCAAGCGATCGCCCGCCCCTTACGACGGCCCTGTGAGTACTGTCGCCAGAATACGCACAGACAACCACACCATAATGCTCATATTCTAAAAAATAAACAATTTCCTTCAAATCAATACCAAGAATGCCTAAATCTAACTCACGCATCACCACCAAAATGAGAGAGGAAAAAATGCTCTAAAAATAGACTGAGACTACATTCGTGGGTACCACCGGAAGTAATAATTGTGACCCGAGTCCATACGCGTTTAGATTACTCTACCAAGGGGAGGTAACCCTCTGTGAAAAACGGTAGGCCAAACATGTTGCACAGCTACTCTACCGTTATTACATTGACGTATACACTAACCTGTTTTTACAGCCTCTATCCGGTTTTATTCAATATTTTGCTTCCCTTTTAGTGAAAATGTTTCGTTATCTTTTTATAATCCTGTTTTCATATCTGAAGCGTTTAAATCAAAATTTGTGTATTCATTTAACGTCATTAAAAAAGTGTGTCTGTTTTGCTGGTTTTAACGGCACTTTTAACACATTATTGGCTATATCATGTCGAGGAATAAGTGCTATGTGCCTTTCCTAAGTACAAACCTAGGCAGCCGACCCGGGCTGGCCTGGTCGGTAAACCTGGGACCCTTGGATTACGAGTCCGACGCGCTACCAACTGAGATACCCCGGCTCTCGTGTCAGTAAATAAACATGTCATGATGTTACGCTGGTCATTTCGTAATATTTGTCTTGGAGATTAACGTATAAATACTATCATTTCTGATCGAACGTACGGTTGGTCTCTTCTACACTGACGGAATACATCCCATTCCTACGGCAGAGACAGTTTAAGTTGTAGGCTATAGTCTGTGACATAAACTTATTACAGTAAATAAATTGCATTCACAATCGCCTCCTATTGAAGGGACGGCCTGTTGAATATTCTTGCTCATTCAATCAAGCGCACTATGAATCAATATACATGTTTCCTCTTAACAGCGAAAGATCATGAATATACAAGCAGTCTTTTCAGTTGCTTAGCGTATGTATATCTTGAAAACTAAAACAATTATGGCATCTGAGTGTACTTATCAGTCATTAGAATTTGAACATCGTGTTTCCCGTAAACGGCGCTACTCTCAATAGGTGTGTGGTGAGTGTCGCCTGCGGTTCTCGATTTCATGTTTCACGAAAGCAGCTGCCGCTACAATCAACCCGAAACGATATTTCCAGATCATTCTTCGTAAAAAAAAAAAATTGAATATATTCATTCTAGTTCATCACTCTGCATTGTAAAACATAATTTCAAATGTCTTCATTCAGTTTTCATTCAATTTCTGAAAACTGGTTGTCGGATGGATGTCAATCCCCCACAGACAACATAAATACAGAAGATCCAAGGTCATATCGCGAGTTTGAACCTGCAGTTCAAACTCTGGTTATGACCTTAGACTTTCGGTATTTCTGATAAACTTAAATTCAACGCGGGGCACAAAAAGTTACATTTTAAGAACTCATGTGTATATAAAGGATAATCAAGATTAGTTATCATAGTATTATTTCACTCTTCCGAAATACGCGTTGATACGTTTCTGTGGCGAAATGATTAATTACTTCCGTGCCACTCATTTGTCTTATTTCGCATCAGTGCTTTTGAAACTATTTTAATAGTCTCGTGGTGTAAAGCTTACTGCAGTGGAGGCGCCGTCTGGAGTTTTTCTTGTTGCCCCCCTCCCCTTTAAGCCCCCGGTTTCATTACTTAGATTGGGGGGTGGTGCAGGTTGGCAACTGTCATAAAAGCTGCTCTCTGTGGCGAAGTAGGGGCGCCACTAAAGAGCATTGCCTCCCGGCGCCTCGGTAGGGGCGCCATTAAAGAACATCGCACCCGGGCGCCTCAAACCCTCGCGACGCCACTGGCTTACTGATGACAGTTTTGCCTGGAATTTTATAGGTATTTCTGTGATCAGTTTAAAAATTCAAAAGCGTCACAGAATTTAGGGTGATAACACTTCTCCATAGCTTTTGTTCATCTTTAAATTAGTTTTTACATCCGTCAATTATTCGGCAAACGAACGTCATTACTCTGCTTCTAGTCAGAAAACTGTACTTAGGTTTTTGCCTCTAATGGAGAAATAGAGAATTAAATAACCACTATTTTCGTATAATTTTTTTAATGTTGGTTCAAATAGCAGTCTCTCTCCACCGCCCCCCTACCCCACGCCACCACCACACACGAAACACCCAATTCAAAGGTAATCTGTGTAAACTATTATTGCTAACTTAGGTGAACTGATGACATGTTAATGTAAGTTATATTTTGTAAACAATGCAGTTTACTGCAGCTTTTACTGACGGCTTTAAGCCCTATATTGTCTTGTGAGCTAGGTCGTGATTTGATCGTTCTGTGAAAATAGGTTGATGATGAAAACAGTTCACTGAGCAAATATAGAACATATTAATATAGAAAATCCTCCTCAAACAACAAATGGAACATGCATCAACCTCGTAATTTTTAACATTTTTTTTTTACCAATACATGTTTAAGAAATATATGTTGTCTTATCAATGACAGTAATTATTGAATATCACTCGTACACATTATTTAAATTGAATAGTGATTATTGAAAGCTTTAAATGTTTTTAAATATTTTCATAATAACAAATTACGTTATGTTTCTTATCAACCTCAAACGTAGGCCTTGTACGTCGCAGGTTCAGTTCAGTGAATATGTTGGACCCAATGGAAGAGTTGAGACAAAGAAAACCATTCATGAGTTTTTGTGTTCGAATTTCCATGTGCACGCGTTTAAAAAAAAATGTTTTCTGTTAGGTTCAACATTCAAAAATGAGTCAGACTTGCAGCTTGTTAAATGTAATAGTGTGTTTATGTGTTTTTAATTCAATACATCGATGATAAAATTATTGTTGACAGTTAGTAAAACATATAAATTAGTAGGTTTCAATTAATTGATTCAATTTATCGGAAAATAGATCTTTTTAAAATTCAAGATGTTCAAGTTATTAATTATATTATTTGTATTGAATTCAGCTTATTTTTATTTTCTGTCAGCCTCTAACATAAGAATCACCACTGTAATGAAATTTCTGGTAGCACATATATTGAATGGAATTGTTTTATTCTTCTTCCAAGTGATACACAACTTATTCTTTTAATTGTTGCCAAAAAAATGGATAAACTTTAGTTGAGAATGAGAACTTACGATATATCCTTAGCTGTTTTAAATCTAACTTGAGAATGCACCTCCCAAGAGAGACCACCCTTTGATCAGAAGCCACCTTGCCCAGGTCCAAAACAGTATATTTGTGCCATTTTGTCTCTCTCTCTCTCTCTCTCTCTCTCTCTCTCTCTCTCTCTCTCTCTCTCTCATATGTGAGAGACCGCCCCCAGTACAAGGTCACCTTTCCCTTACAAAAAGGGGTGGCTTATAAGTGTGCAACCACTGTTTTCTCATTACTTTATTTTTAGAAACAATATAATGCATACATACATAGATACAAAGATTCATACATACATCCACACACGAATGAGTGCTCGCATTCGTGTGTGGCAAGCGATAAATTTGTAGGCCACTAATATGTTCTAATTTTAACCACTGGCGGTGTTTAAGATGGTTTTAACATTCTCCTCTGTACAATAAAACTATTTTTGAACTTCATCTGAACAGAGAGATACACTGCATTGATTCAAGTGCACATGTTATGTCAGATTACAGATGTAGGTAGTTTATTTAGTGCAGTTATGTCAATCATCCTTGTTGCATATAGATGATTTATTACATACAGTATTTCATCGACTACTGGCCACTCTGTATATTTGAAATTCAATACAGTACAATCATTGTTGTATGCATAACCGAACCAGCAAACAGATTTTGGAACAGAAGTTTCCCTAAAATCACCTTTTTCTGATGCATGGACATTATAAGCTTCTGCGAAAATTATTAATTGTAGTTTAGTTTTTTTGCTCCATTTATCTTTATATTTTTTCTGCAGAGAACTTCTACGGTACCGTGACAAAGTGTTGCACACCATGTTCGGGTTTTAATTTAATTTGATTTAATCTTATGCCTGTCAGCACAAAGTTTCCGGAAACTAGTCAAAGTGCGGAGTTGTGATTGTCTAGCTGTGAGATCTGGAAATGGATAATGGGATTGACTATACTCAGTGAAAGATCTTAAGTTCTACGTGACAAAGGTGATTTGTCTGTAAAATGTCATAAAATAGTTTTACCTTAAACTTTGATCGAAAAAAAAAAAAAAAAAAAAAGAAAGAAAGAAAAAAAAAACAATCCTGATGCATCGCATGACATTTGTGTTTCACTGTAAATTTAAATTAATTCCATCATCATTTTCTGCTAGTAGCCATACCAAATATACTCGTCACTATTCGACTAGTCCCGTAATCTGGAGAATAATCTTGTATGTGTTAGGTATAGTGATATGTACCATTTTCACACATTTTGTTTGCAAGAAGATCGTTTTAATGTGTATCATTACACAAATTTAACCGAAATACTTTTAGGGTTTTCTGCCAAGATGATTTAAGTTCAAAAATTGCAGTCCTCCTATATTGCCGTATAAAATAAAATATTTAAATGTGTCTACTTTTTTCAAGGGTTTGTGTACCTTATTTTATGAAATTGGACATTATATTAGTAAGTTATCATCTTTAATAAATTAGCACACCTGTTTCCTGTCATCGATTTATCGTCAAGTATAACATTGTAATTCGGTTGATTGGGTCTGAGTCAAAGGGTGTATGACATTAAATTAGTGCCAAGGGCTATGAGTTGACATTAAGTCAGTGCCAAGGGCTATGAGTTGACATTAAGTCAGTGCCAAGGGCTATGAGTTGACATTAAGTCAGTGCCAAGGGCTATGAGTTGACATTAAGTCAGTGCCAAGGGCTATGAGTTGACATTAAGTCAGTGCCAAGGGCTATGAGTTGACATTAAGTCAGTGCCAAGGGCTATGAGTTGACATTAAGTCAGTGCCAAGGGCTATGAGTTGACATTAAGTCAGTGCCAAGGGCTATGAGTTGACATTAAGTCAGTGCCAAGGGCTATGAGTTGACATTAAGTCAGTGCCAAGGGCTATGAGTTGACATTAAGTCAGTGCCAAGGGCTATGAGTTGACATTAAGTCAGTGCCAAGGGCTATGAGTTGACATTAAGTCAGTGCCAAGGGCTATGAGTTGACATTAAGTCAGTGCCAAGGGCTATGAGTTGACATTAAGTCAGTGCCAAGGGCTATGAGTTGACATTAAGTCAGATTACATGTAGAACTGTGATGTAGATTAAGTGTCTGAAGACGGTTTCACTATACATGGAGGTTTCATTACTGCAAAAAAGTTCCTAGGCTTTCGTTTCGACCTAGGTGTGCCAATGGTGGTTAAAATCAACCGTGAAAACTAACTTATTCAGCGACATCCCTCACAATTCACAGTAAGAAAAAGCGATGAATCATGTGCCCGCGGACCGGCAGATGAACCCCAAACTCCAGAGATGGCTGTCCCAGAAATAGACAGACTAGAGAGATCAGATCGGGTTTTGCTAAAATGTTTGATAAAGGTCAAAGGTTAAATATCAAAGATCATACACATGGAAAATAGTTAAATATATATTCATAGTGAAATAAATCAACATGAAGACTTCGATATTTGATGCACCAATACCAAAACAATTGATAAATATTACAACCCCTTTCAACATGCCTTCAAAATAGAAATTATTAAGGTTAATGAATGCACAGAATTTAAATAGAATCATAACTGAAACATCGAGATATTCCTTATAAGAGAAATGTTAATGAGTATTGATTTTATGGTTGAAACAAATAAAGATTTCTAGGCATTTTTGAATGACATTGAACCATATTTGAAAAAAGGTCATCATTAAAAAAAAAACAGCGAAAATGGTCTGTGAAAATACAGCTAGACTTAACGATTAGACTTATGAAGAGACCGACTCAAGAAGGACGACAAGTTGAGTATAAAAAATTTCCCACAAAACTAGGTCTCTGGATATATTGAACAGAGATGGAATTAAAACTGCGATAGAAATCTTTTGAAATACTTCTCACGAAATTTGGACAGAAAATAAGCAAAAGTTCAGGATAGATTTTTTAAAATACAGGATTGAATATTTAACATTGCACATAAATATATATCAACCGCTCAGAATAAGCTCGTACATATATTTATTTGAATGATTTAAGAAACAAGAAATAATATGGATAATAAATATATTTTTGTGTGTGTGCTTTGGAATCACTTTTAAGCACCTTTTAAATGCTCCACCAAAACATACCCACATCAATTTGTTTGATAGATGTCCGGTAAAAATAGAGTACATTAAGAAATTTCAAGATGAATTTAATATCTGAGGATTTTTTTTCTGAAATAGTTGAACAAGCCGGTTAGAATAGCTGAAATAGATAGAGAAAGACATGCTGACATGTTAATTTGATATGGTGGTCCTATTGACTAACAAAATGGAAGGTATCATTAAGTTGCAATAAAAAAAACAAATTGTCAAGAGTTGTATCATCACAAATAAATAGACATCACGGACCAAAATATATATGTAAAAGTGAATGACATAAAAATTATCAGAGCATAAAATACTCCAGCCTTCAAACACTTGGAGATCCCCATGACTATTATGCCATGAAAGATACAACGATGATATGTAACATTTGTTTTTTAATTTCGTATTTTCTGTATGAAAAAGTATAAACTATACCCTGCTCATTATTACTGTGCTCCGCAATTATCAAATGATGCAAATTTTAAAAACATAAGGTGTCGAACGTCAACTTTTAATAGACGATGACACGTTTTGAATTATTGAGAGTGAAATAAGAGTTAAATTAGCACGAAATCACATAGATGCGTCAAAGCAAATCGTGAATATTACTTAAACAAAGATGGTAAGATTAGAAAATGTTGGTGGGTATAATGGTATAACCACTTTATATTGTAAGTTTTGTTAATCAGATAACAATGTAGTGAAAAAGTTCATGTATTCAGTCTTTATCAGATTTAGTACAAACATTGTTTTGCCACATTTGTAACACCACAGTTTGTCAAGTTATGAGGCTCTTTCAAATACATTTAGTAATGACTAAAACAATTGATTTGAGTTGATTGTTTTGAATGTTTATATGAGTATTTCAAACAAAATAAATATGTACATTTAGTGGGAATTTACATTTTCTATTCTGCTGATTTTCAGGTGGGATACCTTGTTGTACATTATCTAACTTATGACAAACATAACATTTTGGGTTTGATTCAGATTTTTTCAACATTTAAAATAAATGAACAAAGAACTTGAAATTTGTAATCTAAAAGAAAGTATTTAATTGTCTCTACTTTTAAAGAATTTACGTTACTTTTTATGTGTGCTTTTGTTGTTCATAAAATAAATAGTCTATGGCTTCTGCAAGTTTGAGAATAGACTATATTTTGGCACACCTTCTTTAATGGCAGGGATTTTGTTTATATTGTTGATATGTAAAATTTTTCCGGATTAATTTCTCCACTCTTTTTGCACAGTATCAAAACCTGTTTAAAGTCAATCTGATTTATCAGTTGTGAGATTTATTAAGTTGTATTGGCTGCTTTGTCGATAATTCTCTCCATAGCGATGTAGGCATAAAAGATAGAAAATCCATTTCTGTTTTGTCACTAACCAATTACTCAATTGCTTCTGAAGTAATCATATCGTACTAGAGACAATTTCTTCCATTTCGACGTATTGGTTACCACCTATCACGTCAGAGGCTTTGCAAGGGTTATGTTAAATCTGAAATTCTGCGGAAGAGCACAAAGATACTGTGGACAAAATTCTACTAATATCTGGAAGTCCAGTGGCATTTCAAACTTGCTACCATTGACTGCGAAATGCTGTATCTATTATAGTGTGTGTTACGACTAGGGGTTATGTAACAAAAGAAAAGACTCAAACAAGCTTTCAAGATTTAAAATACAAATCTTTAATGTCCTAAAATATTAAAATATTTCAACAAACAATTAAAGTGAAAAAATTAAAAATAACTTACAGTATAGAATATCCTTAAAAGTCCTAAATTGTTTTAAAGTTCACTGTTCCGGAAGTTAATCCAACTATTCCGAATGAAATATCCTTCACTGTGCTAATATGTTGATAAGTTTAAGTATATCCAAATAATCCTTGTGAATCTGGAATCTCACACGTTTTAGAAATGTTTCCGATAATTCCACGGAGCTGTATAATAATTCAGATTAAAGACAGTACTGAATCCTAAATGTACTGTATTAATAATAAATCAATTTCCAAATAAGAATATCCCACACACAAACTGAACCAATTTCGTAATGACCTCTCTATTCACAAGTAACTATGAAGAATATTTAAACACAGGATTATTTCCTATATATATAGCATTAATGCGCAAAATCGAAATAAAAACCCATACTACGTCTTCAATAAATAGGGTATTTCGAAATAATGCAACCCCCTCTGAACCAATCAGGAATTAGGTTATGCGTGATTCTGCTAAAGTGCTCGAGTACCAGTGTTTTAAACATTAAACACTGTATTGATTCATTCTTCGAATGTGACCTTAAACTATAATTCCTAGTCAATATAATGTTTACTCCTAAAAGTACAAGAACTAGGTCGAAAGTTCATTACTCTCTCGCGCGCGGAAAATACGTCACATGACTAAAGCAACAAGCAAATAGGTGAAATATCGATCGAGGCTACCGTATGTATACTCATAAGACGACAGCTGTTTAGACTAAGAACAGAGATGATAAAATAATAAACTATACCATTATTAAAAGGAAAAATATATATATAATTCCGTAACATGTGTTATAATCTTCCATAGATTTGCATTATTCTCCATGTGAATTTCAAACGCTTCTATCTCACTGTTTTATCTCTTTTCAATTGGTTGTAAGTATTGTTGAATATTAGGCACCACTCCTTGTACATCTGTTCTTTTTCTTATAGTCTGCAATATTTGTCAGGACCAAATAAGGTTCTGAATGTCTGTGTCAAGAATTCCTTTGCATCTAAAACCTTTTATTTTCTGTTCTCGTTAATTTGTTTCCGTAGTTTTGATATTTTGTTCGATCTTTCCTTACCGAAGTGGTATTGTGGTAAATAATAAAACGATGAGAGAAATATATCTGACAGGACCTTGTGGACTTGTTTTACCTTCAAACACTGAGACAAAATAAAAGATATCACATTGGATCAAACAATTAGCAGTGACTTAAACGTCACCAATAACCGTATCACTAATTTAGGTGATCCTGTTAAGTTACCAGCTACTAGTCGGTTTGCACAAAGTCGTATTGATACTCCAGTACCTAAGACTTTGGAGGATAACAATTTAAAAGATATCAAAATATGGCGGAAACAGGTTGACAATAAATTAGAAATTATTGAACTGATTGACTGGTGTGTTCAATAATTGTTAATTTATTGTCAACTTGTATAAATGTATACATTTTTTAGGTTTTAAAAAAGAGACAGACTATATCAGATGGAGTACATGCCTGAATAGTTCTTTGGCTATTGAATCCTAGCAATATAGCAATGTAGTTGGTAAAATTCTTGTGAAATTATCTCTCATAGTGATTTGAACTTTTGAGGTATGTTTTAAACATTCAACGTCTACACTTACTTAGCTGTCACCATTTTCAGTCATTCCCTTTTTGGACTTTATTCATGTACATCTCAAGATTGTGAAAACCATCAGATTTTAAAGGGGTATTTGCTTCATTCTTGTCGTTTATGTAATAGAAGATATTGATTTTGAATTCATTGAAAATATTGTAATACCCAACAACAAAATAGATTCTCTGTAGGAAAATGGATAGTTTACTATTTATGTTATCAATTACATTAGTAAACTATGTTTCTTTCTCAGGGGGACCATCGTTTGTAATATAGGTCTCCATTTATCTAGCGAGAAAGTTTCACTTTTGCCAAACATTTTTATAGCAGAAATTCAAACAGTCAAGAGTTGTGCTAAAGGAAAGGCTCCCGCCATTAAAGTGTTTCTCTTTAATTTGTGCCCTTCTTTATTGCCGTTTCTGCAAGATGTAACTTGGTTCCGACGTTTCTTCTATCTCTTTATCTTTCGATTTCTCCCCTCCTCCAATTTTTGTTGTTCTTGTTGTTGTTGCAATTCTTTTAAGTCAACCTTCAGTAACACTCCATCGTATTGGCTTTCGATGTTGTTTATTTTCTTCCTGATTGCTTTTTTTAAAACAATTTCGTTGTATCTGTTGTGCTTTTTGAGGATTAAATTAACTTCACATGGTAGATTTCACTCTAAGTTATGGTTCAACCTACTTGTTGCAGAAGTTACAATTTCATCATATTTTAAAACTTCGTTGTGGATCAACGTATCATTTAAAGCATTTACAGGAACTCAGATCAATGTTGCACTAAACCCACAGGAACAACTACACCTGTAACTATTCTTCCAACACATAATCCAACTGATTTAATTCCCACACTAACTAAAACTGCTGCTTTGCAAGCCTCCACCCAACAATCTGCTATGGTAAAAGTCCATGTTCTATCACGTAGTTGATTGTGAACTGACTATGTGAAAATGGAATAATTAGTTCTGCAATTTCTCTAATATCCATATTTCATGATAGGCCTATTGACATTTTAAACAACTTCGTCAAAAGCATGATGTATGCAACTGTGAGAGCAGACTTTAGTGCTGCATGATAAACAGAGTTAATAATATCTTTTGTTTCAGTCGACATTTGTTTGCAGGTAAACCATTGCTTTTATTAACTAAAATGTTAAAGCACCTATAGTATTCAGTTGGACAAAATTCAGTCTTCGCCATTGTATGTAGACAAAGTCTTGTCATGTTGAACTTCGTGCAGGTTTTTCACTGGTTCTTTAGTGGTGTTGATTTTCTTTGTTTCTAACATTATGTTTTGTACAGGTTTTGTCATTTCTGAAGGCACGTTGCAGCATCTTTTGAAGTTTTAGAGCCTTCATTCTTTCTTTCTTTAATCGTTCAGCCTTGGCTCTTTTGAATTCACGTGAACGGTTTCCAAGTTGTCTGCCCAGTTCAACTCTACGTGGATCTTTTGACCTTTATAAAGTAACAGGTTCTTTGCTAATTCTGTTTTAGCTTTCATTGTTACTTTGTTCACCTTTCATTTATTTGTATTAAAATTTAGAAAGTCAACTCAACATGATTCCAAGATTTTGAAAAGGTTAATTGTAAGTCATCATGCCAAAGGTAATGTGTACAAGACACAATCTTTCGATGTTACTTGAGGTAGTGAAACATAATGTAATTGGCTAAATAAAACAATGGATACAAAGAAATGCTCTAATTATCTTAAAGTTAATTATGTAACCGAGTTTAATCAGAAACAATCCAAACCACGTGAAATTAAATGCAACTAAAAGTGGAGAGAAGACAATCTAACGTTAAAATGAGTATCTGATTAAACTATTTGGATATCTGTAGCCGATATTCGAATTATTTTCGAATATTCTTTGCGATGTCATCATGAAATATTTACCATCGTCACCGCCTTCTTGGGTTGAATCAGAATCAACGAAGCACGAATTTTTAACAAATTCTGCAAAGAATTGAGACCCATCTCACTTGTATATAGACTTGTCTTCTCTTCTAGGTTGCTGAAATACTAAGCTACATAAACCTTAAAACACTTGAAAGATAATTCTTCTTTTGCTGAAATACGGACCCATTCTTTCCCATAGAAACCCACATTTGCCATATAAACCGACATTGCTGTATCTGCATAATTAGTGACAGCCAATTTTGAATACGTACCCGCCTACTCGACTCAACTTTTTCTATCTCCGTAAAAATGTATGACCAGAAAATTATTTGACAACTGGGTTATTCGCAGCATTGTTGTTGATCCAAAATAGAGTCGAAAACGTACTAAAGATCGAAAAGTTTTAAGAAAGCAAGGTCTGATCGAATAAGCTTGTTTGAGTCTGCACTGCTCTTAAAATTCAGAAGGCGTGTTTAACCATTACAGTCTTGAATTTTTGGAATTTATATTATTACTGTAGTATTTAAAATAGTCATAAATGGCAGCATTAGATTTTTTAATTACTACAGTCTTTGTGATAATTGTAAGCACTAAATAACAATAAGAAGAGCTAACCTGGATATGCGGCATTTATTTATCAAAACAAAATTTTAAAAAATTAAACCTTCAGCTTATTTTCATAATATAATGGAAAAAAATATCAAGGTACATTCTTTGTGAACTGGAGTAACTGAACAACTCTCGATCTTCGTGATTGCTCTGGATATAGATGATGCTATATTACCTGTTTGACCAAATAGCAAGGTGTTTGTGCTTCAGGTGGTTTATCGGATTAAATTTCATACCATTGTACGACAAATGGGATTGACACAGTTTGCGTTGTACCGTTTTTGTTTTCTGGGAACACAATTCAAAGTATTCTCAGACAGCTCTGTGTTGTTAGTCCATGGCTGCTGTCGGATTGCAAGCATCGCGGAACTACAGTTAGCGTACATAGTATGGTCACTAAGTGACATTATATATCGAGGGGACCCTTTCAAAGTTTGAATACCTCTAGAGGCGCATACAACTTGGACACGTTCATATACCACACTGCACCATCGCCTCTAAGTAAGCACCTCTGTTATCTGGCGATTTACTATACAATTTCGGATATTATCCCTACGCCAACCAGTTCTGCGGACACGTGTTTATGTTAGGAGTCTAACAAAATAGTTCCAAACACTTGGCCCCTTCACATTCTTTGTTGTGATGACTTGCTATGGTCAATCTAAAATATGTCTTGATTGTAACTTGAACGAAGTAAAATTCTTCGTAAAAATGTGTTAACATGTATCTTTGCAAAATATAAAATTGCTCATGCTCATTGGTGCACTTCAGTTGTCAAATCCTCAGTTTCGGACGTACATAGTTTTTACATGTTGTCAAGCTCTTCAATTTCGGAAGTAAGTAAATCTTACACGCAGTCCGCAATCCCATAATGCCTAAATGAAAGTGATCGGTTTTGAAAAACACCAGAACATCTGAAATTTTGGTTCATATACAAGTGACACAATGAATATTCGAATACCAATTTTTTATTCAAATATTCGCCGAAGAGTATTCTTCTTTGAATATTCGTTTCAGCACTAAGCAAACCCAGTTCATATAAATTAATACAACAAAGAGTTCATGAAACAAAAACACCATAGTGATGAAAACTTCATTAATTCACTAAAACAAAACAATTGAAAATTTTATGTGTTCTATCAGTTGTCTTCTACCATAGATGGTTACATTTTACAAAGCGTGAATATGTTAATGGTAATGATTTAGACAATTTGTGTCCATCTGTCTGTCTGTTCATTCATCAAACCATCAAACACACTTTAATTTCCAGGGCATAACTTCAAAACCCTTAAAGATATCTCTGTACATGTGGTATACATATTAGACTTGTGGTCCTGTGTACTTGTTTCTATTCTTGATTCCTCTTTGAATATGTTTCTTGTTTTTGTCCGTTTGTTTGTCCCTGCAAGACTTTATTTTGTCCATTTGTCTGTCCATCTATTAACGACTCTTTCGTTTCCGGGGCAAATCTCCAATATCGTTTAAAACATCTCTATGAAATTTGGTGCATGTATTACACTAATGGCGTAAATGTGAATTTTGCTATTCACAATTCTTCAGTTTCAATTAATTTGTTTGTTCATCCATCCACAATTCACACTTTCGTTTCTGCAGTATAACTACAAAATTGTTCAGATATCTTTATGAAACTTTATACTCACTTGGTACTATTGATCTAAGTTGTAGTGTACATTTAGCCGAATACAAATATTTGTATTTACCAACATCAAATACTTTTTGTTTAATTATTTATTCCTTATTCATGCTGCACTCGATATTAGTGCTGTTGTTACTTATTTCAATATTATAATCATTGAAAGTAATCTGTAAATCAGCATCTTTCCTGAAACATTAGAGTATATCTGTTTATGTTTGATGTCAACAAATTCACACTTTTATTTATTTCAATGTTAGTCCTAGACACAACTAGCTTTGACCATACTTTTATCCGTTCTAACTTATATAAAACTAGGCCTTATCTCGAGATACCGATATTATTGCTTTTGTGTTAAACAAGTGAACTCGTGAAATATATATATATATATAACCTTTCTGAAAACTGCTGAATTCAATACAGTGTAGCTTTGTGCCATTATTTATGATATATACAAATAATTTTAAAATTATTATTATTGTTCACCAATTGTCTTCATCAACTGGCTGGTCTAGTAAGTTTTAATATGTGACTTGTGCTCAAGTCTGACTGGTCCAGTGATTGTCAGAGTAGCTCATCAATAGAGATGATTGAAACTGGATTTTTTCAAAATTTCTTGCAGTATTTATTTAAAATGCTTATATCTTAAATTTTATAATGTTCACGTATCCCAATGCGAGATGGCGATACAAAACAATATGAGTGATCTAGTAATTTTTAATGATTTTTAAAACAGGTCCAAATTTTACTGATCTCGTAATGTTTTATTTTGATCTTAATGTTCTTGTACCATATACGGGATGTATAAACATGAAAACATGTATGGTCCTAAATCTCAATAGTTTTACTACTTATACAGTATGCAATCTGTACAACTGAGCATTTTCTTTGACATATATCTCATTCCAGGTATTTTCCTTGCAGATTTACATTGTAATTTAAGACCTAATCAGATGTATATCATCTTATTTGTGTGTGTGTGTGTGTGTGTGTGTGTGTGTGTGTGTGTGTGTGTGTGTGTGTGTGTGTGTGTTTGTGTGTGTGTGTAGCTATGGGATGTATACCACAAGAGAATATCTTTCCATGGTTGACCCATTTTTAAATGATATACGGCACAGATTAAAAAAGGAAATTCTTTTTCTATTTGTAATAAATTGAAAAATGAGCTGCTTAAAAAAGACTACGTGTTTTTCCAAGAGTAGTAAAATACAACAACAAAAGAAAACCCCACATCAAGCAGATGTTTGTTGCCTTTTGTTCTAACATTACACTGAGTCATCAACAGCCCATATACTTTATGTAACTGTTTGCTATTGCAAATTCTTTCTGCCATTATAATGCGTCATCAACCACCGACACATTTTATGCAACTTCCTCATTCAAAATATGCACGTGGGATGAAATTCATCGCGGATTAAAAGCCAGCTAATTGCTATGTTTGTGCCCGAGATAACATGACCATATTGGAGGAATGGCGAGATCTGTGATACATCGGGAGACTTATATTCAGCTTAATGAGAACAAGTTAACAGCTAAAGTCTATAATCAAACGAAATGTAAACGATAAGATTTTTATTGCTGTTCTACCTTTATTGAATTACTTTCGCATGTCTTTGATGTTTGCAACAAATCACATGATTAGTGTATCGCTATATTTGCACCCGAAGGAAGCTAAAATTAAATAGAATCAAATAGTTCGACTCTAGTTTTGGATTTAAAGGATTCCTTTTTATTGAGAATCTTTTTTAAGAAGGTAAACCAGAGGAATGGTGAGCATTTGTATCACGTAAATATACCCCCGCCTCTCTCGCAACTCACCCTACCCCATGATTGGGATAAATCTATAATAAAAAAGCGCGTAACTCTTCCGATAATAACGTGGGCACAAAAACATGTCAGCAAGATTATGTTTTGAGGATGACCATAATATGTACCAAGTTTCAAAGTAATCCATTCAAAACTGCATGAGGGTTTCAGTCACAAATTCTGTCGTACATTGCATCCAGCTGTAAGTCAAAGAGGGCAATAATTCTTACAAAAATCACGAGAACACAAAGATTTGTCAATATGTTCATCTTTAAATGATGACCTTAATGTGTGCCTAATTTCACAGCAATCCCCAACCCCCAACCCCCGAAAAAAGCAGATAAACTGCGGGACAAGTTGCGCTGCCGAAATTGTGTTATTGCATTAAACTGCAAGACATAAAATGCAATAACTCTAGCAAAAATTGTCAAAGCAAAGTAATTTGTCGATATGTGCATCTTTGGTGATGACCATAATATTTTGTGTAAGTTTCAAAGCAATCCATCAAAACTATGGGACTAGTTGACCTAACAAGATTGTGTCATACACGGCATGTAGTTACAAAACAAAAAGGGCAGTAACTCTAACACATATTATGGGAGCAAAGTGATTTGTCAATATGCATATTTTCAGACGAGGACTATAATATTCACCAAATTTCATAGCAATAAATCAAAATCTGTGGAAATAGTTGCACTAACTAGTGCAATGCGGAAGGACAGACGGATGGACGGACGAGATAATTACTATTTGCCTGTATTAAAAACCAAAAGTCCCTCGAAGGGACTGACGCCGAAGGGACTGACGCTCTACCGGCTGACAAGAATTTGAAGGAATTCAAGATAAGACCATTTCTTACTTTTAACTGCCGCGAGTGTTGAAACCATCTTTGATATTCTTCAGCAATAACAAGATTTTCAAATTAGCTGCTGTGGTGGACATATTGAGTGTCAACTTGGCACCATTTTCATTTAGGACCAACAAGGCATCATTAGTAGTCTTCTGGTGGAACTCCTATTTTCATATGCCTTTCCGTTTTGGAGGAGCAACGATAACAAAATTTTCAAGACGGATGCCATGGTGACCATATTCGATATCACATTGGCACCATTTCTGTTTAGTATCAACAATACATCATAAGAAGTCTTTTGGTGAAATCACAATGTCGATATGACAAGCCATCTTAGAGAAGTTGTGATACCAAGATTTCCAAGATGCACCATTTTCATTTATGACCAACTAGACATCATAAGAAGTCTTTAGTGGAAACCCTATGTGGATTTGACCATCCATTCAGGAGAAGTGATAACAACATTTTCAAGATGACCACTGTGGTGACCATATTGAACATCAGATCGACGCCATTTTCATTTTGAACCAACCATACATCATAAGAAATCTTCTGGTGAAAACCCCATGTCAATATAACCTTCCATTCAGGAGGGGTAGCAATAACAAGATTTTCAAGATGGCAGGTGTAGCGGCCATATTGGACATAAGATCGGCCCCATTTTTATTTAGGACTAACTAGACATCATTAGAAGTCCTTTAGTGAACAACCCATGGAGATATTTTCATCCAATCGGGAGGAGTAGCGATAACAAGGTTTTCAAGATGACCACTGTGGCAGCCATATTGGCCATCAGATCCATTTTCACTTAGGACCAACTAGACATCATAATAAGTCTTCTGGTAGAAACCCCATGTCAATATAACTTTTCATTCAGGAGGAGTGGCGACAACAAGGTTTTCAATATGGTCGTTGTGGCGGCCATATTGGATATCAGATTGACACCATTATCATTTAGGACCAACTAGACATCATAAGAAATATTTTAGTGAAACCCCATTTGATTTGACCATCCATTCAGGAGGAGTAGCGATAACACGATTTTCAAGATAACCACCGTGGCGGCCATATATTTAGGTACAACTAAACCATTAGATGAGTGTGTGTGTAAAGTTTCAAAGTTTCAAGGCAATCCTCCAAGTAGTTTAGGACCAACAAAACCATGGGATGAGAGTGTGTGTAAAGTTTTAAGGCAATCCTCCAAGTAGTTTAGGACCAACAAAACCATGGGATGAGTGTGTGTGTAAAGTTTCAAGGCAATCCTCCAAGTAGTTTAGGACCAACAAAACCATGGGATAAGTGTGTGTGTAAAGTTTCAAGGCAATCCTCCAAGTAGTTTAGGACCAACAAAACCACGGGATGAGTGTGTGTGTAAAGTTTCAAGGCAATCCTCCTAAAGTAGTTTAGGAGGAGTTGCAATAACAAACTTGTGCTAACAGATGGACGGGCTACGGACGGACGACGGACAACAGACCATCTCATAAGCTCTTCTGGGTATGACCAGTAGAGCTAAAAAACACACAAAAAAACAACAACAAAACAAACAAACTAATGTTGTTCAAAGTAATTACTGTTTACTATCGTCATTTCATATATCTAATAAACTGACTTTTTTCACGCATATTCACTGAGGTTCTTTCCAGGATTGCGCAGACAACAGCTGCTCTGGCTAGGCTGAAGCCTATTTGGAAAATAGGAAAGACAGCAACATCACGCTTGGGTCCAAGATCAAGCTTATGCGCTCCCTCGTCAGGTCCATATTCCTATATGCATGTGAGACATGGACCCTAACAGCAGAAATAGAGAGAAGAATCCATGCCTTGGAGATGAGATGTTATCGAAGGATCCTGAAAATCTCATACTTAGACCACGCCTCAAATGCGGAGGTGCGCACTAAAATCCAAGGCGCAATTGGACCTTATGAAGATCTGCTCACCACTGTAAAGAAACGCAAACTAAGATGGTATAGTCACGTCTCACGCTCAACTGGCCTGTCAAAGACAATCCTGCAGGGCACAGTGAGAGGAAAGAGAAAACGAGGCAGACAGAAGAAGAGATGGGAAGACAATATCAAAGAGTGGACAGGCATGGACTTTGCAAAGTCCCAAAGAGCAGTGGAGAACAGGGCGAAATGGAGAGAGATTGTCGCAAAGTCATCAGTGGCGCCCCAACGATTAGCAAGGTTACGGGAGAAATGAAATGAAAAATGAGGCTTTCCTCGCATAAAGAAAAAAGAAGCACTAATTACTCAACCGTAACAAACAAACAAACAAACAAAAAAATGACAAAGAATTTGCATAAAGGGAGAAAAGGATAGGTTATCATTCATTCATCTTGTAATCTTCTCTCTCTCTCTCTCTCTCTCTCTCTCCCAGGACGAACAGATTTTCAAATCTGTCAAGGTTGTAGACCCTCTAGTCTACATTAATTTAATTAATAAGGAGGCGCCATAAAAAAATGCCTAAAAACGAATTCTAAACAACAAAAAGTAGACTTCAAGTATTAACTTTTTTAATTAGTTTTCGACATGAATCCAGCAAATTATTAGTGAACGAACTTACATGAACTGTTGCTATTCAATATGATGTCACCCATACAGTATCGTATGCTTTTTACACTCTACGACTCTACGACAACAGACACTTTTTGGGGGAAAACATTTTGGTTAACAATAGTAATAAAATTGTTTAAGTAGCGATTCTAACTCTCAACACAATCATAATCATGTACGAAAACGATGGAGAAATCGGACATTGATGAGTGTTAATTGCAAATCGAAATTAAGTGACAATCTACATTTCGGTGTAACGTCTGTTATCGAACTAGACTGTAAGCTTGCCAATACACAAATTCATGTTTGAATGCAGAAATTAACACAGTAAAGAACCAACATCCATACAAGTAAACTCACAATTATTAAAATCTTTTGTTCAAAGACGTTACGCTTTGAAATTTGTCGGATGTGACCGCTCTGTGATGTCTGTACAGTGCTCCAAACCCAACAATGTTCAGTGTATTAATCCGCGCAAGAAATGTGTTAACGAAAATAAAAATCTCTTCATTTCGTTTAAAAACAGTAATTAATTTGACAAAATACACAATTTGAAGTATTATTGGTACAAGCTAAATTTGAAAAAGGTCGCTGTCCTAAAATTATTGTAAATTTGGAACTTCTAATACAGCCGTTAATAGCATTTGCACAGAATGGAGACAAATCCATGCAAATCGACTGTTTTTTTGCCATATAAAATATATAATAAAATAAATCTACGTTATTTTAGTAGATATAAGGAAATATTTCACTCGTCATGTGGAAACATTTTGTACTGTCACTCGTGTCTTCGCCACTCGTGACAATACAATGTTTCCTACTTCACTCGTGAAATATTTATTATATCTACTAAAAAAAACGTAGATTACCTCTATAGTTTTAATAGATTGTTTTACACCAAATATTTTTTTTATAAACTGCAATTGTGCCCTATCTGCAAAGTTAGCAAGTGTAAATCGCTATACTCGGCTCCATGCGTTAACATTAAAGTTACAAATTTATCAAACTGCCTTGTGAGCTTTGCCGGTGAGTGTTTTTGAACTTCAGAAAATGAGCCACCCAATGTAAAATCTATACCTAAGTATGAAAGTTTGCTTAGCTTGTTACCATCAAATAACAACTTAGAATTTCGACATATCTTGAAACTTTTCCTAAATATGTTACAAAACTTAGAATTTCGACATATTTTGCCACCTTTCCTAAATATCACAGCCTGCATTTTTTGTATATTATTTACTATTAATTTCAAACCATCACAATACAATTTAAAGTATCAAATCCCATTCACAAAACATTTGCAGTTGCAGAAAAATAGAAGAAAAACAAATTACAACAGCATTTGCATACATCAATAAAAACAAATTACAATAGCATTTGCCTACATCAATAAAAACAAATTACAATAGCATTTGCGTACATCAATAAAAACACATTTATCATAGCTATATTCTAATTACTTTCTACACCATGAAGGTAAAATTCATCTTCTATATCACTCAAGTACATTGCAAATTAAAATGGTGAAATACATCCACCTTGACGTACTCGTATGCATGAAAACTCCACACTAAGTGTATTCTAATGCTTCATCCTAGATTACATACATACATATATGCATACATACATACATACATACATACATACATACATACATACATACATACATACATACATACATACATACATACAGACAGACAGACAGACATGAAAGATGAAAATGTTCCATAATATACTGAGAAAAGTCTAAATATGATGTAGAATTATTACAGCTGATTCTCAGACTCTTCTGGTTGAATTTCCTGCATAATTATCCACATTATGTACACATAACGTAACCTTGCCAGTATTGTAAAATACTAAAATTATTACTAGAATAAGATGCAATAATTCTACATCAAATTTAGTCATTTCTCAATATTTTTTGCAACATTCACATCTTTCATGTTCCTTTTTATCTTTGTATCTCTCCAACATCCTATTCACTGCGGGGCTGTTTTTGTACGTGTGATGTACATGACCACAAATGTCGTCCGTAGAATATGAAATTGGAGTACCGCAGGAGGAAATGTCAAACGTTTGTTTGTATATAAGTTGATGTGGCAGTAATCTATGTGATAAATCGATTGATTATTGTCTGATGAACGTCGCTATATTCATCAGTGCGAATGATTTTTCATCTTTGAATTGAAAAAATGGATCCGAACTGCAGCGGGATTGGATTATTTACGTTGCTTTCCTTGTCTCTATTTCTTATATAGTATACTTCCGTTTTATACGGATATTGTTTATTTGAGGTTTGTAGTGCTGTAGCTTGCGTTTTGTGCCTAAACACCAATGTCTGCTGGAGAGTACTGATGGCATATTACCTATGGAAGGTAATATACCTATGGAAGGTAATATGCCATCAGTACTCTCCAGCAGACATTGGTGTAGTGCTTAGTGTATAAAGATTTATATACGTGTGCTTTAATTTAGGGATCAAAACTGTCTTCACTAGTCTCGTTCTAGTGTGAATGAATTCCAGATATTCAAAAGTTTAAACTGAGATAAACCACTATACGCATTATGCTGATCTCCCATCCCGGTGGCTGCAAAAATTAGCATTTTCTTTATTCTCTTTTCTTTTCTTTCTTTATTTCTGTCTTTCTTTGTTTCCTTCCTATGTTCCTTCTTTCTTTCGTTCCTTCTTAGCTACTTTCCTTTTTGCTTTCATGATCTCTCAGTAAGGAAGAGCCAGAAGCTACTTATACATGTACTTACGTTATGAATAATGACTTTTTTTAACCGCTCGCAACCATATACATACAAACAAGAAAAGTTCAAGTAATTATACTTTACTGTCCAACATGTCAAAAAAGAATACAATGTATATACATCAGCATGCACACAGCTACATTGTATTGTATTCACGGGGTCATGTAGGGTGAGTGAACATTAAAATGCACATCACCATATATATATATATATATATATATATATATATATATATATATATATATATATATATATATATCATCGTCATGTGGAGAGAGAGAGAGAGAGAGAGATTAAATTTAAAGATAGGGGTGGTGGGGTGGGTATTCGAAAATTTTGAAACCTATTTTAGCTGCCATGACAACCAAAAACAAATTCCTCCATGACCTGTAATAAAGCAAACACAAATACAAGTAAGTGTTATGGATATTGTAGCCGTTAGCAGTCTCTAAAAAGCTTGCGCTAAGTTTATTGCAGTGGTTTCCAAACCCCGAGTCGCGACCCAATAGATGGCCCTATACTTTTACTTCATTTTGTGTCGCAAAAGATGTCATTTAGGGTCGTGATAAAAAAAAGTTTGGGAACCACTGGTTTAGTGAGTGAGGAAAAAGAATATAGAAAACATGACACTATCAAAAATGAAACGGAAGAACGAAGAACGGTGGGGGAAAAAAAGGGTGTGGGGTAGTGGTTCAATTTACGTCTATTATTGGTAGTTTTATCTCAAATGAGCTAACCCCTACTCCACCCCACCCCATCATCACACCAAACCCCAATGAGAGATAAAAGTTTCTACTGAGTTCGAGGAAATACTTCTTTTATGTTATATCTAGCATTTCACATTACTGGAGACATCCCATACAACTATACAGCAAGGAAATTTTATTTTTTTTTGTTTTTTTTTCCGTCTCGCCCTTTTCAAAGAAAAACGAGAGACATAGCGAGCATGTTGTGGTCCTTAATCGTTGTCAGGTAAATGTTAAAGTGTTTTTTTTTAAATTTTTTTTAAGCCAAAATGTTGAAGTTTTAGTGCACGTCAATAACTTCTAAAAAAAGGCGAGAAACGGAGTTCCCCGGAACCCTTGTTTCTTAATGGATTTTAAGTAGATTATCATAATAAAGGGATGCGACGGAACACGGTTGAGTCTATTTTGTATCCTATACTTGACGATATCGAATGGTTCATGCAGTGCTAACAATTTAGGTGCAGTGCGGAAGAAAGTTTGCAAGGTTGGCATTTTAAATTAAACTTTCTGCATCAAAACACACATCCGAGTCAGTAAGATAAAAAGATAATCGTCTTCAGGCAATGACCTATCTTATCTAAAGTTGGCCAGGAATTCAAATCGTCCACTATGATTCATTTTTATCCAGGCAAATGTCCAAATTTCCTTCGCCTCGCTGATATTAAGAGTGGAAAACTTCATTCTATTCCAGACTCTGTTTGTCCTCGGTTTCACTAAAATTCATTCTATACCAGACTGTCTTTGTACCCGGTTTCACTAAATTTCACTCTATCCCACACTGACTGTGTGTCCCCCGGTTCACAAGAGTTCATTCTATCCCAGACGGTGTTTGTCTCCGGTTCCACTAAATTTAGCAACATTTCTCTTCCAATTAAGATTGTACATTATCATGCTTATAAAACTTCTGAAAATACTGGGATTTTTATCACACGTAGAAGTGATAGAAAGAATGTTGTATAAATTACAGCCAGGGATATTTTTATTCTTGAAAATGAGTTGAGTAACTTCACAAATTTGAGGAAAATCTTCAGCCTTTCCTCAGAGGTAAAGCACGAATCTATGCAGAACAATTTATGATAGTACGACAACATTTAAATCTTTTACGCCCGCTCAATGCTAATTCATATTTGTAAATAGGACAAAAAGAAAGATTTTCAAAAATATTTAATTTTCTTATTTTGATTTAGATCTCTGGTCCTTAACGCGGTGCCCGCGGGCGCCATGGCGCCCGCCAAGGTTTTTTGTGTGCCCACGGATGAGGTTATAATGAATAATAAAAAATAAAAAAAATGTGTCAAGTTCATTGGTTGGTGCCCGCCACTCTCTCATAGACTCACAAATGTGCTCGTAGGCACAAAAAGGTTGGGGACCCCTGATTTAGATGACTTGAAAATCAATAGAGTTGCTTATTAAGCGAGTTTTTTTAAATCCTTTTTTGCGTGATACGTTTTGTATATATTCATTCTGTTAATCTCCGCTTTAATCGTGCTTTACAGGTCTTCTACATACATACTGTTATGTATAATGTTTACATATTTAACTTTGTCCTTGATAGTAGGATGTAAACAAGTTGTTTACTTAGAATTCGAGATCAGGGTTGCTTTTGTTTACAATTAGATTGATTTTTCCACTAGAGGTCATAGTTGCTTTTGTTTACAATTAGATTGATTTTTCCACTAGAGGTCATAGTTGCTTTTGTTTACAATTAGATTGGTTTTTCCACTAGAGGTCATAGTTGCCTTTGTTTACAATTAGATTGTTTTTTCCACTACAATTACTGATATTTGTCATATAGGCATATGATTTTCTGGAAAATTCTGCTATGTGACTTGTGCTTATATATAGGGAGTTTGGGTAAACAATAATTCGTTCTTGTTCTAATGGTTAGTCTATGAAGAATAATTTTCATAATCATATGTTTACAGCTGTGTTCTGAAAATCAGAGCAAATTCAGAGAGAGAGGAATTATTGATTAAAAATATTCATTGGATTACTAAAGTGCTCATTCTCATTTTGGATTAATACATGACTTTGGGATTTTTGTAAATTCTTTCAAAGATATTCTGGTTACATTATTCAGGCATATAAGGACATTCAAGACTAGTGGCACATCAGGACATTAAAGGCTACTGGAATTAATTCGGAACATTCTATGTTTAGGACTTGTGATTAGGACTCTTAGGATTATTGGATTATTTGGATTTGAATTCACAACATTGTAAGTGTCTTTTTTAATTTTTAATTTTAATAGTCTAGAAATAAATTGATTGTTGATTTTACTTACATTGTTGGTTTCACTTTCTTTCTGTTACATATTTTTAAGACCTCGATTCATAACAATACATACATATATGCCTACATACATACATACATACATGCCTGCATACATACATACATACATACATACATACATACATACATACATACATACATACAAACACATACATATCTGCATACATACGACAACTTGTATGTATCGAGGACTAGACTTAACAGTTTAATAGTTCGGTTTTGTAAGGAAATTACTCGATGACTGGTTACAGTGTTCTTATTTTCAAAGACCAGGATTTATGCTGTTGCTGTTTCATCGAAATTTGTCGAATCGCTATATAATTTAAAACAGAATAAGACTGAAAGTCTCCCATTTTCATTACAAAACATAGGTATACCATAAGTATATCAAAGAAAAGTATCACCTTTTAAATTCCCCATCCCCTCCCCACACAAAGAAAGGAAGGGGAAAAAAACAAGCAAAAGCCTTATTTCAAAGTAAGCCATTCAAATTAAAAATGCAAATAAAATTACTAAAAAGGAAATGAATCTAGAGTTAACAGATTAAATATGCTACAATTCACAAAGTTCGTAATTGACCCTTGTTTACAGTATAATAGGTTTTAATATAAAGTAACAATGTGTCTAGACATACATTAGTACACTCGCCTTAAATCGTTGTTAAAAATGGGAACAAACCTCTAATTGATTTATATCAATTTGTTTTGAAGGTAAACTACAGAAAGAAAAAAAACTGGATGTAACTTTAATCAGGAGTATCAATAAACACGACATAGCACCATTTGAAGTAATGGAAAATTGAAACTGCCATGCAAACGCAAATGATATATACACACGCGTCCGTATCCAAATATATTTGCATACCCTGTCCCTATTAACCCATTTCTTGTCTCGAGCAATAGAATACATGAACACAAAACTTTGGATGCTGGTACATGATTAAATACTATAATTTATGAAAGAGTGAGCAACTTTAGGCAAAGCCATGCATATCTGTTGAACAGAATGTAGTTTTGGACCAAAATTAGCTACAATACTTGCACAAATCACAAAAATGACACAAAAGGTGAAGGGTTTCATTGTCTTAAAAGTTAAATAAATATTATCGTAACCTTAAACACGAACACGAAGCCATTTACGTTGTTATGCCCAACCATGAATATATTTGTTAGTTTTTATGCTAATTTGTCTCAAATAACTAAAAAAAAAAAAAAAAAAAAAAAATGCTCCTCATTTTTTCAGTTGAGACAGAATTGAAAAATCCAAGTCATGCTTAAAATTCTGTAGCTCAGGTAAGACTTTGAACGACAAGACCATTGAAGCACCACGTCAGCCAGTATAGTATGTGTCACCGAGCTGGTGTATAGTGTAGATGTGTACAAAGAAATATACTTTGGGGTTGATTGGTTTGAAAAGAATTTTTTCCCCTCGATGATATGGAAAGTACCAGGAACGCTCGACAACACTGAACAGGGGTAAATCTATGAGGGTTCGATTTTGAGAAGTGGGTGCTTTGTTTCACTTATTAGGGCAAACTCTCTCTCTCTCTCTCGTGTACAAAGTGTACTATTGTAATTGAAAAAGGGGTGTAGTTCGAATGACAACACTCCCACCCCCGACTGAACCCACGTCTAAATTTGCCACAGCTGAGTATCAAGTATCAGTAATGTTCCAGTTTGTACAGATTATGACACCTACTGTATCTCTAATTGTTCATACAATATCAATCCATAACAATTATAATTATTGTTTGTCCTATAATTTTGGGTGCAGGGAACTTTTTTCTTATCAAATTTTTGCAAATTTAGGTACCTAAGAAAACGATAATAATTTTTTGTACTATATTGTTTTTGCTACCTGAAAAAATAGTTCATAAAAAGTGTACGAAAAATTGGAGACAATACAGTATATGTGATTTGTCTTCTCTCTAAATACATGTATAAATATGAATTCTGACCAGTCATATGTATATCAAATAGGCAACCCTTGTACTCAATACATGGTCAATATAAATATATTACAACCTTTTATAGAAATTATATGCAAGTATAATACAGAGAAGATTAAATAAATATACAAGTATCTGATAGAATATATCGGCTATCGCTGCTTTCTGGCTTTGGCTTATAAAAGCAACGTCCAGTCCTCTATGGTTATCGTCCTTTGATAAAAGCAATGTCTATTTCTCTATAATTATCGTCCTTTGATAAAGTAACGTCTAGTCCTCTATAGTTATCGTCCTTTGATAAGATTATTAGTGGTCACATAACTCTCCTTAGCAAACTACTGGTAAATGTATCTTCCATGAAATAAAAAAATTGTGCTGGAGTGACAAATAAGATTTAGCAAGTGTTCTTTTCCATTTGTCCACAATCTAAAGTATTTTTTTCTTTCTTTTATGGCAAATGACCTTCACATCTGTTGGGCGCGTGCGTAATTGTTCTTATGTATTACCGCGCATATCAATCTGGCAGCACCTTTGCATCCCTGATCAAAATAAATAAAAATAATCTCTTTAAGAATTTCACTGTTTCTGAATCATTTACTTAGATTAGTAATACCATATCATTTTGCCCAGGTGTTGTTTCTGGTCTTGTATCTCTGTTAGCCCTCAGTGATAACCAGTGCTACGTATAGCTCTGGGAACGATGCCTTTGAACACCTGGCGAGAAATTACTCCACCCTAAAAAATAATTCCTATCTGTTATCAGTTCCGGTCACCGGCAACCACACTCCGCCACTACCATCCCGTCGTATTTGTATTTGTACGTAATAACGCCCTGCTCATCTATATACAGGATGGAAATTGGGTCAAGTTTCGTTGGAACGCAGCACGCCCGCGACGTTCGCTTAGGGAATGACGTATGCAGCCTCGTCTGGATTGCAGCGTGTTTTGTAGGCGTCAGGTGGTCATCTATCGGGAAGTAACACTTTCCTGAGCACTCGTAGGCCTGCAATTGGAAAGTTTTACAGTGTAATAAATTTATTGAAAGCATTAGTGTTAATAAATGACGTCAGGGCTCACAAAAAAAGGGTTATAGCATACGGTCTTGGAATGTACCATTTCTAAAAACTGAATTTCGTGCCAAGGAGTCTTCTTCTGCTGGATACGTTTTATAAATTCCAAACAAGATCTCATGAGGAAAATATCACGAATCACCTACAGTGTGTGCTTTTGGACTTTATAAGTGCGTTTCACATTTGTATTCGTTTTTTTTTTTTTTAAGTAATATGATTTCTGTAAGTGGTAATTTCATCATTAACGTGAATTTTCGTACACAAAGAATATTTCTGGAACTTTTCTTTTCTCCCAGAAAACCACTTTATTTTATGTTATGTTTTGCCTTCGACTTTCGGAAATCTGTTTCATATATTATACATGATACAGCTGTAAATAGAGTCAACTGCGTGTGTAGTGGTCAGCCTGGGGAGTGGCCAGAATGGACCTATGTATATACAGGTGGCCCTATATAGTGGGCCATCTAACCTAACGGCCGTAGAGATGATGGATGTATAGAGAGCAAAGATTAACAAGAGAAAGCTGACTCAGCCGTTAATATAGTGAATATAGAAAAATAGACTATTATGCGTGTTTTTATTGATTATTTAAATCAATAAAATTGAGTCTGAACTCTGAACTTTTAAGACATAAAAGATGCATTGGATATCTACCAATCTGACCATACAGAAACCATGTTTATTATGTGACTTTTTACGTTGACCACTGGCCATATTGGACAAGTAACCGTTATATACAGAACATTTATAGGACAAAGAAACGGGACTGAATGAATTCGACCAGTATGTGCTGGCGTTCTTGATATTGAGGTGACTATTAATAAATGCTTGACCATAAATTAATAGGCTAGACATTTCAGGTGCGTTCGACTCTTGATATGCATCCGAAGATATAATGCTTTGATCTATGCTTTTTTCAGTTCATACCAAACTGCTTCGAACCTATAATTCTGTTTAGCAATAAAAATGTTGATAATTATAACATAACAGTATGTACTTCCAAGCTTCTAATGACATGCATAAAGTATGTCATTAAAAACTACGAACCACATAATCATCTTCGAACTACAGAATCCGCGCACATGAAAATCATAAACATTAAGAACTATATAAAAAGAATTGAAATGTCTTAAAGGCAAAAGCTTACGCAAAGTAGAATTAATTATAAAATGAAATAAAATTATCAGATGATTAGAAAGACTTACAAATCAGAATTAAAGATTAGATGCTTGACTCTGAATGAACCTTACGATTAGCAACTGGTTTATTTCTCATGTAAATCCCAATTTCGTCTACTTATGGGAAAGCTGATCAATATCATTCATTTTTGCATAAGTAAATAACCCTTGAACTTGTCTTTATTTATTTATATCGATGAAAACTTCCCTATAATCCTGAGAGGGAGGTGACTGGGAAGTAGCCTGAGCTTTTAACCCGTTTTTATGTTGTATATCGCTTTCTGCTTCGGTCGGATATTTAGCTCTCTGGTTTATATCAGTAGGCAATGATTGCTATTTGTTGCGAGGATTGTTCTGAAAACCCTACAGGATATCGTTTGAAAAGAAACAGGAACCGTTTAGTAAAAAAAAATCATTAAATGGGATACCCAAAAATGTTTAATGTAATCTTGTAGATGAAATAGATAAATATCTTCAAAGACGTTTGAAGTATTAGAGTTATCATTATGTTTTGGCTGATGGTCACCTAGTTCGTCCGCGTTCTCATCGTAATAAGGTACATTATAAAGATATACATTATCAAGCTTAGTTTATGGATTAAATAAATTATATGTTACCATAGGCGACTGCAATTCATTTGAGAGAGAGAGAGAGAGAGAAGAAGAAGAAGAAATTAAACAGGTCTAAAGATGGAAACACAGATTTTATTAATATTTGTAAAGGCAGATATATTTTCTAAATGGGAAAAGAAAGTAGTTGGAAAAGTGATATTGCCACTGTGGCGATAAAAGTGGTATCGCCACTGTGGCGATATAATTTTTCTCCCACTGATATATTTTGATATATTTCAATATCTCAGTATTAAATATATAATATCAATTGATATATGGTGAAGTTGGTAGAACTTTATGCAAGATATTTCACGGTTATTAAATATTGGTTAAAAACTTTTCATTAAGATGAAAGGAAATATGTAAAGCATATATGTGATATTATGTTAAATGATTGCAAACTTTGGCTACCATGCACAGATAATTATTGTCTAGTTTAGGTTTCTACTAAGTCTCGATTTTCGTGTGTTCCATGCATCCTTATATAATTATTTGAGGCAAAGATACATTACAAGATGAATGAATGATAACCTATCCTTTTCTCCCTTTATGCAAATTCTTTGTCAATTTTTTTTTTTTATTTTTTTTATTTGCAGTTGAATAATTAGTGCTTCTTTTTTCTTTATGTGAGGAAAGCCTACAATGTAGTTAATAAAATACTGTTAATATTTTTATACTAGTATGTCAAATGTATGCAAGCCATCAAGGTTGCAATGTTAGTATAGTCAAATTGGCTTACTGTAATAAATATATAAATATATATTATCTGAAAGAAAACATATTACTTGTCGAATTCATTGTATGTTTTTGTTCACCGGCAAACCAAAACATCATATCTATGTCTTTCATATAACGGAATTTAACGAGCTAAATTTTGTTTATGTCGCCTGGACTTAGTTATATATGAAGTTTCAATGTGTGTATATATACACTAGGATCGATATTATCGGGAAAGTTAGACAGTGTTTGCGGCGTGAAGAGTTTCTATATTAGGCAAGCATACACCCACGCTCACACACACACAGAGCTGATACAGCGAAAATTTGCGTGTAACAAGTATGTTTTGGTTTCCAGGCAAACTAAAAATTTACATGCAGATCTCCTTTATTACGAAAGAATTTTGATCCTTGCCTTGTATTTTACAGATCAGATTTATCTTTATATTAATTGTGGTTGTCGTCCGTATATTTAGCATAAAGAAGTAATACATAGACATTGTAAAACTTAGTTTATACACTAAATAGGTCTTTTTTCCCCATAGGAAACTACATTTCGATACCAGAAAAAAAAATTATTTTAATCTTTTCTTTGTGAAACGTTGAACAGACATATCGTACAGGACGTTTGCACCTAATGAACTCAGATTTATAGGGAAAAGCGCACTAATTTATGATAAAATAAATATTTATTTAAAAACATATAATATGTATTTGCAGCTCCTTTATTTATCCATCTGAAAACAAAATAAAAACAAAATAAAAAAAAACATGACAACATTTCACCATCGCAATTGACTTCAGACTTCACTTTCCATACCGGGTTCCGGAACACATTGGACATGGAGCACCACAGACACTAGGGAGCTTACTAATAATGGCGACAAGTATGGCGAGTGAAATTTAATCTTGAGGTTTTTAACAACCAAAATTACACCATACAAGAAACCATTTGTATAAAGCAATGACTGTTGCTTATTTCCATATATATTTTAATATCTGGGTTAAGCCAAATAGTACGACTATATAAAAAAATTGCTAATGGAATTTTCGGGTTTGATCTTGGCTTTGAACGTGCATAACTGCAAGATAAACTGTACAGAGTCTGACAATTCTTCAAGAACAGCCAAGTTTCACACTCCTAGATTGTATGAAAACGCTGATTTTTCTGGCCAGCGGCCAGTGACTAGCCACCAAAATATTACGAAGCAAGACACTGTAGACACTGTAGAAAACGGAGTAGACAGCGTGGACGGGCACAGTAAACACGGAGATTTCATTTCTTCTCCTTTGAGAGACTTGTTCTTTTTATTAATGATATAAAGAGATTCTAAACTGTATGTAAAGCTAATAACAAAATTGTGTTTTGAAAAAGATTTTTTAAAAAAAAAGAAGAAGAAAAACAGGAGTCCCCTAAAGGGACTGACGCTCTACTGGGAGAAAAGAATTGAAAGGAATTCAATATAAGACCGTTTCTTCCTTTCAACTGTCGAGTGTTGAAACCATCCCTGATATTCTTCAGCGATAAAAAGATTGTCAAATTAGCTGCTGTGGTACACATATTGGATGTCAGCTTGGCACCATTTTCATTTAGGACAAAGTAGAGCTCATTAGAAGTCTTTTGGCGAAAACCCCATGTCATAATAATCATCCATTCAGGTGGAGTAGTGACAACAAGATTTGTAAGACAGTTGTTGTGGCATCCATATTGGATGTACATCTGGCACCTTTTCATTTAGGACCAATTAGGTATCATAAGAAGTCTATTGGTGAATACCGTATGTTAATATAGCCATCCATTTGGAGAGGAGTAGAACGTCCGATTGGCACCATTATCATTTTAGACCAACTGGACATCAGAAGTCTTCTGGTGAAAATCCCACGTCAATATGACTTTCTGTTCAAGTAGAGCTGTGATAACAAGATTTTTAAGATGGCTGCAATGGCGGCCATATTGGATGTCATATCGGTATCATTTTTATTTAGGGCCAGCTAGACATCATAGAAGTCTTCAAGTGAAAACCCCATGTTGATATGACCATCCATTCAGGAGGAGTAGCGATTACAAGATTTTCAAGATGGCTTCGATGGCGCCCATATTGGATATCAGACCGGCACCAATTTCATTTAAGAGCAACTAGACATCATAAGAAGTCTTTTAGTGAAAACCCCATGTTGATATGACCACCTATTCAAGAGGAGTAGCGATAACAAGATTTTCAAGATAACCATGTCGGGTTTTGCGATGTGTCCGATCTGGAATTCATTTGGAAATAGGGAAACATTATTGCTCTATAAAGATGGTTATTTGTTTGGTAAAAATGTGGTTGTTAAAAGCCTACAAATTACAGAACCATTCACATTCATTCACCGTACTTGCCACCATAAGCACCGTGCTGTTTATGGCACTACGTGTACAATGTGATATCACGAATAACAGGGGATTGGATTGGCCATGTTCAGTGGTGATAAATAGAGGATATCTACGTTTTTATTAAATGTTTCCACTTCACGAGTGAAATATTTCCTTATATCGACTAAAGAAACCGTAGATTTTCTTCTTATTGTACATTTTAAAGGCGAAAACCTTCGATTTACATGGATTTATTTCTCCTTTCTGTTTCAATGATATTACGACTGTATTATTACATAGATAAAAAGAAATTCCGAAATATTACAATAATGCTAAGACAGCGACTTTTGCAAATTTGGCTTGTACATAAAATGCTTCAAATTGTGTATGTTGTCAAATTAATTAATGTTTTCATACGAAAATGAAGATTTTTTTGTTTATAGAAATGTTAACACATTTCTTGTGCGGATTGATACAGTAAACATTACCGCAGAAATATGACAGAACGTTCCAACAGACTTCAGAGCGTAACATCATCAAACAACAGATTTTAATGATTGTTAGTTTACTTTTAAGGATTTTGGTTGCCATATTATATAAATGTATACTGGAAGGTCAACATCCTGGACAGATTTTAAGATCTATTCATCCTGATGGGAGAGAGAGAGAGGGGGGGGGGGGGAAGGTGGGAGAGAAAGAGAGAAGGAAAAGAAAAAAATTAAATAGGCCTAAATATGGAAATACACGTATGAATAACATGCATAAGGACAGAAATACTTCCTAAATGGAAAAAGAATGTAGTTCCAAAAGTGATATCGCCACTGTGGCGATAAAAGTGATATCGCCACTGTGGCGATATAATTGTTCTCCCACTGATATATTTCAAAATCTCATTATGAAATATATGATAAAGAGGCATATCATTCTTTATGCCTGTTTCTCGATTATGTGAATTCTGCTACAGATTCCTAATTCTCGATTATGTGAATTCTGCTACAGATTCCTAATTCTCGATTATGTGAATTCTGCTACAGATTCCTAATTCTCGATTATGTGAATTCTGCTACAGATTCCTAATTCTCGATTATGTGAATTCTGCTACAGATTCCTAATTCTCGATTATGTATGTGAATTCTGCTACAGATTCCTAATTCCTTTGATACTACTATTACTACTACTACTACTGCTGCTGCTACTACTACAACCACCACCACCACCACTGTTGTTCTTCACAATTGGCGAAAGGCCGAAATCCTGTTCGGTCTCTACCTTGAAACATAATTCATACACAGAATATGGAGTGCCCATTAAAAATACAAGAACGAAAGAAAGAAATTCAAAGGAAGAAAGGAAGTGTGTGTGTGTGTGTGTGTGTGTGTGTGTGTGTGTGTGTGATTTTCAGATCTATAGACACGGTTTTCTAATTATCGCCCGTTGTACTGATATCGTTCGCTAGTTGCTTAGCAGTAGTGTCCGCCATATCACTAGTGAAACAGATTGCAAACAAAATGAATCGTTGCGTAAAAATACCCATACAGAATTCCACTGATTGCACAAATTGTATAAGAGAACACTTACATTCCAAATTTGTAGGAAATACATTCACAAACCACGGACTTTAAGGTGAAGTGGCAGCAAAGCAATAATTCAATTCGAAAGGATATTTCTGTTATTGAAAAAAAAATGCATGTTTCTGTGCAGGAAAACTGGTTGTCAGCGAACCCAGATAGAATTTTAAATGAAGACACGCTACTTGAAATTAAAAGTCCAATGCCTACTAACTGGACTACACTGGACGAACTTTTTTCAAACAACAAATATGATGTCCATAAGAGTGGCAATTACAGTCTGATTATTAAGAAGAAAGGGAATAGAGGGTTCTATATGCAAATACAGATGACAATGTTTTGCACTGGTCTTAGGAAATCTAAACTTCTTGTATGGCTTAGTGCAGATGACCACAAGTTTGTGAATTTAAAGTATGATGAAAATTATGTAAATGGCCATGTTACAAGACAACGTACATTTTATGCAGAGAAAATGATGTCACGCATAGATCGCTTATTGTTCAGTAAGATTTTCAAAACATGTATGCGTCTGTGACTATAAATTAATATAATTATAGTTTTATGTTGGTTCTGATTTTATTAATAATGTTATGATCTTAATGAGTGTGTCATTTATTTAAATTACAAATTTGGGAAAATAAAATTTAGTCATTTTATGTGTCAGTTCATGTTTCACCTTTAGTCAAGTGAAAAAACATTAACTCATAAGAAAAAAAGAAAGAATTTATTCAGGCCTAAAATATAACATAAATTTCCTAGAAGCTAGAAGGACCAGTAGATTGAGAATTTACTAGTCCTGCTGAATCTTCACTAGTTCTTCCCACAAAACAATTTTAGCTACACATCTAGATTAGCAACACTCCAGGGAGAAAGTAATTTAAAAATACGCTTTTTTTCAACTATGAATTTATCAATTGCCCGTCCAACAAATGCCTTTGAAATAAACATAATTTGCCCATGTGGAGATATTCCTACCATATATTTCGCAGTGTTGTGCCATTTATAATCGCCGTAAGTCTCACCTCTACCTTTGAGATTTGAGATTAGCTGGCCTCGGAATAAATGTGTCTGCACAATCAACATTACATGTAGTCCAGGGTAGTTTTCTCTGAAAGATTCCGGGCAACAGTCTCTCATTATTTCTCTTGGAAGTCATATTATCAGTGATTTCAACTTATCTGCTAAGACTGGAATTGAAGAATTTAAAATCTTGCATGCTCATCTGACGGCATAGACTGAAATTTAAATGGTACAAAATACGCACGGTCTTCATGCGCTTGTCCGTGTATTTCACACATTGATTTCTTCCATATATTGTGTTTGCGACGATTATTTTACCATTGCCGGAACATTAACTACCTTCACCTTTTTATATTTTCCATTGCTATCCATGTCAATTTTCTAGAGAAAACCAGCAAAGATAAAATGTAAACAAAAAGACTGATGTTGTTTTGATCGCGGTGCGTGCGGTATCTAATGTTCATTTCACTATCGTCATGGCTGACACATCACGTGATTGTTCAATGGCTGCGCTCATGGAACTTGGGTCAAATACAGATAGCGGTGTCTATACGTATGAAAATATGACAGGAATGATTTGGGACGTTTAATCTGATAACTTTATCCCCCATTTTCTCATATTAAATCAACGTACATGTTTAGCAAAGGCAACACGCGGTTGACTGCAAGTCATCACTGTGTGAAGTGATGAGTAAGAAAACAGCTAAAATGGTCAATGAATCACTACGCACCGTGTAAAAAAAAAAAAAAATCCGTTTGTAAACGCACCCTAACACGTGTGTACTCTCGGAGCCAGATAAGTTATGTTTGTACTTATCACCTAAATATAAATGATTAGGGCAAAAACTTGTCCGCCCACATGGACCGAGTTGTCCGCCCACATGGACCGGGGGCAAAAATTTGTCCGCCCACATGGACCGAGAAGTGTAAACCTACAATCTTTAGTCGTTTAACATTGATATATATTTGCTGTAAAATTAATTATTTTTACATCATGGAACACAAAATGGTGTTTTTAGCCAGATGGTAAGGACAAGACTGATTTATTATTTAGCGATCGAGCGATTCAAGTCTGCTGAAAAAATGGGATATACATTCGTATTAACTTTGTAATGTTATGGCTGTATGTGTCGGTAAAATATTTAGAGTCTCCCTTTTTATCACTAAAACATGGAAAAATTAAGTTTGTTTTTGTAAACAACAGTTAAAAAGTCTAAGTCAAGCAGATCGTAAAATACAAAGAACACTTGCAGAATTCATTTAAAAGGAATGTAAACTCCAAGCAAGTCAGCAATGCTTGCATATCAAGACGCCTACCAAATGTCACTAGGATAGGTCAGGCGATTTGATTATAGTAATTGTGACAACAAGATTGTCATAAATGCGTAAAAGTAAAAAAATGACAAAAATTTATTCACTTGAGTCAAATGTTTGACGCCATTGAAAATTTGACATTTCGTTTAACTATGTCACGTGGTTGTATAATCATGCTAACGAGCTACCTAGGGCGGACGGACGGACAGGACAAAATCAAGATGCCCCCGCTGCATTTGCAGTCGGGGCATTAAAAATTATATTAGTATTTTTTACTTCCTTGAAAATTCCATAAAATATCGTCAAAATCCTTTAAACTCCGATCCGCCCATAATGAATTATCTGTGTAGTTTCATGCGTTGGAATTTTATATCAGGTTAATCGGTGCACTAAGTTTTAGTGAGAAAAAAAATATGACATATGAAATGTAATTTTTTATTTTTAGTTTCAACTACTTCCTTCAATTCAACTTTCCCGTGACTTACAAAAACTGATGAATGACACATTTTGGGATAAAATTAAAAGTTTCTATTTATCAATCACGCAATCTCGTACTTGCACTTCGAGGGAGCTGATAACCCGGACCAGAAAGTAGATAATTCTGCCTTTTTCGGTTAGGTGGAGTTACGGGATCATAACCCTCATTGAGTCAGCTTTGCCTAAGACTCATTACCAAAGGATGTGATAATTGAGAACAAATCGACAATAGGAGAAAATCAACACCATCGTAAACGTAATCACTTAATTCCAAAAATTGCCTTCTGCTGTGTTAAAAAAAAAAAAAAAAAAAACACACACACACAAGAAAGATCCTTACATGTTATTATGACATGAATTTTAAAGTCTGAATCATCAAAGTCAAGCACGATCAAGAATCCCTATTGTTTTTACGTGATAATACGTAATGTTGTAAACAGCCAGCTATCTAATTCAAACTAACAGAACCGGAAGTCATCGCACGTGAGAAATAAGCTGATAAAACACGTGCACGTGATCAATATTTTCATATAGTTATATACGTATGCGATTTGGAACTCTTAGCAAATAGTATATGTTGCGAGTTATACAAATGTATGCTCCTGGCAGCAAATAAGTGAATACCATTTTCCAACCTTGTACGTAGGTCACTGGATTAGTTGTCTACTTACTATTCAGCGCTGAGTCATTTTTTTTAACCGAAATACATGTTTACCGGGCGACCGAGAAGTTTATGTTTTTCGAAACTGTAAACAATCCAAGATAAGAGGAACAATATTCCAGTTACTTAGTATACGGGACCACTGCCAATAATGACCGACACATTTTGTTAATCTTGTTTATTTTTGCTTTCTTTATAATACTGACATTTAGTAGTTCGTTTCACCGGTCAATCAAAATGTTCGGTCTCCTGTATCACTGGAGTAGACAGGATGCACTGTACATTAACTTTTTAAATGACATTGTGGGACCTTTTATCATTAAGATCCCCCCACCCCCGAAATATAGAAAATTGAACAATATCAAGGTCACATCCACCTCGACTGACAGATCATTTGACTTTTCTGTTCTAGTCAATTTTCAGTAACCTCAGCTTAATATAACGATTACATCTAACTGTCAAACTTAAAGAATTTGTACGAATTTATTTTTGGAAAATCTTATATTTTCATCATACTTCTATGCGAATTATGCGAATTATTTCTTCAAATATTTCAGGTAATCCAGCATTCATTTAATCTGATCAAGCTATCAAATTTGCTCTTGAATACACGAGATTTATTGCTCATTTCTGACACATATAACCACTTCACAGATAATACATGTTCACATTTTTGCACGATAAATCAATCCTTAAAAAAAAAAAAAATTCTCGGGGAAAAAGTAGGTGCATTAAAGAATCTCCTCTGTACTGTATTTAATCATTTAAATCCATAACGTTTAGAAATAGATTTACGACTTCTTTAGGATAGGTAAACAAATTCGCGTTACTATGTTTCATACCTAGTTTTGTGTCTGGTTTTATAGTTTAGCACGTTCTCAATCATTCGAAATAAAGCGTCGAAATAACAATAGCAAAGCTTTTTTTAAATGATCCGTATATCTCTTAAGCAACATTTAGCGCTCTTTCATTACTGTATTTATTACTGAAGCTAAACGAAACTACAATGTTTAACTTTTCCAAAAAGTTCAAGGGCGGATCCAAGGTGGGTGGTGGGTACCGAGCTGTTACTCCCCCCCCCCCCCCGACCCTAAAAAAACACAAAAAACAAATTGAACTCGAAACTACCGGAACGTTTCCTAGAGTAAGTTTTCTTTACAATTAGATGGTTCAAAGTATGCCCTGGCAACGCTCACAATGCTGGAGCTTTGAGGGCTAAGCCCCCTGGGGCTCATTCCCACAGATCCCCCCGCCTACTTGTTTAGGTCACCACCACCACCACCTCAAAAAAAAAAAAAAAAAAAAATGATCAAACGATATATTTCTGGATCTCCCACTGAAGCTTGCATACTACTGACATCTATTTCTGTAGGGGTTGCTGGTGGTAGAAAGTAAAACATGCATTTGCATAGATAAAGCAACAAAAAAGCAATCATTGAATAATTGCTGCTCCTGCTTACATCACCCTTTAACCCACTTGTCTATACAAAGACTTGCGCCATGCGCAACAGACTATAACACTACTTTTCAAACGCTACCTGTCAACAATGAACGGAACTGGCAATCCTCTGAAAATAAGTGGTCTGTTATTCTATTTGTGCCGTCTTCTGATAGAACTGTTCTTCTATAGTGTTTTACAGTAGTATAATGCTCGAGCCTAAAGGCTATACACCACCAGAGAATACTTTAGGAGGACAGTTCCCAATGGAAAAGGCATAAACAGATTTAGTTCATCACAGTGGTATGCAGAAATATCTTTTTCTTTTTTTTTTTTTTTTTTTTTTGGAGGGGGGGAGGAGGCCGGGCTTAAACAGGTAGGCAAGACATCTGTGGGACGGAACCCTCTCCCCTCCCCATTGGAACCCACAGGGGCGAAAGCCCATGGAAGAACTCGAGAATTTATTATGTGATGTACTATATGCGAGGAAAGCGATGCAAGAACTACTCCAAAAAGTGCTCATATACTATGCTATTCAAGTAAGTATTTCATTGTTATTCATTTCCTTTGCCACCAAATGGCTCTTAGAAAGTAAACATGAAGTACCCAAACATGATACGTATTCGATCCCGCGAGGAGAAGGGCATATGTTAAAAGGACAAATACCAAATAAATTATCATTTAAAACGAACGAACAACTACTACAGATATGACGTCAATGATAAAACTATGGATAATTCTGGTTACCTGATATCCCCTTGGTGCAATAATCCAGGTGTGCCAATCGATATCTTCAAAATCTACGTACAGAGGTTTCCGTCGGCAGGCCTTCTTCGCACCTCTCTTTGCCCTTGACCTTGGAACATCAGACCCATGATATGAGTTGCTAGAGGAATTAGTACTAGCTGCTGTTCTCGAGATTATGGTATTATATTCATGTGTAAGTATTTCGTGTCTTTCTCGAGCATGTAGGCTGTCTTTTGATTTATCATCGGAGAAGACCACTAAAAGTGGATCTTTCGTCCTATCCGTGGATACGTTGATGTCCATGTCACCAGAATTGTCCCCAGAGAAAATGCTATCTATCCTCACTTCCAGTATCTGGACGGTAATTGCATTTTTTACCCAGCGACGCACAGCGGAAGTTTCGTCAAATGTCTCCCATTCACTATTTCTACCATATATATGTTTGGAAGAAATGATTCGTTTAATAATTCTCTTTTCAGTTGGAATTATTTCAAAAACAGACACTTTTCTGTCCACTCCCACATAAGCGTTCCGATCTCGCTCAACGAGAGTAAAAAGTCGCAGTTCTGCGAGAATGATGTCCTCTTCCGGTGCAATGCTAGTGATATTAAAAACAAGAGTATGAACTCGTGTTTTGTCTCCTGGTGCCTGTCTTCCCAATATGTCTGGAAGTAAATGTACATCTGCAGATAAAAAAAATGCTAGGTAAAAACAAAGTAAGAAATAAGTTTTGTACAGGAAAGTATACACACGATCCCCCTAAAACCTATTGTACGTGTCATTTTTACACCAATTATAAATATTTCATAAGGTTATAACTTCCTAGATGACGTAGATATTCTTCTCAATCCTTTCTACAAATATGCCAAAAAAACAAAAAAACAAACAAAACTTGCATAGGCCAAAATTATGGAAACAGTTCCCACTAACTGTCTGAAAGCTTTGCCAGGCTGGTTTCAAGTTTTGTCTCATATGTAATTATTTAGCATATGATAAGAGAACCCAGTCATCATTTGGTAACAAAATGACCCCCAGAGCTTAAAATTAATTGATTTAAATACACGATGTAATATAAAGCTCAATCGATAAATTTGGGGAGGCTGCATTTTAGTGGAAGTGCATCTTACTTTTTTTTTTAGGTGAGTATACATTGAAGAAATGAAAACAAGGAGAAAAGCGCAGCAAAAAAGAAAGATGGGGTATGATTTCGCACGTAAGACTGATACACATACATTTTCATTTATGGTGCGTTTAAACTTAAAAAGAATAGAGTTGAGCTTCACATTCTCACATACGTTTAATCCTTTTCCATAGGTTACCGAGGGGAAATTTTACTTTTTCGCTAGAGATACGATCACATTAAATAAATAGTAGTTAACTAAGGAAATGTTTCAATATTTTAATATATCAAGTGATGACGACACCATACCTTCTCTTTATTTTAACTGCGATTCATATAATGGGAATAAATGTAGAAAATAAAGAAAGCAATCGTGGTGCTTGGTTGAAATTTAAAATTAAAAATCGAAATGTTTCTTGTCTGTACGATACACGTAGCTGGAAATATAAAACAGTTTTCCCCATGTTGGTGAACAAACAAGGTCAAGAGGAGAAACTTCCAGATATTACCGGCAATTTTGGATAATATCACAGTAAATCATTGAATAACTGAATGAAAAATAAAACTTATGGCCGATTAACGTCTTTCTTGAATGCATGCTCTTTGCAGTGGTCCATGATTTGCACTAATCGGACAAAACATCTACAAAAGATACGTCAGTCATATCAAGAAGGCGAGAATTATGAAAGGCGTTACCAGCTGAACCACATTTTTTTTTGTTTACGAGACAACTTCCCGTTCAAATTATTACAATTCTTAAAACACAGACCGAGCAGTACTTAAACTGCGGTAAGCATATGTCTCATACTGTGTATATTTGCGATTTTTAAGACAACATAGTAAAACTGTTTCAATTATCGCAAACCCTTTTTAAATGCGATATTCAATCGTTTTTATGCCATTTTGCGTTTTTTTTTTGTTGTTGATACAAAACATGAAATATATTGCGACTCCAGTTGCAAATTATTGTTTTATTCGATCCAACTTATAAATAAACTTGTTTGCACTTACAACTGACACCCTCCTAGCAAATGTCAGCCTTGCCGCGAGAACTTTCTGTTTTAATTTAGAGGTTAAATATCTGTCCATATCTTTATTTTACCATATACATATCACAACACTAATTCCATGCAAGAGTTATTGGACTTTATCAGTAAATGTGAACGATTTAAGAGGACGTTATCGGTCCATTCCATAGGCATCACATGTAAAGTTTACCACACCTTGCGATCTCATAAATTTAATGTTCTTCACTAGACGAGCTTGTATAGGACTTGCACAATCCATAGTAAATCATTATGCCATAACTTGTGTGAAAGAAACCTGTTGACCTGCCAAATGTGACTTTTTACAGTTTTGTTTTCCAATGTTATCAGTCTCTTACTAAAGTTGTTTGCAATATAAAACAAGCCTTTTAGTGAAAAGCACTCTACGCCTTTCTATGTCCGCTCCGTCTGTCCTTTCGTCTACATTTTATTATTGCAAAAGGCACGGATCAGAGTAAACAACAAAAAGGCACGAATCAGAGTAAACGACCAAAGGCACGAATGAGAGTAAACAACAAAAGGCACGGATCAGAGTAAACAACAAAAGGCACGGATCAGAGTAAACAACATTCGGCTAACTCTTGTTATGCAGACATAAGAGACCAACACGTGGCAACGATGTTAAATCTGAAATGTAAAATTAATGAAATTGGCCCCTCTTCTTAAATATAAGACGCAGCATTTAGAACACATAGTCATCGTTTTTCTTTGTGCAAAATACCTCAAATTTTTATTTTAAAAATCTTTAGAAATGAAAGGTAAATCACGAAAAATCACAAACGTGACAAAAGAAAATATGGTCATCGGTGTAATATTTTGAACAGTCTGAAATAATTTGAACTTCGTGTTCTAAATCTTGGTTAGACGTAATATAGCATGTTTTCTGAATCTTGTTTAGAATGAATATAACCTGTTACATGTTTCATCGCTTCCAAAACTTTGACATATAAAGGATCTTACATGCGTGTTCATGTGATATAAAATTTATAAAAGAAGTTGAATAATAGTATATGCCATGAGTTACTTGCAGCGAGTGTCATATCGTAATTGTCCTATTCACTTTGCATTTTTCAACATTACACAATGACATTGCTAAGTGTTAAGCCAGAGTGTGGCGAAGGAGTTTTATGATATTATGTCATGACGATAATAAAGATGTGGGCTATGTGAAGAATAGTTTGTCCCCCTTCAAAATAACGCGTTCTAAACATTGGCCTCATAGACCATTATTACATCGGCTACCGGTCAGTATATGTTGATATCATTACGTATGTTCACTTCTTTCAAACGATATAAATGTGTTTCTTTGTATGGTTATTACATTAAGTGACCGTGGCCGATTTTTCTTGGTAGAAAGACAGAGTCCACCGCCCGCTTGCGCGAGCACCGTAGTCATTTCAATATTACAAAACATTTCTGCCAGATAGCTGAAGATGGTACGGTTCTTTCAACAGATATATATATATATATATATATATATATATATATATATATATATATATATATATATATATATATACTTGTCAAATAGTTTCTTGAAATATGGTGAGGCTGTATTTTTGTTGCTTTTGTCAATGTGTCAGGGGACTGCTATGTAAATCTGGTTTATAAAGAATTGGGGTGAATCCTGACATAAATTGAATACTGCCACGAGCGTAAATTGACTGTTGTACGAAGAATACAAACTTGACTAAGAATATGTGGGGTAATTCGAATGTGGTATAAATGAGAAAATGTTAATAACTATCATGATTTAAGACTTTTAATCCAAAATTCCTTTGTAAATCGGGTTGTTTAATAAATTTCGTTGGAAACAATAGCGAAAGTGAAACAATTATTTCGCCCAGAATATGGTCAGAAATTGCAATAGAAACATATAGCGGGCGCCATATGGATCTTCCTCAGAGATAACGTTTAATCAATCTTTAGAAGAAGCTTGGCTATCAGTGAGGAAATTGTAGCCCACAGAACACTACAATGAAAATACTGCCAAATGAGTCAACAACTTTGAGAGATTTTAACCACTTTTCTTTAGCTTGAAACAGGGAATCGACCTATTGACAACTATGCCTACAAACACGAAGTTAACCAGTCAAATCCATGTATGCGCTAGCACGTTCCCCTAACAACCAGAAGGCTCCGAGAGGCTAGACGTATCACGGTTTCAGCTCGTTTTACTTGAAGTGTCAGCTAAGAGTCATTATCAGGGGCATGAACCATTCATTTGCTTGAAACTTCAGTCACTCATATTAATGAAAAAGGTGTAGGGATCGTCTTTATAACACATATAGTATGAGAAAAAAATTACAGTTTTCTTCATTTCGTTCCTGAACAAAAATGATCCAGAAAAATCAAGTTGATAACTTTTTGTGGCCGACTGCATTTTCCACAAAATATAAAAAATGTCACGAAAATCTAAAATACAGGTATTTCTTCAAAAGTCAGCCATGATATGATGATTTGAATGATTTTTAGAGAACATCTATACAACTTGATTTTTTTTTATTAATAAGTGCAATTTGTGACGACTACTTTTTAAGATGTCTGAAAAAATAATGTTTATTAGTAAAACAATTGACATTACATTACAGTATGAGTATGTTGTTACTCTTTTAACTGTATATTATTAATGAATGAATGAATGAATGAATGGATTAATGAATAGATGAATGGATGCGTGGATGGATGAATAGATGGATTGTTAAAAATATCAATAGTATAAGGGAAGGATCTATGCAGACTTATGGTACATTAACATTCGGTGTACTTCAGTCTTACCAATCATTCTTTCTTCCGATCCCATAAATACTATTGCAGCAGAAGTTTTCAAAATATATCTTGAATAAATGTTAGTTAGTCAAAATACGTTTTTAGTCTTGAGACAAAAATCGCACTATAGAGGGGTTTGTATCTGCCATCAGTCATGGAAAATATATAACAGGATACACATTGATCGGTCGAATGCTGGCGATGATGTAATGATGAATTCATGTATTTTGAATGTAATTATCATGTCCGCAACTTCATAATTTACACCAATGGCCCACATTTTGTCTAACCATTATGTCGTGGCATTCGTTCCCTACCTTAAACGAGTCTACTTAAAGTTCTCGAAATTTAAATAATAAAAAACCCCAAAAACATACATCATTCTCAATCTCAAAGTCTACACATTTTGATATTTTTAAACATAATTTTTAAAAATAGAGTCAGAATATTGCAACTTACTTTTGTGTCTTTCCCTACTTTTAAATTTTGATGACGAGGATGTACTATTAGTACTGTTGTTATCTGATTTTGAGGTTTTGACCTTCGAGTTTATGCTTAAAAAGTTCCTAATTATATATACAGTACACGTAACTTTTGGATTAGCACGTATTTCCGATTTTCAAGTCACGAATGCATCCTGCATTCGGCATTGTCGAGAGATTTCTATCGATATTTGCCTTAACACGTGTGTGATATCTCCTGTAGCACATATTCCATATGGCGAATATGCCACAGGATCTGTCTAATAACAGTTTCATCCGCTTTGAAAAACATGATCCAGATATAGACCACTAGAAATAATCTGCTGTATCCAGGTTCTTTGTATTGATATAGAATTTCAGCGCTTTTAATAACTTTCCTTTGTGAATCTTTGCTAATATTGATGCTAACTGCCTAGTGAAGTCTGTATAACCGTCTTGATCCTCTTCCCGCACATGAATTTCTTTCCATTCATTCGCTTTTTTTCTTCTAAATTACATATAGTTTCCTTGTCCATGGACAAGAAAACCTCATTATCTACTCGTTTTAGCAACAACTGCAAATATAATGACATCATTTGTCCCTCAGAAGTCGAGAGAAAAATCGGCATCTCGTGTTCTTGAAGACGATGGAGATGGCCGTGGTGAAAAAGAGAGGGCTAATAAAAAGTCGATGAAATGTTAAACAGTGTTCCGACTTTCTGGTGGAAAGTATCGTGTCGATTGTTGGATAAACAATGTAAATTGTTCATTAGGTTTTAGAATACAGTCTTCCATCGTAACAATGCTTAAATTCGTTCTCGGAGAAATTTTGCGTGATAATAGGGTTGCTGGATAAAGGGGTCTAACTAATTGGTCGTCAGAAATATGTATCATTAGATCGATAAATAAATACATGACTAAATAATGGACGGACAACGGGCAACATACAGACAGCCAGCCAGATAGATTAATAGTTTGGAATTTCTTCTTAATATAAATAGATTTTATCCTGTGTGGCCGATGGAATTTTTCAATAAAAATGATGCATGATTTGTCTGTGTAGATATCGAAAGCACATAATAGAAAATAGTTGTTCTATATGACATTTTTATTACGCGGTATCAAATAACGGTGTATATTTGTATTTTTACGTATATTAAATTTCTCTCAACATCATAGCGTAAACCAACAATTTTGTGAACAAAACACACACAATTACGGTATTCGAGAATCGTCATATCACTGAAGCTCTTTATTGAAACTGTCGGATTCAGTTGGCGGTATAACGAGGCAATTATGTTTTGAAGAAAAGGTTTTAAACAGACTTTTTGTCTGACATTGGCGCAATGGAAAGCTCATGTGTGAAGGTGGTAACTGATGGAGAGATCCGTTTCGGGCAATGCTTGGCAATAAGCAAGGATGGCGAAATAACTGGGAGCAAAAGAACGGGGGTAGAATGTATTACCTAAAAGGACATGAATCTACAGTTTCAACGACACGAGGAAAAAGTTTTAAATAATTTTCTTGACCTTGCTGTTAGTCCCAATGAATTGCATGACTGTTTTTTTTTTCTTCTTTTTTCCCCTTCTTTTTTGTATCAAAGGGGTTGGGGGAGGGGTTGAATCCACGGTTCCATGCGCAATGAAGTTCCACTTTTTGTTACAAGTAGGGTCAGCCAGTTCCATGTCAGTGGCTTACACAGGGGTACACTTAGAGTTCTTTTTTCTTCTTTATATACAAGTATTCAAAAATTAAATTCAATATAGGATGACTGAAGAAGTTGACAGAATTTTTACGACACATTTTCTTGTTTTCTATATTTTCTGATAAAATATGTTTAAACAAACATACAGTTTAATTGCTACTGTAAAACTATCTTTAAAGAAAGAGACGCTACAACTAGAGTTGTATGCAGGACTGCAATATTGTACATCTTTATGTATGTCTATTTTATTAAGATGTCTTCTAAATTGAAGACACCTATTTCCAGTACTAAAGAGAAGTAGGAAATGTAAATAAAAATGAAGTATTCTGTAAATAATATACTGTTGTTGTTTACGGTAAATATTATACTCTAGCTGTTTACGGTAAATACTATATGCTTTTGTTGTTTACGGTAAATACTATATGCTTTTGTTGTTTACGGTAAATACTATATGCTTTTGTTGTTTACGGTAAATACTATACTCTGGCTGTTTACGGTAAATACTATATGCTTTTGTTGTTTACGGTAAATACTATATGCTTTTGTTGTTTACGGTAAATACTATATGCTTTTGTTGTTTACGGTAAATACTATATGCTTTTGTTGTTTACGGTAAATACTATACTCTGGCTGTTTACGGTAAATACTATATGCTTTTGTTGTTTACGGTAAATACTATATGCTTTTGTTGTTTACGGTAAATACTATATACTTTTGTTGTTTACGGTAAATACTATATACTTTTGTTGTTTACGATAAATTTTATATAATTTTGTTGTTTACGGTAAATACTATATAATTTTGTTGTTTACGGTAAATACTATACTATGGCTGCTTACGGTAAATACTATATAATTTTGTTGTTTACGGTATACTTTGGCTGTTTCGGTAAATACTATATAATATTGTTGTTTACGGTATACTTTGGCTGTTTACGGTAACTGCTATATAATTTTGTTGTTTACGGTAAATACTATATAATTTTGTTGTTTCATAACAGAACAGCATCATATCCGTGTAACTCTGTTTTGGTCAAAATTCAAATATGTACCATTCCTGCTGTTCCAGACTGTAGGCTGTAGGCATCGGTTCAGCAAAGACATTATATTGACAAATTAATCGATCATTAGGCGATCGATTGGTTAGCAGAAACTGATGATCGATCATGAAATTGTATCAGAGTTTCAACATAAATATTTATTTGATGTATTAATTCTTTTGAGGCAGAAGACATTTTCACTATTTTAGTGGAACTGGAACTAAAGTTGGTCATGCCACAAGAAAGCTTTAGATAGCTAAGTGATGTAAAACAAAGGAAGAAAGGAGAGAAGGGAGGCGCTGTAAGTTAGTTGGTAGGGCGTCAGACTCGTAATCCAAGGGTCGCGGTTTCGACACCCGCCCAGACCAGCTCGGGTCGGCTGCCTCAGTGTGTCCTTGGAAAAGGCACTTAGTACCCATTTCCTCGGCATTATATAGCCAATAATGTGTCAAAAGCGCCGTTAAAAACCAAACAACATCTTTAAACAGAGATGGATTTTCTATTTCTTCACACACACACACACACACACACACACACACACACACACACACACACACACACATATATATATATATATATATATATATATATATATATATATATATATGTATATAAATATATATATATATATAAACATATGCGTTTCTTTTTTCATTTCCTTCCCTAGTGAAATAATTACTGTCCTGTTGCTTAAATCTGGCTCGAAGGATTTATCAGAATAAATAAATAAATCAGTCAATCAACAGCTGCTGTTTGCGTGTGTGTGTGGTGGTGGTGGGGGGGGGGGGGAATGTTTTTACCCTGAAGGTTCACACCATAACGTTACGCCAGTACATAGTTTAAAAATAAAACATTTTGACAACTTCCTTCAGCGGTCAAACTGTAAACATCGATGTCCAAATGTTTCCGTTTAGTATGAAGATATAAAAACGATATATCTCCCCACCCCACCACAAAGAAAAGACAAATATTAGACCAAACCATTGAGCAATTATGACATCTACATATCGACCATTAAACATTTTATTGTTGATATATATATATATATATATATATATATATATATATATATATATATATATATATATATATATATATATATATATATATATATATATATATATTGAAAGCAGATGTTCTGATATGTAAAATAATGAACTTCCTATGGACTTACCTTCTTTATTGATATTCATAAAGCTGCGCACTATACTAGAGGCGGGTGACGATAAATGGTCCTTTGAAAATCGGTTGTACAGCTCCAGCATGTATTCTGGAGCTACATTTTCCTCTGGAAGACCAATCCCTTTGCCTGCAGTTAAATTTGAATTTAGCGATAATCCTGGCGGAAGAAAGACTGTGTCAGCCTTCGAAAGTTTGGATTGGCCCAAATTTACAGTTTGCTGCCCTTCTGGGTCGAAACTGTCCAGATATTCATAGTAGTCTTCGTCATCCTCATCTGAACTCGATCCGTAGTCCAAATTGAATTGGCGCGATAAAAGATTCGCCAAGATATCTGAGGAGACAGCCTGTCTGTTGTTTTTAAAAGAGCCATTGTTACGTGGTCGTCCTCTCACGACCTTTACGCTCACGTCTTGCACAAGTAAAAGATAAATTAACAGCATAGCCCTAACTTCTGTCATACCCATTCTTTTAAATAATTAGCTGCTTCTGAGCTTCTCTTCCCAGGAGCAGAGGACAAATTTTCGTTTGGTTTGAGTCTTGCAATGTCTTTTCTAGGAAATACAGATGTCCCAATTGACTGCGACGACGACACGAAAGGAGCATTGTTGCATCTGTGCAAAGTTATGTCGGTTTGTAAACAGAAAAAGGAGAACAAAATGCCAGACAGTGCTACGTCACACATACTAGAGTATACGTGAAAGAGAATTCCAACAGATATCAGACGTTGACCTTTTTATCACGATCCGGATTAGAAATGCCGGTGATTTGTCAATTTCTTCCAGAAGCCAAGAGTGTATCAGTGGAAGTGCTTCGCTACATCACCACAGCCCATTGGATGGTGCGTCTTCAGCTTAACTATTACATTTCTTCATATTTGCAAACATGTTTGACCAAACGTATCTTGGGATGCGTTTTATAATACACGTATCTGAATTGTAAGGAAAAGTAGAAACGAGGGAGCCACGTGTTACATTGCATTTGTCTGTAGAAAACGCAGAGCACCTGTCGTAGTGCTATCTCTAGGCTGATTTATCACAGCTTTCCCGCGCGCACGTTTAGCCATGCTTGACGTATCAGAAACAAATAGCGGAATTAATTTAAAGATAACTTTTTTTGCAGTTCAGAAAAGCAGAAGTAAATCTCTCATAAAGAATTAAAGTTTTTAAATGCTGTTTTGCAACAGAGCAGCAGGATATGTGTGTATTTCAGCACACTATATTGTTAGGTTTGCCACAATACGGTAGCATCAGAAAGTACTACGAAAAACATTTACTGTAACTGTATATAATGCATAACTTAATTGTCATTGGTTTCACTATTGCCTGCAAGACGAAATGTATGAGGATTTCATCTTAAACTATGAGACGAATGAAATTGGCTGTTCAGTATACCACCAAACTATCCTCTAATCCATCTAATTATGCATATGATGTTGTCTTTAGGTCAAACTACCAAACCTTTTACTTTCAGAAACCAAATTTCATTCCACCTTTTGGCATACGAATTCAGAAGCTGCAAAAATCAGTCTTGCAAATACTGCAAAATTTTTTATTCCCAAATTACCAAATGCTAAATAATATTTGATCTTTACCAATTAAAAAAGTCCTTAATAAATCCTCTCATTTTTCAGAGTAAAATCAATGAAATCAGAGCCTCCTATTGCGACCATACATCCCTGTATACATATGGTTCGAAAGATGGAGACAAGATTGGAACTGTCGTTGCAACACCCCATGTTACCATCTCCAGTTGGTTACTGAATGAAACCTCCATTTTTACCGCAGAAACTACAGCCATATTAAAATGTTTGAACTACATTAAAACCTCTCAAACAAACAAACATCATCTTTTAGGTTTCCTTTTCCACGCTCAAAGTTTTGCAAAACCTTAAAGTACTGAAATAGAATTAATTAATGAAAACAAAGCATGCCATTTCACATTTGTTATGGCAATGAAAAGTAAAATTTATATCAGTAAGGAAGAATGTTGTAAGAACAATTTAGTTGTATACAAGCCAGTACTGTATTTTGGTTGAGATGTCAAGGGGACATTTATGTACCTCTGTCCCCCTATAATGATCAATATATGAGATTTTGTTAAATTTAGGGGGACACTGGCACTTGCATTACACAAGCACATTGACTGGATCCTACCTTAGATCTATTATCACAGATTGAAATCCAATCAAAGACGAGTTGTAAACAACCAGACTATGTAAGAGATTCAAATGCGCTTCATTATGACGCTATCGGTGTATTGTGACGTCTACCGCGTGTATCTTCTAATGTCGTCAGCCCTGTGCCGCCTCACTGCAAGTTCAGAATTTCTGACATATTCTTCCTTCGTATTTTGTAACAATCTTCACATTCTGCACTAAAGCCATTCTGGAGGAAAGATCGCAGAAAATGTAATATTAATTGAGTGTGATGCAGTTATCAAAGCGTCGGTTTTCTCAAGGTAGCATTTTACCACCTGATTTACAGTGTCGTGGCAGTGGTATTATCCTTTCAAAGGGAGGTGACCCACTGTGAATAATCTGGTTCTAGCTCGCGACGGAAGAAGCCGAATATGGTCCGACTGTATGTCAATACTTACTTCATTCGCAACTTCGAGGTCAATCCTATGGACAATATCTTGAATGTATAGCCGATAGCTGCCATTCAGACCAGCTCGGCTATTTACGAAACAAGGATTAACCGAGAAGTTGCGAAAGCATCGAACTAATTTTTTCATTCGCAAATTCTCAGTCAATCCTACGGTCAATCCTATAGTAGAACTAGCCGAGTTGGTCTGAATAGATTGCGGTTTCTTTTTTCCGGGGAACATAATGTATGATTTGTTTCCTTAAAATAATGCCCGACAAACATCTAAGGCATATTTTTCCTCGCAGAAATAGCCGAGGTGGTCCGAATGTGCTTACTTCTAACCATTCGGACCACCTCGGCTGTTTCTGCAAGACAAAAAGCGCTTCGGATGTATGTCGCCGCAGTAATTTACAGAAAATTCATACATTTTGTTCGCCAGACATTTCTTTGCACCCCCGCAAAAATAGTAATCAATTCGGACTACCTCTGCTATTTGTATGATTAGACTGACTGTATGGATTGACCGAGAATTTACGAATGAAAATAATCTAGTTCAATTAATTCGCAACTTCTCAGTCAATCCTTGTTTCGTAAATAACCGAGGTGGTTCGAACAGCAGCTAATTGCAGCTATTGGCATTCATTCGAGGCATAATCCATAGGATTGACCTTAAAGTTGCTAATGAATTCAAACTGCTCCCCATGTGGCGCTCTCGCTTCTTTCGAAACGCCACTGTGGTCCGAATAGGTTGCGGTTTCTTTTCTTTTTTTGGATAAATTTCTACTGAACAAAATTTATGCATATTTTTCTCGCAGAAATAACCGAGGTGGTTCGAATGAGATCATGCATGACGTAAACAATCCACAAGGGGGCGCAATTTTGTTTTCTCCCTATTTCTCTCATACTAATATCTGCAAATTCTCTATGCAAATACAGTCTGAGCAGGCCAAGACTATCTCCGGCAATACATAACTTCTTGTGGTCACTCTTCATACCGTTGGAAATGTAAATAGTATATGTGGCATAAAAAAAAATATATGTATAATATATGCAATGTATCCTTTTTATATCACTCGTTGCATACATTTATCATGAAATGAACTCGAAAAGCCTCGTATCCTTTTAACAGAAACTTTGTACAACTGGTGGTATATATATGTATGTGTGTATGTGCGTATTAAAACAGAGCGTGACGTGGAGAACGCACTGCCAAAAACACTCGCTTTACACCTCTGAGGTTCCTGATTCGATCCTAAAGGTCGCACATGTCCGCCTAGCTTTAGATTCTCCGGTTTTTATCGCTTGAGAGGCAGTCACAACATTATTTAACTGTAACGTTTGCAGAACAACTTTTTTTCTCAGAATTTGTGCAATAAAAACAATAAATATAGAAAAGATTCATATTTAAAATAATAAAAAATAAGTAACATGCGAGAAATCATGTTCCACTTAAATATTATACCAGTTGACTCTTCACCTTTCGGGCGAGGCTTATAGTAAAGCATCCCAATGTGATTTGCGATATAACGGATAACCGGCTTTAGAAGTGCTAGGATTGTGAGCTATTTCCACGAAATACTGGCACGCATAGTACATGAGATATTGTGCTTATCAAATCATATAAAAATAAATACATCTAAATTTCATCAGAAACGAAAAACAGGGGTCATATCTAAGTTATCAGTAAAAAGTTATTTGTTTTTCCCCTGTACATATCATCTGTGGCTTAAAATTCCTAATAGATGATGAAAGAGTCTTTTAATGAACAAATCAGTAAGTCTGTTAAATTCCACTTGAACCTCCTAAGTGGCATGTGGAGTAACCGGTGAACGTGCTCGAATCAAGTACATTATAACAAATGCGATATATGAGTGAATTTTAAATTCAAATGATCAACATAAATATTGCATAGTTTAAAAAATAACTTACTCACCTGTTGGATATCACATGAGACGGAAAGGCAGCTTCATTTGCTTGTTATCGCAAACCCCTCACTTTTTACTGCATATTGCCTAATCTGAAACAGTATAATTTAATTTGAGACTCTTTACTCATCCCCCAACCCCACTCCAGTAGCCCACCCAGTGCGCGAGGTGGATGAGGGGGGGGGGCAATGGCCCCTGGGGTCCAGGCGAGGGGGGGGTGGTGGCGCCGTCGGGAGCTTTTTTGCATCTGGAACCGGGGCGTAGATGGGATGTGTTTGTGTGTGTTGGAAACTGACATAAAAACTGTTCTCACTAAAGAACATTGCCCCCGGGCGCCTCTAACCCTGTCGCCGCCACTGAGTCCACCCATCCCGGATCAGACTGTGGCCAAGAGCTTTTAACTCCAAATTCGTTACATATATGGTGTGTCTTACAGTGATTGGGCATATAAAGTTTGTTAGAGAATATTTGAAAATGTTACTAGAATTTACATTTTTATACATTTCACCTTTGACCCCACACTGTAACCACAGGGGAGGGAGCCAAGAATAATATTCCATCTTGTACATGGTTACCATATGGTAAAAAGAACAAGAAAACACTGGTTAGGGACAGGCATACGGACAGACATACGGACAGACATACGAAAAGGTATCATATAATATCCGAAGCTCTAGCGTGTGAAGGCAAATCCACAGCTATCTTTGAGTTACAATTTGCTCTGTGTTTCGAGTTTAATATGACCAAAAATTAGTAAGGAATTATATGATTCTGTCATTGGCTACTGCCATTTACTTTGATTGTACAGTTGTTCAAGCAAATATTCATGTCAGCATATTCCATATTTTACCAAAATGGCTTGCAAAATGATATGTAAATAGAAAATTGAAAATTAAAAGATTTCCGATTCTTATGAACATTTTTATCGAAAGTTATTTCACTGTCTGATCGACAAACTCTACCATTTAGTTTTTCGTGTCATATAAATGTCACTATAATTGCACGAGTTCACCTTTACCTGATTGCAAAAATTTGAAGACATTTGACAATCTACCATGTGAATAACATTTACACAACAGTTAATGCATGGGACAAATTGCTTTCTGAAAATGTGAACACTAGTCCAAGTACAAAAATTTATTTATTTATTTTTTTGTTTTTTTTTGTTTCCACTTAGAGGTAACTTGTGAAAAATTTGCATCCAGCTGGAAATGGCAAATGGTTAATTCATAAAATGAATTAGGCAAAGTTCTGTGTTTAGAACATTTTGTTTGGTTTGAAGTTTTACGGCACAGCAACACAAAGAGAAAATGTAGTAAGAAATAAAGTACCTTGCTCTAAAACACACGACAGTAGCTGTCTCAGATTGATCCGAGAGTAGGATTTAAACCCGCATCCTTTCGGTCACGAGTTCTTTCACACTAACCACCGCGGTTTAGAGTAAGTGATTGCTCGGCATAAACGCATCCATGCACTAGAAATGCTTTATAGAACAATTGTTAAACATGACAGAGTCATACATTGTATGAACGCAAACTCAGCATGTGCTTGAAAACAAATCCGCCTTACTCGTATTAAAACTTGTTTCAGCCTAACATTTGGTATTACCAATCAGAGTAGAGGTGTTTCCAGATCCCTCCCCCCCACTTACTGTTTGATCTGATCGTGTTTTGTTTTGTTATGTTTTTTTTCCCCCGCAAAGTTGAATGTGTCGTGGAGACAGATATAATCTTTCTTTTAAAGTTTTGTTATTTTTTTTATAACATGGCTATACAGTTATTTTTTTTATAACATGGCTATACAGTTATTTTAAAGCATTATCAGACATGCAGTTATACAGTTTCAACTTGGGCAAAGATCAGTTATTTAATCAATCTGTTGATAAAATGACTTCCATTTCCCAGAAAAATATGTATATGAAATATCACTTGAGCAAACAAGGAATGCAAAATAGCCATGACAGATTTTTAAAAGATAAAAAAAATGCACTTGAATCCAAGGACGCAAAAGAAAGCTCGTTGTTATAAATTTTAGCAGGCGGATCTTGAAATTAAAATTTCATTATGTTTAAATGGAAAATAAATTGTTATTTCAACTAGCTTCATAACACTAACATTTGTATTCTCTGACGGTTTCAAGGAATATGTGATTGTATCTACCTCCCTCTCTCTCTCTCTCTCTCTCTCTCTCTCTCTCTCTCTATATATATATATATATATATATATATATATATATATATATATCTATATATATATATATATATATATATATAAATGATAACAATGAGAGGAGAATATGAATTCGAATGACCAATCAGATTTAGCTGATATTGCAACAAATAATGACCAACACAAAGAACAACCAATGATTCTTATTAGTTTATTAGTGAAGATTTTTCCGGCCAGAATGAGGAACATGAGGAGTCTTCTAAAACCTTTCCTGTAGGAACATATCTAACAAGCTGTCAATGGAAGTAATTATGTGCACAATGAGGTATCAAAGAAGCCCGTTTTAGTGAAAATAAATAGGGACACAGACTAGGCCCAGCTTGTGATGATAACACTAATAACGGCCGTTCTACAAGTACTGCAAATGTACCGTCTATACTCGTGTATAAAACGGGTCCAAATTCAAACAACATAGACACTGATATGCCGTCGCATAATGCGCCGGCAGATCAGGGTCTATGTTGTTTGTTCTACTGATTAGTCCTTACAAACTGCATAGAACAAGATCTGCTGGCGCATTATGCGACGGCAGATCTGGGTCTATGCAGTTTGCAGTTGGTATCGAATTATACGCGAGTATAAAAACGATAAATGTGGATTATTATAATGACAGTGTAAATAAACGAAGCTCATGCGGCTTTACTGTAGTGAGGGATAAGCATATTAATGCAATACGAAACTCGGGGGATTTACTTATATTTGTAAGAAATTATTTGGCCGATTTATTAAATGTAGAAAATGTTGACATCAAGAGTAGGTTAAAAATAAATTATAGTTAAATTTGTTACGTCAAAACATTGGTCTCGACTTTGATATAATATTTAGCCTCATATATGTCAAACCTGAGAATTCGTCTGTACATTCTGAAAAGGAGGCCATTCTTATTGCTGAAATTTAAATTGCCCACTTACAGTTAAAATATTCCAATTGTCTAGCTTATGATACGTGTGTGTCTAAATGCATATACCAGTTCTGAGCCAGATTTCACTAAGTTTGATGAGTCACTTGAATTACTTGATAATTGTTACGACATTCAAAATACACCTTTGCCCGATAGAAATAGCATGGATGGTATACGTGCTAAGAGTAATGGCAACACATTAATGAATTTTGGCAAATCTACAAGTTTGAGAATTGTGAATGGCCGTTTGGGTAACGATCGAAGAGTTGGCAACTTTATATGTATCATGAAAAATACGGCAAACACGATTGATTATCTTCTGTCAGACTGTCATATTATGAAAGTTATATCTAATTTTTATATCATAAACATAGTTTAATCGATGCGAATCACATTCACTAGGCTTGTCCGGGATTGGCACTATTTCTAGTAGTGGCCTTAATGCACTGAATCCAGATAATTTTAATGATAAATCTGAATCCTTAACAAAATGGATTCATGAAAACAAAATGTATATCAGGAACGCTTGCGTAAGCAATTTGATACCTTTTCATTCCTACGTTTTACCATATGACTGAAATATCTAATTTTGATAAATCTCTGAAAACACTGGTTTAGAATCTTCAGAATGCTGCTGAAAATGTTGGTATGAAAAAAGTGCAAGAATGTCTGGTAATAGTTATAAAACACAACAAAATACATCAGTAGTTAATGGGGCCGGTATGTGGCCCATGGGGCTGGTATGGGGCTTACAAGAAAGTCCACTCTCTTTAACATTGTGTGCTGGTATGGGGCCTTTCAAGAATTTAACATCGTGGGCCACTATGGGGATCTAACACACTTAATATCAATCCAACACACATCCCTACTAACATGATGATATAATGTCAGGATGGATTCCGTTGATTTACCATAGGGATATCACGTGACTTTTAAATTCAAGATGGCGGCTGTAATATTAAAGGTGGCGCTCTACAGATATTACGTACTTCTGACAGAGTGACAGGTGTAAGGTGAAGTTGTTGCATCTGCAAGATGCACAATGGAGAGAATGTTGGCTTACCTCTATGCTACTTTCATGTTATGTGGCTGAAATTTCTGTACATATTGTACTTATGGAAATTGTACATGATCTAATCACACAGGTGAACAAAATGGCTGCTCCTATGTGCTCTAAAAATCAGCCTAAACTAGTCCAAAGTACACTAACTTTAGCAGTCATTAAAATAAGGAAAACGAATTTTGCCAGAGTAGGCAATACTAGCTTCTGAAAGTGCAATGAGTGAATTAATGAATTACAAAATGTATAAAAAGTAACAAAAAGTTATAGGCTGTTTTTATATATATATATATTTTTTTTTCTACAATTAACCTCTGAAGTCCAGGAAGTGAAAATGACCAAGCGGAGCTAGCAGTTTTTTGATAGATGCACATCTGAAGTAAGGCCAAGCTGTATACTCTATAACCCAAATTACACCTATCAATCATACACCAAAATAGAATGAATTCAAATTTCTTTTAACAATACGTGACATATACAAGGCCTTTGTTTAAATAGCCAGGATAACCAGTGAGGAAAACCTGGGAAATTCTTGTTCTTTAAAAATTAAATCCTTTTGCAAAGTACGAAACTGTAGAGCGCCACCAAAGCTATGGGGATATTTTATTGCTTAACATGGTAGAGTCAATAGATATATCCCATCAGGCCTGTCGAACATGACATCATATGTTCAAGCTGTCTACTAGAAGTGGAATTTAAATTAAAAACCATAACAACATTATTTAACTGCACATTTTCTAGCAAATAAAAAAAATTAAAAAAATAAACAAGAGGCACAATTGGGCCTGATGCAGCTCACCTGGCTTACATAACTTAACAGTTGATCATTCCACTAAGCAGGCTTATGTATTATTGTAAGAACACAACCTATGTAAACTATCTCCCAAACTTTATATCATGTTGATTGTACCCTTTTTGACTATATCCTAATAACAAATTTGTTGTAAAGATAATGGCATATGAAATATGCACAGTCTCTTGCACATACTTGAAGTCATCCAAGATCTTGATGATATGAACCCATTTACCAAGTTTTATCGAAATGTGATGAGATATACAGTCTCAAGATCTAGAGAGGTAACAAGCTCAGCCAATGAGATGCAATGTATCGCAATAATATAGCCTATATTTGAAGTGTGGCTTTAAGAGTGGCAGCAAGCTCAGCCAGTCAGATACAAGATCACCTCATTAATATGCATAGCTCCTGTTCACTCTTGATATTGTCCAAGATCTTGATGATATAAGCCCTTATTCCAATTTGTATCAAAAATCAGATCAGAATTAAGGCATATAGAGTGGTAATAAGCTCAGCTAATCAGATGCAAGATCACCTCATTATTATGCATGGATCTTGCTCATTATCGAAATTATCCAAGATCTTGATGATATAAGCATATATTCCAAGTTTTATTAAAATCGAATCAGAAATACGGCTTCCAGAGTGGTAACAAGCTCAACCAATCAGATGCAAGATCACCTCATTAGTATGCATGGATCTCGCTCTTTATTGAATTCCTTCGAGATCTTAATGATATAGGCATATATTCCGAGTTTGATCAAATTCTAATCAGAAATATGGTCTCCAGAGTGATAAAAAGTTTAACCATTCAGATGCAATATCACCTCATTAATATGCACAGATCTCACTCATTATTGAACTTACCGAGATTTTGATGATAGAGACATATATTTCATGTTTGATAATTAGAAATACAGACTCCAGAGTGGTTGCATGCAATTGTTGACGGACAGACGCATCACGATGCACGACGCACGACTGACGCAGGGCTATACCATAAGCTCACTAGCAAAGAAAACAAAATGTAAAAATAACAAAAAAATATTACCATCCCTCCTCCATTATTTTTTTTTCACAAATGTAACAATGTGAAAATAGTGTTAGCAAATTGAACCTATTTTTTTTTTTACAAAATCTTTAAAACAAAACTATTTTGTAGACAGATACATACACACAACAAAGACAAATATAACTGTTTGGTTGACAATATTGAGTAGTATTTTTATTTCTAGAAACCTGGGTGGGCCCGAAAACTGACGTTGGTTAGCCCTGAGCAGGGTTGTTTGTTTTAATGCCCGCACGTCACAAGCCGGGCTCCACATCCAGAACATATATTTCCCCACCTATCCTATCGCCATGAATCTTCAGAGATGGACAAGGTAAAGTGACCCTGATGAGTCTCACTCTCCCAATCCTCCACCCACGGGATTAATTCTTCTGGTGGTGAATGCTGCTGTTGTTGTTGCTCAAGGTTCCACTGTTAGAACAGCTGCCACTGCTCCTTACCGAGTTGTTGATGTTCCCTCTGTTGCTGTTCTAGTTGATGTTGTATTTGCAACTCTCTCATGATCTCCCACTCCCTTTTTGTTTTGTTTTTTGCCTTTCCTTTTCTTTGTTTATGACATACTTTACTAGTTGTTTTGCCGTTCTAAAATGGATGCCGGTGGTCTTCACTATTCTCCTTTTCCCTGGAAATACTTTCAGTTTCTCTACCCGGTTTAGGAAGTGCATGACAGGTTCTAACTGGACCAATGCCACACTAAATCAGCTACGCTTGAACGCATGGTTGTGTACGATCGACGATGAATGACAAGATGCTGATGATGATGAGTTTGAATCTGAGTCGTGTTCGGCCATTGGGCCATTTACGACTATTTAAAAATGTACGCAGAGCCTACTATGTAATTAAAGCCCGTTTGAGGCCAAGTTACGAAAGTGCATATCCAGTAGCACCAGGCGGCACCGGAATCATGAATTGAAACCCGAGTTATGCTCAGCAGCAGGGCTGGTGAACAGACTTTATGAGGTGGGTGGTGGAGGACCCGCCAGGCGGTGACGAAGGCTTCGTGAGGGTGAGTAGGTGGCGAGGAGGAGAAGGAGACCATTCTTAAAATGGCCCAACGCGGTCCCCAGCGGAAACTCAAAACAGGCATTCTTGAAAAAGATGTTCAGCTTTTGGAGATCCTCTCAAAATCACATAAAGGACGGCCCACCCCCTCGCCGTCAGGGGTCTCTAAAATGTCTTTATATTTTATTTATTTTTGGTTTGTTTTGAAGTAATGTTTCGCCATAAACATACTTAATCAAATGAAAGATTATAATTGCTGTAAGTGGTTGATGGTTGGTGGGGCTGCTAGCTGCCAAAAGTCATGTTATGGGGATTACTGTAAAATTAACCATCAAAAACAGAGAAAGGGGAGCGTTTGAGCCTACATCCTACTGTTTGTGTGGAAATGATATTCAGTCCGAAGCCATGCTTTGTCGTCTGTGTTGCGATGATAGGGTGCAGCATAAGCTAGTGTATACAGAATAAAAGAGCCAAACGGCAGTTTTGTGCTTGTATTACGACAATTGATAGAGGTTTGAGCATCCATTTTGAGATAAAACTCGCAATGTGCATACTACCCATGGCACATGTACAACAAGCACGTGGATTGCGTGACAAATTGGAACCATTGACGGGGGTTCGACCCCCTTACCCAAGGAGTCGTACAGCACTGCAACAGCTCTAAGATTAACTCGACCGCCGACAGGCAGCCGATGTACCTCTTGATCGGCTTAGGCGGGGTAAGCGCGCAGAGCAGGCTCTGTAGCAGGAATTTGGCCGCTTGGGCGCTATTGAAATCGAGGAACCAGAATTCCCCTTTGATCTTGACATGGTAGCGCCGCACCCTGCGCCTGTTCCCACAAATCGAGACCTTGATTGGTATCGTTGTTTTCGTGATGTCAAGGAAGAGTTTGTAGTCGACGGCCCTGCGCACGTCTTGGAACGTTTCGCATTGAAGAGGACAACACGCACGTACTTGGCGACCTCCACATTATGCCAAATAACTGACGCGTGCGCAGCTGCTATTATTGCAGCCCTCTAGGTCGTTCCGACAGGCAAAATGTTTTTCATTCACATCAAGTTTATCGTTCGGGATGATGACGAGTGGACGGTAGTAGACAAGCATAACCTGGTGAGGACAGAACACAGCAAGGGCGAAAAGGTGGTTGAAATTTCGCGTAATACGAAACCTGGACTTCTTATTGGTATTGACAAACCCTACTATGAAAATAATTACCCTGTGGCGGTAGTGGTGTACGGCCTCTACCCCATTCGAGGGCGCGACTCCGATAACCTGGCCCATTTAAGGGACGGCGACCTGCCTCTACCCCATTCGAGGGCGCGACTCCGACAACCTGGCCCCTTTAAGCGACGGCGACCTGAACTGCGTAGTTCAGCTCCTGTATGACCACTTAAGAATGCTTCCAGAGGGAAAGGCCTGACGGAGGCTTGCCGTCAAAAGTTAGATCGGTAGGAAATGCAGTCCACAAGACAGATGCAACCGTCTTCGACGTGGAAGATATGGAAAAATCCTCAAGCATGCAATTATCCTAAAGGACGTAGCCGCGATGACATTTACAACAGCGATTGCTGAAGGGGGCAGCAATAGAGCTTATAACTCACAACGGCCACACCTGGCCTCGAGACCTACACTTTCCCACGCTGTGTGAGCAACGTCTGGGACGCCATTCAGCGGGTTACAGTAGGAGAGGCAAAGGCAATTTGGGTTCTTGGCGACGGAGACGGCGAAAAAAAAAAAAAAAAAAAAAAAAATCGGTGCCTCAGAACCCTGGAGAAGCACCTGCAGATTATTGCTGCCTGCAGCAGGTACACAGACAACTCCAACGAGTTGGCTACAAAAGTCTTTAGCGAGGCCTCCGCCGCTGTTAGTTTTACCCGAGAGCGAAACGGCTGGAAGCCTATCCCTGCGGCTATGTGTGAGTGCGTGTGTGTGTGTGTGTGGGGGGGGGGGGGAAGGTGGGGGCATCCAGCGGGCGGGAGTCTAGTGTGGACATGATGGTCTCTGGAACAGCCAAGGTGGCTACAAGGTGTCTGAGATTGTTAGCCTTGACATGGTCGCCTGCTATCCCGGCAGCTTCTTGGGCACGGGAGAGTGTGCCCCATCCGTATGGCCATTAACGGACCATTCACTCAAGACCTACGGGATTTGCATAGCTGCATTCTTTGGCCTTTGCTCCTCACTGCCACTCAGTTATCCCTGGTTTGGCCGTCACTTTAGCAAACGTAAAATAAACGAGGCTGCGAACGCGGCTGGGTTATCATCACGCTTTACCACCCACAGGACATCCGACGCCAAAATCTTTGTTACCGTTCCAGGGAAAATGTTTTCATTCATGTCCGTGCCTCTGGCATATAAAGTGACGCATTTGACCATCTTGTCATTCATCGTCGATCATACAACAACCATGAATTCAGGCATACGTTGTTGATTAAATGTGGCATTGAGCCAGTTAGCACATGTCTAGCACCTCCAAGATCGAGTAGAGGAACTGGAAAAAGAAGACTTCTGAAGACCCCTGGCATACATTTTAGAATGTTAAAAGAAACTAGTAAAGTATGTCATAAACAAAGAAAAGGAATGGGAAAAATGGGAGTAGGAGGCCATGAGAGAACTGCAACTACACCAAATACTAGAACAGCAGCAGAGGGGCAGCAGCAATTCAGTGAGGAGCAGCAGTTGTTCCAACAGTGGAACCTGCAGCAACAGCAATAGTCATAACCAGAAGACTTAATCATGAGGGTGGACTATTGGAAGAGTAAGGCTAATCAGGGTCACTTTACCCTGCTCGTCTCTACAGATTCATGGCGACAGGATAGGTGGGGAAATAGATGTTCTGATTGTGTGGAGCCTGGCCTGGGTGGTGCGGGCACTAAATTTTTCAAAATAATTTTTCAATTGAGATTACCTTCAAGAATATTTGAAACAAAAGCATTTTTATTAAAATGTGACTTCTCACAGAAAAAGTGAATAAAAAAAGAAATCACAAATGCAGCTTGTAGATGCACTTGAGAAAAATAAGAAACAGATATTTTGGAATTTATCACCAAACAGAAGCAATTTTGGCTCCAGCAAAATTTCACATGATGAGTGTTACCATCATTTTTCAGATCTTCTTGATCCAATAACATGAGATATTTAAAATGTTCCGAATATTAGTGCACTGTACAACAAAGTTCTTTAATAATGTACAGTACATCTCCTCTACCCCCATGCACATCTACACACTTTCTCAGTCTGATTATCGAATTACTAAATGCCATTTTGTATGAACTTTTTGGTATTTGTTCATACACTGGAAAACTGCACTTCCAGCCACATGGTGGCTTTCCAATCATCTGCCTCTCACTTAATCTTTTGATAATGGGATTCACCCCAAAATCACCTATAGCTAAATCTGGGCTGTATGGGGGATGGTGCAAAGTTTGGATTCTGTGCTCCTTCAGGAGTCTGTCAAGATGGGTGGATTCACATGCTCGTGCGTTGTCTTGGAGTAGATGGATACCTCAGGCACTGGTGCACAGATGGGTGGTTTGGTAGTATTCCAGAACTTTTGGCAACACTTCAGAGGTTATACAAATGCCCAGTAATACTAGCAGAGTCAAGCACAGGTATTTGGATAATCAGACTTTTTGCATCAAAAACAAATGTGATAAAACTATCTTGACAGTTTGAGCGATTTTTGGTCTCTGCTGATTTTCATGGATCCAGGCTTCATTTATCTTCTCTTGAGTAGGGTCTATGCAGTTTGCAGTTGGTATGAGCTTATATGCGAGTACATACGGTAAATACAAACTACTGTAAATATATATTAAAATTTACACAAATTTTATGCAAAAGGTTTTGCAATAGGTGAATTAGGGAGAAACAGTCTTAAATTGACTTAAATTTTGAAGCCAAATAAATATTGGTTGAAAACACTAAAACTGTCCGACAGTACTCCTATAATCTTGTAATGTACACTCTGATGAATAATAATGATATAACTCTATTTGTTTATATAATTTAATTTTCCATCCCACTCACACGTGTATTATTCTTGCACATTACATGTATTACCACATATACTCACTTATAAGTCATGTCCAACTGCATACAGCATACACCTTGATCTGCCATCACATAATACACCAGCAGATCAGGGTCTACGTTGTTTATTCTACTGATTATGTCTAACAAGCTGCATAGACCTAGATCTACCAATGCATTATACAATTACAGATCTGGGTCTATGCAGTTTGCAGTTGGATCCGAATTATACAGTTTGTAATCTGGGCCTGTGGCCTACATTACCTCAGTAAAGGCATCATCTATCCATTAATACTTAACTCATCATTTAACTGAAAAAGCTGAATTATGAACGCACTGTTATTCTGATGACGATGATTTTTATTAACATTCATCAGTAATCTAAGTTCAGCCAGGAATGAAATAAATCGTTAAAGCACCTGATTATGTAAATGAATAAATGCCTAAATAATGTCATCTAAACACTATCTCATAAGCTTACACTTTTTTCCTCATATTTCTTTTCAATTTTCTATTTAACTCCTCGTGACAAAATTTGTTTTTGTACTTAAATTAGATTTTTTCCCAGCTTTTATTTTAAATGATCTAAATGTATTGCTAAATTAGCAAGTAAGTGCAAACTAGATTGTAACTTTGATGTGTGTGGTGATACCAAATATCTCAGCTACATATAAATCATAACTCTACCTCCATCCCCATGGATTACATTATGATAGTTTACTTAGGGTTTTAGTACACTGTTATGTTCAAGAGAACATTAGTCTGACTTGTTTAGTTCAAAGTTACTTCTAAATTCTGTCTGCCTGTCTGCATATAGGCAGATAGAAAGGCAAATAGGTATGTATGTATGTATGTTGGTATGTATGTCTGTTATTTTGTTATTATTTAAGACACAGTGACCAAAATCTGGCTGTCCATCACACTGTTTGTTCATGTTGTTATTATTTAAGACACAGTGACCAAGGTCTGGCTGTCCATAACACTGTTTGTTCATGTTGTTATTATTTAAGACACAGTGACCACAATCTGGCTGTCCATCACAGTTTGTTCATGTTGTTATTATTTAAGACACAGTGACCAAAGTCTGGCTGTCCATAACAGTTCGTTCATGTTGTTATTATTTAAGACACAGTGACCAAAGTCTGGCTGTCCATAACAGTTCATTCATGTTGTTATTATTTAAGACACAGTGACCAAAGTCTGGCTGTCCATCACACTGTTTGTTCATTTTGTTATTATTTAAGACACAGTGACCAAAGTCTGGCTGTCCATAACAGTTTGTTCATGTTGTTATTATTTAAGACACAGTGACCAAAATCTGGCTGTCCATCACACTGTTTGTTCATTTTGTTATTATTTAAGACACAGTGACCAAAATCTGGCTGTCCATCACACTGTTTGTTCATGTTGTTATTATTTAAGACACAGTGACCAAAGTCTGGCTGTCCATCACACTGTTTGTTCATGTTGTTATTATTTAAGACACAGTGACCAAAATCTGGCTGTCCATCACACTGTTTGTTCATTTTGTTATTACTTAAGACACAGTGACCAAAATCTGACTGTCCATCACACTGTTTGTTCATTTTGTTATTATTTAAGACACAGTGACCAAAATCTGGCTGTCCATCACACTGTTTGTTCATTTTGTTATTATTTAAGACACAGTGACCAGAGTATTTGAACCTCTAGTAGTATGTAATAATCAAATAATTCCCTGACACTTTGTTAACTTGAGTTATAAACATTTGCAAAATAGAAAAACTTTCGATTTGAAAAATTTCCCATACCCACTTAAAATGTAGATAAAAAACACATGGTTAAGTACAGTCAAGAAAGGAAAATCACAACACAACCTTATATAACAGCTCTAAGCTTTTTTGAAATAACAAGTGCCGAGTATAAAAGTGCAGGAAGTCTCAAACAAGCCATATTTCCTACACAAAAAAGGTGATGACATTGGTTACCGTTTATACTCACGTATAAGCTGATACCACCTGCAAACTGCATACACCCAGATCTGCCGTTGCATAATCTGCCAGCAGATCTGGGTCTATGCAGTTTGCAAGGACTAATCAGCAGAACAAACAACATAGACCCTGATCTGCCAGCGCATTATGCGATGGCAGATCATGGTCTATGTTATTTGCATTTGGACTCGGATTATCAGCGGGTATATACCGTACATTGGAAATATGTATGCCCCCACTGCAGTATGGCCCCCACTGCAGTATCTGGTACAGGGGTCCTGTGTGGCAAAGGTAAACAGAAAGTCAGAAGTAAAACATCAGTGATAGCATGTATACTATTGGTCTAAAGGCACTGATTGACAGAAAAATGGTTTATATAGATAAGCATTTGTCATAGAGAACAAAAAACCAGAATATTATTACTGTATGGAATGAAACACAATGTTGTGTGACTGTAATTGTTGGTAACACAACAGTAGTAAGTTATTTATTAGGGCCCCTACAAAAGGAAAAGGGAAACTACAGGCAAGGCAACAAAGAGATAAATCATGATTCATTAACTAGTGCAAAATATGGACACTTATTCCCGGGAGAAATAAAAAAATTTATAAACGTTGCATCTGTCATGTAAATGGCATGTAAACACATCAAATTTCATTTGTCTGGGTTATGTAGTATCTGCATAATTGTCCAAATAGTTTTATTTTACAAAAAAGTTCTAAAACAAACAATAGCATAAAACTTGGGACAAAAAAAAGCAAACATTTCTTAGATGTCACTAAAATTAAATTGGGTCAGCTATGTCAGAATATAAAGAAATCCCAGCAAGTTGAACAGCCTGTGCTTAATTGTGGTTGTAAACTGGCCTAGGACAGACAGATGGACATAATAAGCTAGCCTAAGACAGACAGATGGACATAAGGATGGTCATATGGACAGATAAATGGGTAAATAAACATGTTCCCACTGGATTTACTGTAGGGGCATTAACCAAAATCAGAATAACCAGAATGTATCTAACGAATGGAACATGCTAATAGAGAGACTGACATGGAAACAGAGACCAAAAAGGAAATAGAAAAACAGAAAATTTTGTAAATAAAGTTTATTCCTGTAAAAATTTATAGATGAAGCAAAGAGTATGTATATCACTATTATTGGTAATGAACATTTTGCAATATGAAAAGCTTAAATTCACATTACATGTTTTATTGTCTTAGCTTCATTAGAAAGTATACATTAGACAGCTTTTCTTGGATTAAAATCTTGTTTCTCTAATTCATTAGGCATAAGAACATCTTTAATTTAAATTTCAAAAGTCTGGCCTTGTATTCAAACAGCTTCTTTATATGCCTCAGACTAAAACTTGGGTTTTTTTAATAGCAAACAAATATTATACAGTTAAATTCTTGCAAATTATCTGACCAAGAATATATTTTGAATATGGCAAGTTAAATGCTTTGGTATTTACTACCAATACATCTGAGAAACTATTTCTGTAGGGAGATTTATGTTTATGTTGGGACACTTACCAGTCAGATTGCAAGGTTTTGAGGATACCATGAATTCACTTTTATTCAGGAGCCATGGTAGCTCAGTTGGTAGAGCACTGGACTTTAACATTAGACTTGTAATTTAGTGGTCATGGGTTTGATACCTGCTCAGGCCAACCAACCACGTTTTATTCATGGGGTACGAATTTTTGGGGATTTTGTAATTGCTTCAAACCCAGAATTTAAAAAACCAAATGGACAATGATCCCCTTCTCCACCAGAGGTATATCCATGAATTTACCAGGTAAGTATCATAAAAAATTACATTTCAGCAATGCAATGAAAATGAATACCGATGAATACAAAAGTACCATACATTGTACATTATACACCTTTTATGTGGTATTGTATTATTGTACTTCTTTTATGTAAAACCCTCTTTCATTGGTCAGATAATTGGGTACTAAATGTCACAGCACGTCTAAATAATGTACTATGTCACCGTCACTAAGCAATGTTGCCAAGCAATGCTGAATGAAACAAGATATTTCATTAGTTGATAACATCAGCAGGCTTTTTGACAGTTACATCATAGTATATACTTTACTTATGGGTGTCATGATGTTAGCGGAAGGTTTGCATTTTTACTAGTGATGTGTGAATTTGACTTTCATGATTTATTCAGTGTAAAAATTTTTTAGCATAAACTTGTTGGAGAGGTAGTATGCATTATAGTTAGAAGACAGAACTCAAATTATTTTGTGAAAACCATTTTTCTTTCAGTCTCGGTAACCTAGACTTTTATTCTGTTGACCCCAAAATCAATAGATGCCTCTCTTGTCTCACATGCAAGCAATCCACAAAGTCTGGTCATGGTTTGTGGCATAGGATTTTGATATTTTGTAGAAACTTTTTCCTTCTTGGAGTCCATCTGACCTTGATCTTTTTACCTTTTAGCCCCTAAAATATTAGGTGTCTTTCATTGTCTCAAATGCAGCCATCAACAAAGTTTAGTCAAGGCATGTCCTAGAGAACTTCAGTAGTTTTGTGAATTGTTTTTTCTTCTTTAAGTCCCTGTGACCTTGACTGTTGACCACAAAATGAACAGGTGTTCTTACTTGTTCTCATGCAAGCCATCAACAATGTTTGGTCAAAGTAGGTGAGAAAGAACTCAAAATATTGTGTGGAAACCATTTTTTTCTGAGTCACTGTGACCTTAACCTTTGACCCCAAAATCAATAGTTGTCTTTCTTATCTCAGATGCAATCCATTTACAAAGTTTGGTCAAAATATCAGGTATACAAGTCAAGTTATTGTGTGAAAAGTTTTTTTCTTGATAGGTGTGTTCCTCATTGCCCCAACTGCATGCTACATGCATAGTTTGGTAATGGTACATGGTGGAGAACACAAGTTATTGTGCAGAACCAAAACTGGGAATACACGGATGGATGGATATCATAACATGATATACTCTGCCTTATCCCTGGTGTATCAAAATTAATTCACAGTAAATTTTTGCTTTGTATCAAATTGAAAATGGAGAAATAAAAAATAAAAAAATGTTATTGAAATGAAAACCTGAATTTTACATGCAAATCCTACATGATCCTGCATAAAGGATGAGAAAAAGGAGTTAATGTACAAATGAATGAAGATTTGCCTTGTTTTGTGGTTCTTTTCATTTAGATGAACATAGGCAATCTAATTTGTAGTTCCATATACTGTACAGAATTTATATTTGCTAGGGATCGAGGAGACAATTTTAGTTCTATTAAGAGAAAATGCACAGAATGCCCCAAAACTAAACACTGCCAATAGTATATTTATCATGCTGAAATAATGAGAGCTAAGTGCCTCTTCCAAGGACACACCAAAGCAGCCAACCCAGGCTGGTATTGAACCAGTGACTCTTAGATATGAGCCTGATGCTCTACCAACTGAGCTACAGCTGTTCCCTGGCTGTACAAGCAGGTGGCGTCTGGTGAGGGGGACAAAATAATTAAAATACACCAACTTAGTGCAGGATACGATGACCTCTCATGACAGATGTCCTTTAAAAGGAGGATCAATGTATAATGCAGATAGAGCTCACTACTGACCATCAGCCTAAATTAACTACTGACAATGTGTCAGTTTGAGAAACACCAAATTTTGCCCCCCCCCCAATTTAAGTGTTATGTAGTATTTCTGCAGTATCAAGCATATACAGCATTCAAAATTTTTCAATATGAATTATAAAACTAGATTTGTGTTTGTACAACATGTATGCCCCCAATGTAGACCAGAAACAGATAAAAAATTCAATAAATATTTGAAAAATGACTATTATGGCATGAAAATTTAATTAGGTCAACCACATATGCATACAAAAATGCATACTTTATTTCATTTGTTTACCTGAAGTGGTTTTTGTGTTTAATCATGCAAACAAGATTTTTGAGAAAAGAACCTCTGGAAGTCCAACAAATTTAGCAACATGCAAAGAACTGAAAAACTGCTTTAATGGTCTGAAGAGCTAATCAAGTAATCTACATATAAAACAAAAATGCATCCTAAAATTCTTTGATTACCTCATGGTCTGAAGAGCTAATCAAGTAATCTACATATAAAACAAAAATGCTAAAATTCTTTGATTACCTCATGTGGTTTTTAGCTCAATCATGCTAACAAGGTTTTGTCAAAAATGTTCAAAATAATTGCTAACAAGAGTCCCTCGAAGGGACTGATGCTGTGCTGGGCAAAAAGAATTGACAGGAATTCAAGATAAGACCATTTCTACCTTTTAACTGTCAAGTGTTGAAATTATCTCCGATATTCTTCAGTGATAACAAGATTTTCAAATAAGCTGCTGTGGTGCACATATTGCATGTCAGATTGGTACCATTTTCATTTAGGACAAAGTAGACATCATTAGAAGTCTCCATGTCATAAAGATCATCCATTCAGGGCAGTAGTGACAAGATTTTCAAGACAGTCATCGTGGCAGGCATATTGGATGTACAACTAGCACTATTTTTATTCAGGATCAACTAGGTATCATAAGTCTATTGGTGAAAAACCCATGTTGAAATAGCCATCCATTTGGGAGGAGTAGAGATAACAATATTTTCAAGATATGACTTTCCATTCAGGACGAGTAGCAATTACAAGATTTTCAAGATGGCTGCTGTGGTGGCCATATTGGATGTCAGATTGGCACCGTTTTCAATTAATACCAACTAGACATCATAAGAAGTCTTTTAGTGAAAACCTTATGTTGATATGACTATCCATTCAGGAGGAATACCAATAACAAGATTTTTAAGATGGTCACTGTGTGGTGGCCATACTGGATGTCAGATCAGCACCATTTTTATTTAAGACCAACTGGACATCCGAAGTCTTCTGGTTAAAATCCATGTCAATATGACTTTCTGTTCACGTAGAGTTGTGATAACAAAATTTTTAAGATGGCTTCCATGGGAGCCATATTGGATGTCAGATCGGCACCATTTCTATTTAGGACCAGCTAGATATCATAAGAAGTTTTTTTAGTGAAAACCCCATGTTGATATGACCATCCATGTAGGAGGAATGGCAATAAAAAGATTTTCAAGATGGCTGCAGTGGTGGCCATATTGAACATCATATCAGTACCATTTTCATTTAGTATCAACTAGACATCATAAGAAGTCTCTTAATGAAAACCCCATGTTGATATGACCATCCATTCAGGAGGAGTAGCGATAACAAGATTTTCAAGATGGCTGCCATGGTCTCCATATTGGATGTCAGATTGGCACCATTTTTATTTAGGACCTACTAGACACCATAAGAAGTCTTTTAGTGAACACCCAATGTTCATATGACCATCCATTCCTCTGGAGTAGTGATAACACGATTTCCAAGATGGTTGCCGTGGTGGCCATATTGGACCTCACATTGGCACCATTTTCATTTAAGTCCAGCTAGACATCATAAAAAGTCTTTTAGTGAAAACCCCATGCTGATATGACCATCCATTCAGGAGTAGGGATAATGCAGAGGGGCATAACTACTTAAGAGTCCTCTCACCGAATATGAAGCCCAGCTAGGTGTCAAAGTCAAAAGTAAACGTACACTTTATGATCTAGAGCACAGAATATTTGGTTTTATAAAATGCAAATATCCCCCCCTCAAGCATTGGGTATGTTCTAATTAGTAAAAATGTTATGTAAACAAGCCAGAACCAGACAGTCACTTCTTAAAAGTAAGTCCTCCTAACAGACAGCAAATGGGCAGATTGAAAATCTACATTCACAGTCTATCATGGCAAGCTGTGAAAAAATACCATAAGAAGATCAAACAAATATCATTAGCAAGCTTCTAAATAAGGCAATAGTGAAAAAAACCTTGAAGATTCAGTAACCTGACAGTCTTTTGATTTGTACAGAAAATGTAGATGATATCAAGAAAGGACATTTAGGCTCAGAATCACTACACAGTAAGGCCCAGTGGCCTCTTTCCCCAACTCACATCCAAGGGCTGCTTTCAAACAGAATAACAGTCTCAAGTTAATGAGACTGTAACACTTACTCAAATATAAAAAAATATTCTAATAAAGTACAGTAGAATATGTTATTAAGATGCTGATCACCTACAGTACTGGCTTGTCATTTCTTAATATTGCCATAGTATCCATGTTTTTGTTTGTCCATCCTTCTGTCACTTTTGTTTCTGCTCTATTACTGTAAAACTGTTTGCGATTAAGGAATGAAACTTGGTATACTTATACATCATCATTAGAAGGTAAACCACATACTACATTGAGGGTTCTATCTTCATGGTTAAGGTCACAGCTCAATTTATTTTACATTTTCCATCACTTTCCCTTCCGCTCTATAACTTTAAAGCCATTTGGGATAAAGGAATGAAACTTGGTATGCTTATATTATATGTCATCACTAGAAGGTGTGTCATGTACCACATTAGGGTCCTGTCTTCAAGATCAATGTCATGGCTCATTATTTTGTTTTCATCACACTTTTCCTCCTGCTCCACAACTTTCAGGGTGTTTGAGATTACGGGATGAAACTTTGTATACTTGTACATCATCACTAGAAGGTGTGTTGTATACCATATTGGGGGTCTTATCTTCATGGTCACGGCCAAGGTCATGGTTCAGTATTTTACATTTTCCATGACACTTTCCTTTCCACTCTACAACTTGAAAACCATTTGAGATTAAGGAATGAAATTTCATATACTTGTAAATCACCACTAGAAGGCATCATGTGTATCAAGGTCATCGCTCAATATTTTTCCTTCTGCTCCATAACTTTCAGGGTGTTTGAAATTATGGGATAAAACTTGGTATGCTTATACATCATCACTAGAAGGTGTGTTGTATACCGCATTGGGAGTATTATTTTCATGGTAAAGATCATGGCTTATTATATTACATAGCCTGTCACACTTTCCCTTCTGCTCTGTAACTTTAAAGCCATTTGTGGTGCCTACCATATTGGGGTCCTTTCTTCAAGGTCAAGGTCAAGATCATGGGTCAATATTTTCCATTTTCCATCACACTTTCCCTTTCACTCTATAACTTCTAAGTTGTTTGATATTAAGGAATGAAACTTGGTATACTTGTACATCATCACTAGTAGATGTGTCATACATCCCACTGGAGGTCCTATCTTCAAGGTCAAAGTCATGGCTCAGTAATTTATGTACTCCATCACCCTTGCACTTCTGCTCTATAACTTTACAGCTGTCTGAGATTGAGATGTATACTTGTACATCATCTCTAGGAGGTGTGTCACATATCACATTGGCGATTCCATCTTCAAGTTCAAGGTCATCATTCAATATTTTACATTTTCATCACGCTTTCCTTTCTGCTCCATAACTTTAAAGTCATTTGAGATTAAGGGATGAAACTCTGTACGCTTGTACATCATCACCAGAATGTGTGTTGCATACCACGTCTGGTTCCTTATCTTCAAGGTCAAGGCTACAGCTCAATATTTTAAGTTTTCATTCATCCTTTCCCTTCTGCTCTGTAACTTTAAAGCCTTCTGAGATTAAGGATGAAACTTGGCATACTTAAACATTATCACTTGAAGGTGTTTTGTGTACCACACTGGAGTTGCTACACTTAAGGTCAAGGCTACAGCTCAATATTTTTTGTTTTCCAGCTTTAACTTTCCCTTGCACTATGTAATTGTATAGCCTTGAGATTAAAGGGAGATGACCTCACCATGGTAGGCAGAGGAAAAATATTCACTGAATTTCCTTGTTTCCTTATGAAAGCAATATTTTATTCCAATTCAGATTTATGAGTAGTTCTGTACTTGCAGAAAATAAAAACAGCCCTGACAAAATAGTCATCAATGTCGTGAACAATCATCCAATTATTTCAGTTCACTTCAATAACCAAGGTATTATACTGGAAAATACCATATATACTCGCGTATAACTCAATTCCACATGTAAACTGCATAGACCCAGATCTGCCGTCACATAATGCGCCGGCAGAGCTGGGTCTATGCAATTTGTCAGGACTAATCAGTAGAACAAACAACATAAACCCTGATCTGCCAGCGCATTATGCAATGGCAGATCAGAGTCTATGTTGTTTGCATTTGGACTCGGCCTATACGCGAGTATATACGGTATCTATATATATGTGTATAGTGAGCTCAGGCTCTGTATCTTTTTTTGTAAATAATTTATTACTAGCGTAGGTCATTCAACTCCATTAATTCAATTAACAGTTATTTAGCAGGAGTCAAAACTTTAAATGTATTGGTAGATTTTGAATTTCCAAGCACTGATTCTTTAAATCTGAAACTTTTGTTTCATGGTATTTCCAGGGCACTGTCATACACCAAAGGCTGGTCACAACTGAAAGTTTGCTTGATATGTACAGATTCATAAATGTTTATGATCAGAGTCACATCACTTTTTAGTGTTTTTTTATTTTTGTTTTTTCTTATGACAAGAAAATCAAACATGATACCAAAGTCAGTTAAAGATTTCAATAGTAATTAGCAGTTAATTAGAAAGGATGTTTTAGTTGTGAATAACATGTTAGTAGTTACTTTCAAATGGTCTAAAACTATACAATTTGGTCTAAAACTATACAATTTGGTCTAAAACTACACAATTTGGTCAAAGACATTTGAATATTCAATTTAAATCAATACCCTGATCTTCTGCTTTGCCCAGTAAGTGCTTTTCAATTAATGTCAAGTTTAGTTCATGTAACAGATAATGCCCATATTTATAGGGATTTACAATGTTTTTTTTATGACTTCTGGCAAAAACAGGTAGAAATGTTAAACTTAAATGCACATAGTTTTTGAAGGGGTGAAGGTGGTGGGGGCACATGGGTTTTTAAATCCAATGTTCAAGTAGATCTCATCCAATTGCATGGCAACTGGCAGAGTGATGCATATAGATAACATCTTTTGTTTGATTGTGAACAGCAATTGTCTGTTTCTGAAAGAATGTGTGTTAAAAGTTAAAGATGATTATTCTAATTGTATATGAATTTTCAGTCAACATTTTTCTGGTAACAATCTGGTCAGATTCTGTTGCCAACAATGTTAAAGATATCAGATACACTAATATGAAAGCCTTCCTAGAGTGACGATATCCCATCTTCAGAATAAAATTCAGTTTAATCAGGCCAGTATCCACTCTAAATATATTATGGTACTAATGATACAATCTTTAGTTGGGGAAATGTTAAGCTTTTATAATAACTCTACTTCAATCACTCTCCAAGGCAAATATTATCAAGTCAGCCATAATTCCTAATCCAGTTGATGAACAAGTTACTGGTAATAAAATCAACTGCTTAACAAGCAACTCAAAACTTTTATGTATGAGAAGAAATATTCAGTTTTTGCATACTTATTGTGTCTTTTTTAATCAAACAAAGCTGTTAGAATTATATGCAGTCAAAGATGGGGTCGTTACATTTAAATTTAGAAGGGACTAGAGTGCTTAGGAAGTTTTTTTTAATAAATACTGTGGCAGAACTTATATGAGTTTCTCATATTCATTATGAAAGGCATTTTGTTGTTGCAAATATGAGTGTGAAACCATGTTCAATTTAATTTTCTATCTTCTACATGTGAGAAAATATTTGTTTATAGTGGTATAGTTTTTATATTTGTCCATAGTTTTGGGTTTCACATAGATTGTTTTTATGAATATTTCATAAGGTAACTTGCTATTTTAGTTATTGGTATATCATAGAGAATGCATTCTACTTTGATTTATTTATACTTGCATGTATCTGATGTGTTCCATGCTGAAAGACAGGATTCAGCAGGAACTTGCTTCTATGCTAGGAAGCATTTTTATTCCAGGATGATCTGAAATATGCTTTTAGTTGATATCGTGAAGCAGTATATACTGCTTTTGATATCAGTTCTTTTTGTATTACCTATGCATGTTAATGAACCAGAGTTCTGTCACATTCTTTGTATGTTGACTTAGCTAAATATCTCTTAAGTATATTTATTTATTCTGTAATACTGTATCACTGAACGTATCCTCTTTTTAATTTTTCTTTCTTTATTTGTGGCTTGGGGGGACTTTCAGTTTGGTGGTCTATTTTTGGAGTCATATTAGGTATTAACACTATGATGTTAGTTAGATTCCGTGTCTGCTGAAATATATCATCAGATAACATGAATGATTTAGTTTTAATAAATTATTGTATTGCAGTGTCAATACTATTCCACCAACATAATTTTTGTATGGTTGAATAAATGTGTTATTTCATGTGAAATACAATATAACTAACAAGTTTTTATTTCATAAAAAATGAATTTGAGATTTTGGTCTCTCATGTAAACAGTGTTGTGTTGATATGTTACATTATTATTGTTTCAGGCTAATTCAGTTTCATGGGTTGACTGAAGTATACAGTTTGTTAACTTTGTCTCAATAATTACTGATGATTATTGGTGAATATAGTTTACCAACTTCATGTATTTAAAGCTTTTGACATGCCAGTTAAGATTCAATGCTTGTTCAACATTGCAGAGTCATGTTTATACATGAGCTATACAACAAAAAAAACCACCCACCCACTCTGAAATATCGTTAGAAGTGAATATTTTTATATCTTTTATTATTATATGTGCTATTAAATAAATTACTTTAGCATACAGACTAATTTGTATTTGTGTTGTGGCAACCAATTGTGGGGGCCATATTAGGTATATTTATGAAAGACATATTAAAATTTGCATTACTTAAGACCCACCGACCCACTTTGAAATATTGTAAGAAGTGAATGCTTTTATACCTTTAATTATTATATGTGCTATACCTTTAATTATTATATGTGCTAATAAATACATTACTTCAGCCAACAGAATAATTTGCAATACTTAATACTACGATGTCAGAATCTGTGTGTGCTGAAATATTTTATCAAATGACAGGAATGATTTGGATTATTGTATTGTAGTGTAAATACTATTCTACATAATAAATTTGTATGCTGAATAAATGTCTTCGTTTCCTTTTAAACTACAGTACCATATATACTCACGTAAAAGCTAGTACCAACTACAAACTGCATAGATCCAGATCTGCTATTGCATAATGCGCCAGCAGATCTGGTCTATGCAGTTTGTAAGGACTAATCAGTAGAACAAACAACATAGACCCTGATCTACCAGAGCATTATGCGACGGCACATCATGGTCTATGTTGTTTGCATTTGAACCCGGCTTATACGTGAGTATAAATGGTATATTTACACAAAATGTCAAGATATGGTCATTCTTGTTCGCAATATACAATCATCCAATCATTTCAGTTCACTTCAATAACCATGGCAACATACTGGAGAAAACGCATTGTGAATCCAGTCCACCTCTTTATGAAATTTGGCAGTGATGTTGCATCAATACTTTACTTGATCAAGCACTGAATTAAACTTAGCATTCAGCTAACTCAAACATTGTATAAAGTCACCAATCAACCAACTCATGCTATCAAAGATATTGTGAACGTTTTGTATTATTTTTCATAATTTATGAAAAATATGTACAAAAGTAGACCAATGACAATACATATAGTTAATATGAAGAACACGATCTATATTTTGTCCATGAAATGGGGTTGTCCAGTATTCCTCTGAGTCAGAATCTCACACCCTGTCTCTGTCACCAGCAGTGTATGTTCAAACTGTGCTGATCTCTTTCCATCCTCCGTCACAGCTGTCCAATTGTCAGGCCAGATATCATCCCGCCATGACCCTACAGAGCAGACATATTGTAAAGAATCTCAAAATTTTCATGAGCAAAAAAGAATCTTGAATTTAGCCAGATACCAAAACTGGTGACAGTTCTATTGATATTTATAGAAACATAATTATGTACTACATGTATGGCCACTGCTTTAATTTACAAAATATGAATGTCACAAAGATACTGAATTCTATGCATATATTTCTATTTTTTTATGTGGACCCAATTTTTAATGATTTCATGGATGTTGCAAATCTTTACTGTATATACTCGCATATAATCTGGGTCCAAATGCAAACAACATAGACCCTGACTGTCAGATCAGTGTCTATGTTGTTTGTTCTACTGATTAGTCCTTACAAACTGCATAGACCCAGATCTGCTGGCATATTATGTGACAGCAGATCTGGGTCTGTGCAGTTTGCAGTTGGTATTGGCTTATATACGGTACTTTAAAGACTCCATTGAAAATTTCATCATCATAAATACCAAATCTGCAAGTGGCACATTAACAAATAAAGAACCAACAAAAATACAAAACAAAGTGATTTTGTTGCATAAACAAAAAAAATGGTAACAACATAAATAAGTGCACAATATACTGAATTCGTAACAAGAATCCCATGAAGGGACTGATACTCTACTGGCCATAAAGAATTTCCCAGAATCCAAGTGATTTTCTTCTTTTTAACTATTTAGTGTTGAAACCGTCTCTGATATTCTTGAGCAATACCAAGATTTTCAAGATGGCCACTACGGTGGCCATATTAGATGTTGGATTGTCAACATTTTTATTTTGGACTAATTAGACATCACAAGAAGTGTTTTGGGTTTTCTTTTGGTGAATATCCTATGTTGATATGACCTGCCATTCAGGAGTTTTCAAGATGGCCACCATAGTGGGCATATTGGATGTAATATTGGCACCATTTTCATTTTGGACCATCTAGATATCATACAACATTTTTGGGTGAAAACCCATGTCGATATGACTTTCCATTCAGAAGAAGCGATAACAAGATTCTCAAGATGGCCACAATATTGGATACCAGATCAGCACCATTTTCATTTTGGGCCAATTAGATATCATAAGAGGTCTTCTGGTGGAAACCCCATGTCAATATGACCATCCATCCAGGAGGAGTAACAAAAACAAGATTTCAAGATGGCTGCCATGGTGGCCATATTGGATGTCAGATCAGCACCACTTTCGATTAGGACCAACTAGACATCATAAGAAGTCTTTGGATGAAAACCCCATGTCAATATGACTTTCCATTCAGGAGGTGTAGTGATAACAAAATTGTCAAGCTGGCTACCATATTGGATGTCAGATTGGCACCATTTTAATTTAGGACCAACTAAACATCATAAGAAGACTTTTAGTGAAAACCTCATGCTGATACGACCATCTGTTCAGGAAAAGTAGCAATAAGATTTTAAGATGGCTGCCATGGCAGCCGTATTGACTGTAGGATCAGTACAGTTTTTATTTAGGACCAACCAGACATCATAAGGGATCATTTAGTGAAAATCCCATGAAGATATGACCATCCATTCAGGAGGAGTAGTGATAAGATTTACAAGATTGCCACTGTGCTGGCCACATTGGACAACTGAGCAACACCATTTCATTTAGGACCAACGAAACCTTGGGATGAATATGTGTGTAAAGTTTTATGGCAATGCTCCAAGTAGTTTGGAAGGAATAGGGATAACAAAATTGTGTTAACTAATGGGTTGATGATGGATAATAGCCCATCCCATTAGATCTTTGGGTCTATGATAAGATTGTCATGATGGGTGATGGCCACTATTGTGGCCATATTGGATACACTAATTTCATTTAGAACTAACTAGACATCATTAGAAGTCTTTTTGTGAAAACCCTATTTCAATATGACCATCCATTCAGGAGTTGTGATAACAAGATTTTGAAGATGACCATTGTAGTGGCCATACTGAATGTAAGATTGGCACCATTTTCATTTAGGACCAACTATACTTCACAAGAAGTCTTTTCGTAAAACCCCATGTTGATATGACTTTCCTTTCAGGAGTAGTGATGACAAGATTTTCAAGATGGCTGCTCTGGTGGCCATAAGTGGAATTTAGATTGGCAACATTTTTATTTAGGACTAACTAGACCTTGGGATGAATGTGTGTGTAACGTTTAATGGCAATCCTCTAAGTGGTATAGGAGGAATTGTGGCAACAAACTTGTGTTAATGGATTAAGTTAAAAGATTATGATCATCATCAGTTAATAATATCAATGTCATAATTAGTTGTTTTTTTTTATTTCAAGAAGAGTCTATTATAGAAAAAACATTCAATATCATTATCTGTTTTACACACATCCACTTCCAAAAGAACAAATCAAACTTGATTCTTATATGTCTTAATTTTTTAAATTTTTTATATCTACTGCATGTCAGATTTGTGAATTGAATATAGAAATAACTTTTTGCTTTTTCCAAACTAAAATGATGCATAAGGCTGAAAAGACCCCTTGTATGCTATTCTAGAACAAGTTGAAAATTTTGTAAATTAAAGCATATTTTATGACTTGCCCAGATGTTTCACATCAAATATAACAGAAAAGTCTTTGTTTTGTGTTTACTTATGAAAATCTCAATTCTAGACAAGTAATTTTTTTTCCTTCTTTTCAGTAAAGCCTACCAATAACACAGTTATAAAAAAACTACTAGTAGTACTACAGTAGCCTAGTGTTTCATGCATTCCAACTAATTCTGTACTCCACTTTGTTCTTCTTGTTTACAATGGTTTAATTTATAAAGAATACTTTTTACTGGTCCACAGAATTCATCACAATAAGGTATTAATGTACTGCAAGTATGTATCTACAAGTTCATGTTTCTTTTCAAATGTGGGTAGATAGCATATCATCAAAAAATAATTATACAGCATTAACACATTCACAAGAATCCCACAGCTAGTTATTGTAATAAAAAGGGCCAAACATTACAAGTGCCATTTTTGACCCAGGTAATAGATGATTTTTAAAATATTTTTTAAAATAATACAAAAAATTAGACTTCATTTTTGTTGAAGAAATATTTGAACTTTTACAAAAAATAATTTTTGGGATGGATATTTCTACTTACTGGGCTAAACCTAGTTTTAAATATATGTCAGGCATAGCAAACAATGGCTATTCTGGCCAAATTTTGGAACATTCGAAGTTTTGTTAACTTGGCTTCAGACAAGAACCAAGGTGATATTTCAATATTATGTGAATAATCTACATCTCCAGCATACTAAAAGATCTTTTTGGGTCTCACTTGAATTACTGACAAAAAACTGAAACAAGAGGCCCAAGTGGGTCTAGGATCACTCACCTGACTGACATCTGCCTAACAGCCAAGAGCAGCTGACCAAGAAATCTGGATCAGTAGGATGCTTTAAGTTGAAATTTATCCAGTGTTCTTGATTCCAGATGTTATGAAAACAAATGTTTCAAGGTTTCTACGACTTTTTTTTCAAATCCATATCTGATCACAAATCAGCATCATTTTTCAAATACTGAAAGTCACATATGCAAGGATTCTTTATGTCAAAGTTGGTAAATGTTTTTCTTCTTTTAGTAATGGCAGTCATTATTTTATGGCAGAATAGCATCTTTTGTATAAATCCAAAAGGTGTTCAAGCTACAACACTTTCTGTCAAATTTAGTCAAATTCTGTTAAGCAGTTATTTAGAAGAAGTTATTGAAGGCTTTTTTCTTTTTTTAGTAACAGCAGCCATATTTGATGGCAGACTGGCAACATTTGTATCAATGTGAAGGACTTCACGCCAGGAGCTTATTGTCAAGTTTGGTCAAATTCTATTCAGTGGTTTTGGAGATGTTTAAAGGTTTTTCTATTTTTAGTAACAGTGGCCATAACAGATGGCAGTTTGGCATAATTTGTACAAACTTGAAAGGTCTTCATGTCTCAATGCTGTCAAGTTTGGTCAAATTCTATTTAGTGGTTTTGGAAAAGAAGGTGTTTAGAAACTTTTTCTATTTTTAGCAACAGTGGCTTAATTTGATGGCAGACCTGCATCATTTAAAAAACTTGGAAGGTCTTAATACCAGGATGCTTTCTGTCAAGTTTGGTCCAATTCTATTCAGTAGTTTTGGGGAAGAAGTTGTCTGAAGGCTTTTCTTTTTTTAGTAACAGTGGCCATATTTGATTGCAGACTGGCATAATTTGTTCATACCATGCTACTTTCTGTTAAATTTAATTAAACTCTGTTCAGCTGTGTTTTCGAAGTTGTCATTCATCAGTTTTTCTATTCTTAGCAACTGAGGCCATATTTGATGGTGAATGGTATCATTTGTACAAATCTGAAAGATCTTCATGCCAGGATGCTTTTTGTCATGTCTGGTTAAATTTTATACAGCAGTTTGTGGAGAAGTAGTTTAAAGGTTTTTCAATTTTTAGTAACAGTGGCAATATTTGATTGCAGATCAACATATTTTGAATAAATCTGAAAGGTCTATTTTCAGTATCATCTGTACAAACTTCAAAGGCCTTTATGCCAGGATGTTCTGTACCAAGTTTGGTTAACATTAGTAGGGAGATTTTTTTTTGTCGAAGTTGAAAACAGTAATTGATGACAAATGATGGACAGGTTTTTCTCTTGATAGTAATAGTGGCCATATTTGATGACAGATCTGCATTAATTAAACAAACGTGAAAGGTCTTCATTCCAGTATACTTCCTGTCAAATTTATTAAATCTGTTCAGAAGTTTTGGAGAAGTCATTTAAAGCTTTTTTTATTTTTAGTAACAGTGGCCATATTTGATGACAGATCTGCATTAATTAAACAAACCTGAAAGGTCTCCATGCCAGTATACTTCCTGTCAAATTTATTAAATCTGTTCAGTAGTTTTGGAGAAGTCATTTAAAGCTTTTTCTATTTTTAGTAACTGGCCATATTTGATGTATGATCAGTATCATCCATATAAACTTGAAAGGCCTTTATGCCAGGATGCTCTGCCAAGTTTGGTTGAAATAGGTCTTGTGGATTTTGAGAATTGAAAGTAGCAATTGTTGACAGATGCTGGAGAAATGCTAGATGCCACATGAAGGCCATAAAAGTGGTATTTTGGCATGAAGATAAATCTAAAATGGTTTTGGGATGAAAAATATCATTTAAAAATTTTTGGTCAACATTTCAGTCTAGATCTAGGATGCTCTTTGAGTCTATAGGAAGAACCATAGACATAGTTCACATCATACTGAAATATCACCTTGGTTCTTGACGGATGTGCCTGTTAACAAAAGCTCGGAATGTTCTAATTTGACCAAAATGTGTGTTTTTCCCCGACTCTGACCTCCCCGTAAGGCTGATTTTACTCTAGTAAACAGAAATATCCATTCCAAAAATTGTTTTGATTTATTCTACAAAATGAAGTCAAATTTGTCTATCTGTATACATGTTTTAAAAAAAATCACCTGGGCAAAAATGGATCTTACTGTATGTCTCCCATTTAAGGATTCTTAACAACAAAGAAAACCTGAATGCTCCATGCAGTGTCCAAATAACTGATACAATAAAACACCATTAGTGCGAGATACACCAATGTATTGTCGGAACAAAATCAATTTTCATACCTGAAGATACATATAATGTACAACATTAATATATGGATAAACTGAATTATGGATTCAACAAAGAATTTTGGGGAGTCCCAAGAGGTTCCTTTTAAACATCTTTTACCTGTTCCAGTCTCTAAGATCTGTATATCAGGGATGTTCAACCAAAGTTACTATTAGAATCTGATATTCCAAACTCTGTCTAATTGCATCTCATGATTTTATATAGCACACTGGCAGTTCATGTAATGCCTGAATGGGAACATATTTTTCCAATTGTAGACTTGAATTCTACAAGAGATTTGTAATTACACCACCATTATTATTACTGTAAAGATCTTTCATTTTTCTAATAGATTCTTTTTCTGGGAAGGTCATCACTGTCGTTCATAATATGACAACAATAGCACTTTGAAGGGCACATTATATACCTGTTCAATGTTTAATACTCCTCAATGTAGAAAACTGCAATGTTTGTGCAGAAACCACTTTTCTTTTTTCAATCTTGACTTTTGACCTTTTGACTCCAAATCAACAGGCTTCTTCCTAACCCCAAGCGTATGCCATGTGCTAAGTTAGGTGAGATGAAAAACTAATGTTTTTGTGTGTAAATCATTTTTCATCTTACAGTCACAGTGACTCTGGCCTTTGACCTTTTGAAAGCTGAATTGACAGGCTTCTTCCTTACCCCAAGTGCAAGCCAGCCACAAAGTTTGGTCCAGGTATGTGATGTAAAACTAAGCCATTTTTCTTCTTTTCTGACCATTGACCTTTTGACCCTGAAATCAATAGGGCTCTTTCTTACCCCAAGTGCAAGCCATCCACAAAGTTTGGTAACCACAGATGATGGAGAACTCAAGTTATTCTGAGGAAACCATTTTTTTCTTTCAGTCAGTGTCCTTGACCTTTGACCTTTCAACCCCCCAAATCAAGAAGGTTCTTCCTTGCCCCAAGTTCAAGCCATCCACAAAGTTTGGTAACGATAAATGATGGAGAACTCAAGTTATTGTGCAAAAACCATTTTTCTTCTTTCAGTGAAAGTAACCTTGACCTTTGAACTTTGATCCTGAAATCAATAAAGTTCTTCCTTACCCTAAGTGCAAACCATCTAAAGTTTGGTAACTGCAGATGGTGGACAACACGAGTTACTGTATGGAAACAAAACTGGTAACAGACAGACAGATGGATGGACAGATACATGATCATAACATAATATGCTCTGCCTTGCAGCGGGGATATAAAAATGACGGAAATGAAATGAGACAATGAAGGTATGGGTTTTGTTGTCCCTGATCAAACTTATTATTTAGTTATAGAGCTAAAAATAATGAAGCTGTTGACACTGCTACCTTCATGTCACCTAACTTGCACATTTTCTTTTTAACTGCAACAAACAAACAATCTGACTTTGTTTACCTTCATTGATCATAGGTTCTATGGTGAAACATTGTCCTGGTTTCATAACACCAATAGCTTTATTTTCTGCAAGTAAAAGAAAATGGTTTGACAATTTGTGTTGCAAGGATATTATCAATAAATCTGATTGAAAACAGCCATTTATATCAGCCGATTGTTTTGAAAATTTAACCATACAATAAATGAAAAAAAGCAAGTACCCATGTAATAGCACATAACTGCATGCTGATGTCAAAACAATTGCTGTAACAGTGTCCACAATTGCTGGAAAATATTGAAAATTAAATCTGATTTCAGCACATAATTGATATAAATTTATGTACTGACTTTTATTTAAAGTATTTTCAATGTTTTCACCAGACTAATACAAATTTAATTTAATTAAATCACATTTTTCAGTCACAGAGTGGAAAGCAAATTAGTGATCAAAAGAAACTGCTGAAATATGGTAACTGGCACAACAATATATATATATATATATATATATATATATATATATATATATATATATATATATATATATATATATATATACACACACACACTGGTATGTGCAAAGGTAACTTCAAACAAAACCAAAGATTCAGGCACATACCATTGCAAAAACAAACGTTGTCTAATTTGCAAACATATGCCCAGGACCAAATCTTTCAGAAGTTCAACAACAGGAGTTAGCTACATGGTCAATCAGAAGTTAGGATGTCAAGCCAAGAATGCAATCTATCTTCTGACATGCAATGTCTGTGCCACTCAATATGTTGATAAAACGATTGATTTCAGAAAGCGAATGATCACAAAAGCCACATTTGCAATAAAATCAATGCGAAAGTTGTCAACCAATACAACTTGACTGAACATTCAGTTGAGTCCCTCGAGATGCTACTGATTGAATCAAAATGGGGGTGGACTGACACAGAACGCACATGTAAGAAATGATACTGAATACTACAATTGAAAACTCATGGGGAGTTTGGCTTAAATGAAAAAATATAACCTTCCCATTGCAGTCTTATAAAAATTACAGCCAGTCATCAGTTTTTCACCCGTACACAATATTTGCAATAATATTCACCCAAGTAATTACATTTATTATTTTTATTACTTCATTATCATTATTATTATTATTATTTTTATTATAGTTCATGTCCATTATTCTGATGTATAATTCTCTTGACATCTTTCCTTTAGAACCTCCATGCATAAGTCTACTGGGATATAATTTTTTTTATAGCAAATCTTGTAGATGGCATTGATTTCTCGTCACACTGTGTTTGTCCTTTGTTCACAATCTGGAATTAGGTCAAAACATGTTGGTTCTCTATGTGATAGACATGATAACCTGCTCGTTTATTATTGTTACACAACTTTCTATTTAAATTCTCCTTAGTGATTCTAACATATAGGAGTCCAGAATTTTTCATAAATTTTGTCTTTAGTGTTTGTTTTGTATATGTAAGCTGTTTATTCCCCCGATGAAGAGCATGTTTAGCTTGAAATGTTGGGAAACCGTTTTGAATTTGCGCTGTTATAAATTTTTGTGTCAATATATATATATAGTTGATTTTTACAACTACTATGTTCTGATACTTACCACTAGTGTTAATAATGGCTTCCTACTGTAATTATCAAATGATACAGGTGCATTCCCTACTTTAAAAAAAATTCTGTCAAAATCTTCATTTTGTTAAGTTTTTACAGATAATAAGCATTCCCCAACTCCAATTTCAAACATGTCTGAGGTGGCACCTAGGTATTTTGTTGAAGAAAATACTGTAGTTCTCTAATACTTACTAGAATAGTGTGGAATACTTGGTGCTGTGTGGAACAACCTGAAATAATCAAACACCCTAATAAGTTTCTGAGCACAAGAGCATCACGTGTTGCACATGATATGCCCATCTTGTCAAAATTTGAGAATGGACTGGGTGTGGAAATTATTGGATGTGGTGTGCATGTGTTTATTTTTAAGGTGGTAATACCCGCAATACCTGAATGTGATTAGAGGAAATATACTGAAGAGAAACAGCATTTAGCAACACTTATGTAAATTATGAAATATTGTTTGAAAGAGGAACAAAACTGGTCAACAATTAAAGCCCTTTAAGTGGCTCAAGTTTCATTACAGACCTGACAAAGATTAAAGTCACTGAGTCTATTTTAATGTTATGTGACCCTGACCTAGATGTAGATGAACCTGACCTTAAGGCAGGGGGCATGGCTGTGATACGTGACACTGTATCTAGTCATAAATACAAGACTAAAGTTCTTTAAAACATTTTCAATGCTTCCAAGTTTATACCCTGAACAACGATGTAAATCACTGACTTACATTTCCCTTGCTGTCCCCTTGACCTTGGAGCAAGGGGGATGGGTATCAAATGCAACACACCATCTAGCAATGACATGTGGCTACAATTTTATTGAAATATCTTCAGTGGTTAAAAACTTACACCCAAACAAAGATGCAAGCCATTGATTTCCATTTTCCCCAGAGATAACCTTGACCTTGAGGCAGGGGGATGAGGCTGTGGTGTAATATTTATCTAGCTAAAGTTGCATCAAAAAATATATTCAGCATTTCAAAAGTTACAGCCTGTACAAGGATTTAGGCCACTAACTGGCTTTTTTCGTTGCCATGACCTTCACCTTTGACACTGGGACTTGACTATGGTAGGTGACACACCATTTACCTGGGCAAAAGTTTCCTCAAAATCTCTCAAAGCCATGCGAAATTATGGGCCAGACAAGAAAATATTAACAGACAGATGGACACTGCCATAACATAGTACACCTAACTTAAAATGGGCATATAAAAATAAATTGTACAATTGTTGGTTTTTCTCTGACATTTGTTGTATACATGACATTGGCATCATGAAATTACTTAGATTCTGTGTAACAGGGTATCTTCTATATGCACAGACAAAATGTATTGATCCTTGAACTACAATCATACAAATTAATCCATTATACAAAAGATTTAAATCTAAATTTAATTTCAATAAGAACTTACAGTGTTTCTTGAACTATGAGCTTAAATTCCATCTGAGTGTATTTTACCACTGTTGTTTACCGTCTGAGTGCATTTTACCACTACTGTTGACCATTTCAGCAAATCTGAATCTGTCTTCAGCTGCCTTTGTTGAAGATTATATTAAAATACTTCTAGATTATGTTTCAAGCAATTGGACAAAAAAATATGTGAGGATTAGACTGTATCCTTTTCTTGTCCATTTCAAATTTGTTACAGGTAAACTGGGTAACACAAATTCAAACCTGAGAAGTCAAATTAAAATATGACTGGATCATTAGATCTTAAAACTGCCACCCAAGTTTAAATTCTTTATGAGTTTCTTATACAAAACAATTAATAAAAACTGCTGAAATCACAAACAATTTGACTGATTGAAGATAAAGGAAAAAAATTATTTAAAAAAAACATGAGTGAGAATAGCTCATGAAACTCTTAGGATGAAACTCAGAAAACAGTGGTTCCCTTCCGAAAAGGCCACCCATTCTGAACTGAAAACATGGCCTTATAAAAGGGGTGGCCTCTCATGCAGGGAACAAAACAGCTCAAATATAATATTTTTGTGTTATGTAAGGTGGCTTTATTAGGTGTCTTTTCTTGTGAGGGGACTCTCAAGTGCAGGAACCAATGTAATAGAAAATAATGATGTACAGTTAAGCTTCCCTAAATTGACCTCCCCCCTCCCAATGTGTTCCTTGACCTAACTGAGCCATTCTAACATTAGTCAAACATCTGTAAACTGGCCATCTCTATAAAATAGCCAAATATTTTGTGTTCCAAAAGTAACTGATTTAGGGAAGTTTTACTCTATTTAGATTTTCTTGAAATGAAGAGTGCGTCACATACAAAAAGAAGACAGAAACTGACTCATTGATGGATTCCATGACCAGTCACATAGACAAACAAGACAAAAACTGACTTACTGATGGATTCCATGACCACAGTAACTTCTTACAACAGAGAATCCATTTGACTGTGCATGCTTCTGTATAACAGTCCCAACATCTCTGTATCTCATGCCAGGCTTGACTGAAAAAAGAATGAAAATGTTAAATAGAAAACACAGCAAATGACAATCCATAACCATTAAATATTACATGTTCAGTACTTTTCCCCCGATTTAAATTCAATATAGATACTATATTCTTCGTAAGGATAAATATATTCCACCTTTCAATTTTAAATGATACAAATTCATTTTGCTTGATATGACAGTAGTTATCATCTAAATATCCACTGATAGTCACCTATCACTGAAGAATATATATTTGTAAAGTCTGTTATAACAAGGGAGGAGTGTATCCTTAACAGAATGTGTGTAACTACATCTGCAATGCATGTGGTAACCAACTAGTGAATTATCTTCTATAATGTATTCACTGAAATGATAAATACAAGAGAACCAAGAGGGCCCAAGATTACTCATCTGTTTGACAAAGGCCTACAAGCAAATGCAAGAGTAGTTGGCAAATATTCTAGTTTATGCAGTATGATTTCTATAAAATGTGGTCAAATTCTATTAAGCAGTTCTGAGAAGAAGTCTTTCAAAGATTTTTTTCTGTTTTTAGAAATGGTGGTCATATTTGAGGGCAGATTGACATTATTTGTACAAATGTGAAAGGCCTCAATACTAGAATGCTTTCTGACCCCACACCCCAACATAAATGTCCGAAATATCTCAAATAGGGTGGGAAGGGTCAGAGGAAACTTGGTTGAATGCGCACATTTATTTTTCACCATGTTGCCCTTTTATACCGATTTTGGTTCGATATCAATTGCATCATATGCCAAAAATCACCACCAGGCATTAATTCATTAATTAAAAATAATTTTTGACCCCATCATGCATATTTTATAAATTTAAAATAACCCACCAGATATAATATTTTAATTGTAGTGTTGTCCGACCCTCCCACACCATCATTTCTGGAATAGTCCTAACTTGGTCAAATTCTATTAAGCAGTTTTTGAGATAAAGTCTTTACAAGTTTTTTCTATAGTTAGTAACAGGAGCCATATTTGATGACAGATTGACATAATTCATACAAACCTGAAATGTCTCCATGCTAGGATGCTAGATCTGTCCAATTTGGCTGTTATGTTTTTGAGAAGTTAAAAATAAAGATTGTGGACAGACATGACACAATGGATGCAGGGCCATACCTGATCTCACTTGCCTTATGGCCAAGTAAGATAAAAATATTACCAAGTTATTTTTTACTTTTTTGGTTACAGTTGCCTTAAAATATTATAACTGAGTTACCTTCTGCCACAGCATTCATAAGACACTCATAGGAAACTCTGACCAGCTTCTTGTATTTCTCATCTACACTGCCGACTAAAAATGTCTCATTTAAATCTCCATGGAAATCATTTTTGTATACCGTTATGTCAACTGAAAAATATGGCATAAAGTACATTAATATCTTCATTAACCTATCACTAAAATGGACAAAATTCCATCTACTCATTAGTGTAACATTCTTATAAAATCAATGTTTTGTCGCGTGGCTGTTTTAAAACAGTTCTTTGTCAGAAGTCAGTGGGTAGCACATGTCAAAAACAAAGTGTGATGCAGCTTTTTTATTTTTTTTATTTTCAGAACTTTGTTGTTCACAACAAGTGTAGACCATGTATGAATATGACCTGTGATACTTTGTATGAATAATATTCAGAGGATATTACACCACAAAATTAATTAAATGAGTTTATTTACATATTATATTCCATAAGCTGCTTGCAGTGAGTCACATATGCTATTATTCAATGAGTTTAATTACATATTATATTCCATGAAATGCTTTGAGTGAGTCACACATGCTATTATTCAATGAGTTTAATTACATATTATATTCCATGAAATGTTAAGAGTGAGTCACACGTTATTATTCAATGAGTTTAATTACATATTATATTCCATGAACTGCTTAGAGTGAATCACATGTTATTATTCAATGAGTTTACTTACATATTATATTCCATGAACTGCTTAGAGTGAATCACATGTTATTATTCAATGAGTTTAATTACATTATATGCCATGAGCTAATTGCAGTGAGTCACATATTATTCAATGAATTTAATAAATTTCATTTCAAATTAATCTAATGTTAAGTATTTGTATTACTCAATAATGTTGCAATGTGATGTTGCCAAGTGTTATGATACAGTGCAGCAAACAATTTTTACAATATGTCATTTTGACACTCATAAAGATAAGCATTATGTCATCAAAATGATTTCTTATTGCTAAAAGCAAAGACTGCATATGTTTCAGTGGCTGAAAGAGTATGCTGCATGTCTCTACTATAAATTCATATAAATACAGTCAGGGTGTCATATAAATACACTGTCAGAGTGTCATATAAATACAGTCAGGGTGTCATAAATACACTGTCTAGGTGTCATATAAATATAGTAAGCATGTCATATAAATACACAGTCAGGGTGTCATATAAATACACTGTCAGCATGTCATATAAATACACTATCAGGGTGTCACATAAATACAGTCAGGTTGAACTTTAATTGATTTAATTAATGCAAATCTGTAATACTAGTCAATGGTGATGTGCTCAAGAGTGTAAAATTTTGACAGCAAGATTTTGGTTTTTATGTGTAAAAACCAGATGAATGATCAAAAAGGTCTTAAGTTCAGGTTGTAGGATAAATCAAACTCTGATGAAACCAAGCTACTAGATAAAGTGAATTATAGTAAATGTTTCTGTCTCTTGCCTAAATGATGTTTTACTAATACATATAATATTACTCTTTAACAAATTAAAACTCCTCACTATGTGTAAAGTATGTTACTTACTATTTACAATATCACCATCTGCTAGAGGTCTGGAATCTGGGATTCCATGACAAATAACTTCATTTACAGACCTGAAAACAAAATTGAAACATCTTTAACTAGAAATATGTGACAATGGATCAATATATTTATTCTCCTCTCCTCCTGGGCCTACCAACACCACCTAAAGCAAAGTCCTTAGTGGGTAGATCAACATTCTATGAAAACTGTTGACATCTACAGTGCACTCAAAATCATATCCCTTCGTTTGAAGTCTGTCTTAAGCATATGTATGTATGTATATATGTATGTATGTATGTATGTATGTACATTATAGGGTTTAATGGTACATCAGCACAATCCTGGCTATATAGTAGATAGTAAGTTTAGGCATCCAAAATAGGCATATAAAACAACGATAAAGGCACAAATGGTAAACTCCATAAAATACAAAGTCAAATATTTTATAAAACTCTAATTCTTCGAAAAAAAGTCAAAGAACTTCTCAGCATGAATGTCGTCAGTACGAGGAGCCGCATAATGATACATACACAGTCAGGCAGGGTTAAACAATCCTAAAATTTTCTTAAGAAAGCATGATGTGTGAGGACAATAAAGTTTTGGTACAAAGAGCAGTCTCAAGATTTAATACACCAGCTGATCCTTACAATCCCCCCCAAAAAAGATGTTATTGTGAGTGTTCTATGCCCATATATGTGTCTTATGGGATCTTAACTGGTTTCAATTAGGCTTTTCATTACATCACTGAATTCATCACAACAATGTCTGGTATACTGAGATAAATTTATACCACTGAACAAGAGTACCATAAATGGCACATTATATTGGTAACTGTTGATGATGGAGAACTCAAGTTATTATGTGGAAACCATTTTTCTTTTTTCAGTCACAGTTACCTTGATATTTGACCTTCTAATCCTAAAACTCATAGGGTTCTTCCTTACCTCAAGTGCAAGCCATCCACAAAAGGTTGTTAACTGTACATGGTGGAAAACTCGAGAAATTGTGCAAAAAATATATTTCTCCTTTCAGCCACAGTGACTTTGACCTTTGACATTTTGACCCCACAATTGATAGGGTTCTTCCTTAGCCCAAGTTCAATCCATCCACAAAGTTTGGTAACTGCAGATCATGGAGAACTAAAATTATGTGCAGACACCATTATTCTTCTTTCAGTCACAGTGACCATGACCTTTGAGCTTTTGAGACCAAACTGAGTAGGGTTGTTCCTTACCCCAAATGCAAGCCATCCGCAAAGTTTTTTTGTAATGGTGGATAACTCCAGCTACTGTGTGGAAATAAAATTGGTAATAGAGAGATGGATGGACGCAAAAAATCATAACATAATATGCTCCACCTTATGGTGGGCATACACATGGTTTCCACACACAGATGTTCCTTGGATAGAAAGCTTTTAGTCAACCAATTTGAAGTAAATAAACTAGGTACTAGAATATTTTGAAATTTCACCAACCATTCAGGAAACAAGAGGCTCAAGTGGGTCTGATATTGCTCACCTGGCTTACATAACTTAACAGTTGACCATTCCACCACTAAGCAGGCTTAAATAGTATTGTAAGAACACAACCTACGTAAACTGTCTCCCAAACTTTAAATCATGTTGATTTTGCCTACTTTACCATATCCTGATACAAATATGTTCTAAAGATAATGGCAAAATTAATATGCACAGTCTCTTGCTCATAATCGAAGTCATCCAAGATCTTGATGATATAAATCCATTTACAGAGATTTATAGAAACTGGATGAGAAATATAGTCTCTAGATCTGAAGAGATAACAAGCTCAGCCAATCAGATGCAAAGTATCTCATCAATATGCACAGATCTCACTTATTACAGAATCTGTCTATGACAAAGATAACGTAAGCTTAAGGTGGAATAAACTCTGACTGGGGTTCAGTCTCTAGAGTGGTAACAAGCTCAGCCAATCCGATACAAGGTTACCTCATTAATATGCACAGATCTGGCTCCTAATCAAACTCATCCAACATCTTGATTATAAAGACTATTTAACAAGTCTGATCAAAATTGGAACAAAAATACAGTTGTTAGATTGCTGACAAGCTCAGGCAATCAGCAAATTCTCTTTTTAAAATATGCATGAATTTCATCATAATCATATTCAACCAAGATCTTGATAGCATATGCCTGTTTACCAAGTTTGATCAAAATCCCATCAAATGTACAGTCTCCACAGTGGTAAAATAAATTTCCATAACAGATGCAAGCCCACCTCATAAATACATGCATAGTTCTCAGTCAAATTAAAAATCATCCAACAGCTTGATTGTATTAGCCTATCTTCCAACTTTGATTGAACTAAAGTGGGGATCTCCACTGTTTTCACCAAAATAAGGGGAGAGTAGACAGAAAAAAAGGGGGGGGGGAGGAGGAAACAGCCATAGTTCAATATTTACCTAACACTTTATCTGTATCACTTTCTTCCCTCTCCACTCCGTTAGGGCTCTATTGAAATCAAAATCCTCAAAAGATGTAGCCTCTAGTTGTATAAGCTTTAATCTGTTGATTTTTTTCTAAACTTAATCTGTTCCTTATGTGTATGAATATTGTTCTGTGCTGAGAACCCCCTTTCACAATCAGCTGCCTAAATGGGCATATGCACTGCTAGCTAAGCCAGTTTGTTCTTTATGGTTGTTATGTACACAGCTCATAGATATTGTCTCTTGGATATCTCTGCTCCAAAATAAGATTTTTCACTAACATGAACTCTGCCAAAGTTTTACTTTCTTGAGTCCATGCTTTGCTGACAACTATGCCAGATTTCTTATCTGCTCCATGATGCTGTATTAGTGTTTTAAGTCCATCAATGACATTGTCTACTTGGTCAGACAGAGATATTTTGATCAAATAAATGCATATATCCTTACTTTTAATTTCTTTTTAAAAAAAATACATGTATCCTTACTTTTTAATTTCTTTCTTCTTATTTATTCAATTTATCTTAACCCTTAAAGTGCTATATAGTTTTGTAGCACAAGATCACTCAGTGCTTAATTGTTTGAGAAAAGAAATGAAAATTGCATTCTACTTTTAAATTGCCTGTAAAGTGACTGTGAAAAATGTAAATATATGCAAAATTGTTTTAAAAAAGAACAACACTCTGCAGGCCAGACAAATCGAAGCCGCAGGCTGGATTCGGCCTATTGGCCATAGTTTGGAGACCCCTGCTCTAGAGTTTGAAAGTGTACACAAGTGAACCACAAAAAGATACAAAATGATATGTTACGAACTCCAACATAAAATGCAGTGAATAGGTAACAGCTAAAAGACACAAATCATGCACATTAACAAGCAAATTAATATTTACAAGATCAACTTACGTGCAACAGGATTTTGGAAATCCATAATAATTTAAAGGGGAAGGATAACATTCTCTCTCTATACAAGCCTAAAAAAAGAGGAAAGACAATTGTTGATCATTATGCCAAAGTCAGCAAGAAAGTGAATAAAATGTAAAAAAAACTTTGCATATATATCAATACTCTAACTTACCAATTGGTAAAAATTTTACGCAAAAAAGAACCTTATATGTATATTATGACAGCAATGTTTAGAGTAAAATATATTTCTTTGATAATATTAGCCCGATCATAATACATTAGGATTACAACCACTACCTCGCAAATCCAGCCCTCCCAAACTTGTTTTTAGTAACAAAAGTGCTAAGATCTGGGTCTATGCAGTTTGTAAGGACTAATCAGTAGAACAAACAACATAGACTCTGATCTGCCAGCGCATTATGCGATGGCAGATCAGGGTCTGTGTTGTTTGCATTTGGACCCAGCTTATACGTGCAAGTATATTTGGTAGGTGGCAATCAGACAAAAGTGATCTCCTCTTTGGTTGAGGGATTGGCCCTAAATCCTGTCCATATATCAGTTACTACTGGAGTGGGTGTGCATACTCTATCAGGTTTTAATGTACCTGTGACGAGACTGGGAGGGTATGCTCATATTATGATCAGGTACGTAATATAGAATAAATACATTACCTGATCATAATACATTAGGAAAAGAGGAAAGAGGTGGAGGGAGTTACATCCCCTGACTCTGAATAAGGCCCAATCTCTTGGTCCCCTAATGTACATGAAGCAGCTTGGACCGACATAATTTTACTTTAAATATTTTCTTTCTCTGTTGAATATATAACCCAAACCCAATCAGATTAAAGTTAGGAGAACAGGCAACAGGAGGAAATGCATGAGCATCCAACCTCTACCACAGTTATATTTCGAAGGAAATATGAGTGGGGTCATTATCTTAAGAATAAAACTGCATGCCTAATATAAGGAAGCACAACCACTGATCACTTAAACTGTGAAGCCAACACAAAGGCAACTAGAAAACAAGTGGCATTTCCTTAACAGGAAAACATTTGGCACAAATCCAGCAAAAGCTATAAACCCAAGGCCCGCAAAGATGTTGTACAGTTATTAACAGGGTCTGGTGGTCACCTGGGTAGCAGTCGGAAGCCCCAATTGATTCAGTTCTCTTCTCTGTGGTGCTAGATACAAATACAGAAGCTTGGGAATGTCAACTACACGTGACAGCTTACAGCCTCAATGATGTCTTGGATCCAATTGATATGTTCTGTTGAAAAGCGAGGCTTGCAGAGATGTCTCAAATCTCATGAGCAGAAATTTTCGTGAGGCATATCCAATTTTGTGAAATGTCAGAGTACACTGAGCTGATCGCCCTCTTGAGCCAAGATTCCAAGGTTTGGGAATTATATCTTGCTTACCCACCTTTACTGGGAGAAAGAGTTGTTGTCAGGCCCCTTGAATAATTTCTGTGCATTTCAAATAGCACCTGAAAACACGGACCAGGACTTGCAGGGCTGCTTCTCTACCTCTCTCGAAGGATCAATCAAGGAGAGTGAGCAAATAATGATTTTTGATTACCACCAGGCAGCAACCTGTTCTTAGCTATGAAACCTGGTTGCATCATTAAAGCAAATAATCTGAACGGAACTGGAGACAGTTTAGGCCCACAGAGAGGGCATGCAATTTGCTCACTCCTCAAGGTCATGGTCATGGTCATGGCCAATATCACCTCTACCTTGATGTTTGAATGTGTCAAAAATCGTGGTACAGTAACCCTTGGTCATAATAGGAGCTAACTTCTCCTTGACGAGCCAGAGCCAGTGAAAGAAGTTAGTCAGCTGAGGAAAGGCTTCCAAGAGAATGATGCTGCACCAGTCCAAAAAGATGCACCACTTTCCTTTTTACCGCTTCAAAGTGGAGGACCTTCTAACTCTAGCGATCTGCACCATGATTGAAGGGCTGAACTTTCTGTGTAAGGCTTTCCTGACAAAAGTCAGGTGAGAAGGAGGAAAAAAAGGTTGATCTAAGTTTGACGAAAATGAAGGAATCTGGTGCCTACAGGCAGATTGTTGGTGTGCGGCCAGGGCAGAGAGCCATGGGCAATGAATAGGAGAAATGGGAAAGGAGAAACTGGGCTTCCTATCCCCTTTATTAGGTTATCTGGAAAATGGAAGGGCATGTTGACTGATGTGAGGATCAAATTACTGTTGCTCAAAAGGGTTAGGGGTTTTTCTCCTTCTGCCTATGATTGTCTCTCCACTGGGATGAGACTGATGTGGGTGAAAGATAGAAAGCAGAGGCAATGTGAGCTAAAGAAACATGGCATGTGTCATTTGGATAGCTGGCTGGGCAGGTAGCTTGATAGTAATGTAGATGGACTGGTTGTAAGGGTCCCCATAACATGCCATGAAGGACAGAATGATTGGTTGCTTTGCAGCTTGACTCATCAAAACAACCAACCACTGGTTTCTAACAGTGAACAATGGCTATTTGGCTGGTCAGAAGACATGATGGAGGCATACCATAAGGTCAGCTGGAGCACTTGGTGATAAATACTGATGAGGTCAGTACAGAACTCCATGCACCTGGACTTATGGGGACTAGATGCTCATGCAGGCTGGTGCTTTTTTTGTTGGGTTGTAGGGGTTGGGTGGGGGACTTATGCCCCATAGGCTGCCAAGAAGCAGAAGCAAGCTCTCCAGTCATTTCTAAGTCTGTAACAGAAAGATGAGAAGAAAGTTGGGAGATACAGTCACCAAAGTCAGCATCTGCTATGTTATTTCCTGAATTTGATGTCTCATCTGCAACTCAAGCAGAAATTTGTGTGTGTGGGCTGTAATACTAGTACACTAATGCATCCTTGGCAGTCTGAGTTGACTGAAAGATATGGTCGCTGATGGTAAAGTCTGTGAAATCTTGGCAGTAGGAGGGGTCCAAGTGGCATCACTTACAAAACTGGCTACTGAAGCCATCTTGGCATGTAAACTAAGGACATCAGTGTCTGCTGATTTTGTCTTTGCATGTCTCCCTCTGCTCTTCAAACCCTTGCATAAGACAGTGGACCAAGCTCATCCTGAATTTTCTGCACAGAAACTACATATCATAGGTAAGTACACTTATTGCAATTGAGGCATAAATCAAGTATGTCCTCTGTTACCTTGAACTTTCTGCATTTTGTGCATTTAGTTGTCATTGTGTACCTGTAACAACAATGAAAAATTGACTAATTAACAGAGAATAACAACCAAAAAGGTGAAAACAACACCAAGCAAGCACCAAAATAAACCACATGCATTAAATAAATGCATTACAAAAACTGATCATACTGAAACTGTGTGCGACTACAAGGTCAGAGACAAAGTCCACCAAAGGCAAAATATATACAAAATTACCAGAGATAAATAATAAAAGAAAAGTTACCAATGTCTGAAGTTACCTCAATATTACAATACTATACCAATTTCACTGACAGATGAAAATAATGGTGAAATCTGACATATACAAAAGGTAATGGTGATAAGATGTTGTGATTACCTCAGTGAAAACTTAAACTTATGAACATCCAGTTTTTGGGTAACCACCTAGTAATGGCAAAGGGAGGTAATTAGACTGGCAAATTGGAAGAGTTTCTTCCCATAGATGCTCCTTTCAAAGTTTATAGGATCCACAGATGGGAAAAACAAAAATGTTTGTTTTTCTGGAAGAGCTGGATCTGAGAGGTAGCAGAGTTTAATTCCTAGCTTTAATGTGATTGGGTAATGTATCTGACAGAAATGTGTATCCCATGTGTTCCTCCTGACTTAATAAGACATGGGTTAGGCCAAACACTGTATCTGGCATGCAAACAGAGCTTTGACATATGTTATATTTCATAAAACATGGGTCAGACCAAACATTGTATTTGGCCTGCCAACTGAGCTATGAATAAGACTTTCAAGAATTTTATCATCACATTATTGATGTTATAACATGTGGACTAGTGAGACCTACAGCATGTCACCTATCTGCTAATGCAGGCAAACATTAAAATTTAAATTAACAATTACCAACAGTTTTTATCATACATCAGATGCATATCCATCCAACTTCTGGTTTTACTAATATTATATAGAAATAATATTACCATATATCACTAATAGGTTTAATACCTCATGTACTATTCTATCAATCTCTTCAGTTGTGACACCAATATCAACGGCGCTGGCAGCGATGTCTAGCACTTCTCTTCCTAACTGTTGATCATGCAAAAGAAAGAGAGTATTCTAGCACATAGCACATGTATTTAGTATTACTAAAAAAAAAAAAAAAACTTTATTGTGAAGAATGTTATAAGAGTAACTGATTTTGTTGTTGTTGTTGAAGCAATGAATGATTATCACTTTTTACTAACTCTTTGTTTGTAAAACATATATGCCCCACTGCAAACCAAAATGTTGCAAGTCAAGGAAGTCCAAAAATATATGATAAATCTTACAAAATCATTTCAATGGCAGAAAATTCCAATCAGGTCATCTCCACATGCACTTAAACATGCATTACAAACCACATTTGCCAAGGTTTAATGGTTTTCTGCGTAACTGTGCTAACAAAGTTTCATAAAACAAAACAAAACAACAAAACAAACCTCCTAAAAATTTCAAAATCATTAAAATACCTGACAACTGAATCAGGTCATCTACAGATGGGTTGGCACATTCCTATCAAATTTAATTTGTCTGGATCAATGCTTTTATTTTGCATACTTGTGCAAACAAGGTTTTGCACTAAAAAAGTCAAAGTCCAAAAAGTAAAATAAATTGCACAAGTGGGCCTGAGACTGCTCACCTGGCTGACATCTATCTAAACACCAAATGCAAGAGCAGTCTGCAAAGAAATCAATGTGAACAGGGTGCTTTCTGCTAAAATTTATTCAAGTCCTGTTGATTGGTTATGGAAAAAGTTGTTTGATGTTTTTCTACTATCTTCAGCCATATTTGGTGACAGATCAAAATCATTTGTACAAGTGTAAAGGCCTTCAAACCAGTTGCTTTCTGTTGAGATTTGATCAAATTCTGTTTAACAGTTTTTGACAAGTCATTTAAAAGTTGTTCTACTTTTAGTAACAACAAGTCCATCATACAAAGATACTTTTCATTAAATTTGGTCAAATTTTGTTTAGTAGTTTTTTAAAAGAAAAAGTCATTTAAAAAATTTTCAATTTTAATAATGGCAGCCATATTTGATGGCAGCTCTGCATTCTTGGTACAAATTTAAAAGAACTTCATGCCAAGATGCTTTCTGTCTGATTTGTTTTTATATTTTTGTTTAATGGTTATTCTATCTTGGGTAAGAGTGTCCATATTTGATGGCATGTTGACATTTTTCATACAAATTTGAAAGGCCTTCGTAGCAGAATACTTACTATGAAATTTGCATTGTTTGTTGGTCAGATTCTGTTGAGCAGTGTTTGTGAAGACATTTTAAAACAAAACTGAAGTTTTAATCAGGATGGCCATATCTGATAGATAATCAGCATCATTTGTACAAACATCAAAGGACTTCATAACAGCATGCTTTCTGTAGAAGTCTTTAAAAAGCCATTTAAAGCTTTTTAAATTTGTAGTAACAGTGGTCATTTTTGATGACAGATCTGCATCATTTTTACCAATTTTAAAGGTTCTTATGCCAAGATACTTTCTGTCAAATTTTGTTAAAGTCTGTTGAGTGGTTTTTGTGAAGTCATTAAAAAGTTTTTTATTTTTAGTAACAGTGGCCGTATTTGATGGCAAATTGGCATAATTTGTATAAACTTGATGGCCTTTTTTACCAGGATGCTTTCTGTAAAAATTGGTTAAATTCTGTCAAGCAGTGAAGAAGTCATTTTAAGATTTTTCTATATTTAGTAACTGTGACCATACCTGAAGGTGTATTGTGATCATTTGTACAAAAACTGAAAGGACTTCTACCCAAAAGGTGCTTTCTATCATTCAGCCAAATTCTTTTGAGCTTTCTTTTTTGAGAAATTGTTGAAGGTTTTCCTATTTTTAGTAATGGGAGCCATATTTTATGGCAGATAGACATCATTAGTGAAAAACCAAAAGGCATTTATGCCAAGATGCTTTTGTCAAATGTGGTCAAATTTTGCTGCCAGAATGTTTAGAAAAAGTTTTTTTTAAAAACTTTCAGTAATAGCAGCCAAATTTGATGGCAGATCGGCATCATTTGTACAACACTGAAAGGGCTTTAGCCATGATGCTTTCTGCCAAATTTGGTCAAATTCGGTTAAGCAGTTTTTGAGAAGTCATTCAAAAGTTTTTCTTTTGTTAGTAACAAAAGATAATTTGATAGCAAATTGGCCTCATTTGTACAAAATTGAAAGGCCTCTTATACCAAGATGCTTTCTGTCAAATTTGGTCAAATTCTTTTCAGTGATTCTTAAGAAGCCATTTTTAATTTTTTTTTCTAAATTTTTTAGTAACAGTGGCCATACCTGATGATGAATAATCATCATTTGTACAAAGTTGAAAGGCCTTAATGCGAGAATGATCCCTGCTAAATTTGGTTGAAATTAGTCCAATGTTTTTCTGCAACTGCAAAGAACAAATGTTGATGGATGCATGATGCTCAATGGACACTAAGTCATACCATCAGCTCACCTAGCTTTATATATGGGCTGAAACACGCCTATTACAAGCTTCCCAGGACAGATACATAGACATAAAGGTCCAAATCAAGATGCCCCCACCCCCAGCAGTGGGGGCATTAAAATGAAAATTGTATATCCAGAAGGTGATTACTAGTTATGCTTTTAGCAGGAAATCAAACTTATTCTAGCAAATCCTATTACAATTCTGATTGATTTGTGGAGAGATTATCTTTCAGAATATAGCACCTGGGTTTATATGGAAGTCTTGGCTTTATTTGAACCATAATATCCATGTAAAAGTCAGAAAAGAATAACCTGTAACTGACTTATCCGACAGAGTTATCTTGTGGACTTGATTCATAAAATCCCTCATATGCATCAGTATAGAACAGAGAAACTCCACCCAACAGGTTAGAATTGTGCACCAAACATGAGGTTTTGCCAAGTGTGATAAAAAATCTGATCCTGGGGGTGGAATTTTCCTATTCAACACTGATGTATAACGAAGGATTATTTTTCTCATATTCCTGAACAAATGAGGGTTGCAGTTAGGATGGCATACTGTGAATACTGATGCAACTTTCTAACAGCAGAACATCCATTAAAAGTTTCCTCACTTTGAGATGGAGCATACCAAGCTAGCTTTATACTGAAGATTTTAGTGTAAACTTTATATGACGTTTAAACACATATCAGCATTCAAATAACAGTGGCCAAGCCTGTCAAGGTAATATCAATACACAGCATTCAAATAACAGTGGCCAAGTCTGTCAAGGTAATATCAATACACAGCATTCAAATAACAGTGGCCAAGCCAGTCAAGGTAATATCAATACACAGCATTCAAATAACAGTGGCCAAGCCTGTCAAGGAAATATCAATACACAGCATCCAAATAACAGTGGCCAAGCCTGTCAAGGTAATATCAATACACAGCATCCAAATAACAGTGGCCAAGCCTGTCAAGGTAATATCAATACACAGCATTCAAATAACAGTGGCCAAGCCTGTCAAGGTAATATCAATACACAGCATCCAAATAACAGTGGTCAAGTCTGTCAAGGTAATATCAATACACAGCATTCAAATAACAGTGGCCAAGCCTGTCAAGGTAATATCAATACACATCATCCAAATAACAGTGGCCAAGCCTGTCAAGGTAATATCAATACACAGCATTCAAATAACAGTGGCCAAGCCTGTCAAGGTAATATCAATACACAGCATCCAAATTGTGTACTAAAGATAGCTTTTGTTATGATACAAATGTGAACAGGTAAAAAAATAAAAGTCCACTCTTAACCCTAAAATTAAATGAGACAGACAGAAAATAATGATATGATCCCTGATCTTTGATCTAGAATCAAATTTCTTTTCATAAATAATAATAAGAAGCTGATTTTTCTATAAAAAAATTAACAATTAAAACAATGGCTTTTTTTAAATATGAAACTGGACAACAGAATCTGTACATAAAGCTAGGTTGATCAGTGCAAAATATTTTGTTTGCAGGACACTAACTGCTGCACATTTTAGAATGTAAATGTGTTACAATTAATGTTTATCTTGATTACTGTGAAAGAATACTGAAGTGATGATGTAAATCAGGGAGTTTTTGCCAGTTTGTGTGCATTATGATCACAGTAGAATGTCATGTGATGAAAAACAGCATACACTGGAATGTGAGAAAACTGTCTTACCCTAGGGGTTGGTAAGATTGCATGCAAACTGAGATCAGTTTGCTTGCAGTTTTAATTTCTGCATATAACACATACATTCATGTTAATAGATAAGCTACCATGCTAGTTGAGGTCATTATATCACACTGCCTGGATGCTACTTTCATGTAAATTGTTACCATAGGATATTCTTTTTATAAATAAGTAGTATCTGGGATGGGTAATAAGAATAATCTACATGTGTTTGTGGCTAGGATAGGAAAACCTTCAGGGACTCCCTTGACACATATCTTAATCCCAGAGATGGGGATGATTCTATTAATCCAGCACTGTGCTAGCATACCACTGTTCTATCTATAGTAGAAAAGAAAAGAGTTCTGTGTAACACTATGTCTTGGTTATGAACAGCACTAAAATGACAGAAATTACTTTTGAAAAAAATAACATAAACTTGAACTTAAAAATGTTACGATTGCTGATAGTGCCACCAAAGGCAGAGTGCTACTTATGTTTTGCTATCTACTTATGCAAGTGAGAAAAAACAAAAGGAAATATGTACCCGTCCAGCCACTCTGACACCCTCCTGTTCCTCATCAGTTAATGCCTTGATGTTGGTAGACCCCCGCAGCTGTCTCTCTGAGGCTGGTTCACCTACAGCAAATTAACACAAGATTGTTCTCATTTTTTTTCCTCCAAATTGTTGTCATGTAATAGTTTGATATTTTATATACTGTGCTGTAACTACTATACATACTTTACCTTACCTATATTTATATACTGTGCTGTAACTACAATACATAATTTACCTTACCTATATTTTATATACTGTGCTGCAACTACAATACATAATTTACCTTACCTATATTTATATACTGTGCTGTAACTACAATACATAATTTACCTTACCTATATTTATATACTCTGCTGCAACTACAATACATAATTTACCTTACCTATATTTATATACTGTGCTGCAACTACAATACATAATTTACCTTACCTATATTTATATACTGTGCTGCAACTACAATACATAATTTACCTTACCTATATTTATATACTGTGCTGCAACTACAATACATAATTTACCTTACCTATATTTATATACTGTGCTGTAACTACAATACATAATTTACCTTACCTATATTTATATACTGTGCTGCAACTACAATACATAATTTACCTTACCTATATTTATATACTGTGCTGTAACTACAATACATAATTTACCTTACCTATATTTATATACTGTGCTGCAACTACAATACATAATTTACCTTACCTATATTTATATACTGTGCTGTAACTACAATACATAATTTACCTTACCTATATTTATATACTGTGCTGTAACTACTATACATAATTTACCTTACCTATATTTATTTACTGTGCTGTAACTACAATACATAATTTACCTTACCTATATTTATATACTGTGCTGTAACTACAATACATAATTTACCTTACCTATATTTATATACTGTGCTGTAACTACTATACATAATTTACCTTACCTATATTTATTTACTGTGCTGTAACTACAATACATAATTTACCTTACCTATATTTATATACTGTGCTGTAACTACTATACATACTTTACCTTACCTATATTTTATATATACTTTACCTTACTTATATTTTATATACTGTGTTGTAACTACTATACATACTTTACCTTACCTATATTTTATATATACTTTACCTTACTTATATTTTATATACTGTGTTGTAACTACTATACATACTTTACCTTACCTATATTTTATATATACTTTACCTTACTTATATTTTATATACTGTGTTGTAACTACTATACATACTTTACCTTACCTATATTTATATACTGTGCTATAACTTCCATACATACTTTACCTTACCTATATTTTATATATACTTTACCTTACTTATATTTTATATACTGTGTTGTAACTACTATACATACTTTACCTTACCTATATTTATATACTGTGTTGTAACTACTATACATACTTTACCTTACCTATATTTTATATACTGTGCTCCAACTACAATACATACTTTACCTTACTTATATTTTATATACTGTGTTGTAATTACTATACATACTTTACCTTACCTATATTTATATATACTTTACCTTACCTATATTTATTTCACTGAGCCATTGTGATTTAACAGTTCACAAATACATCTAATATAACAAAATTAATCCATGTCATTATTCAGTCTCAAGTAATTCTAAACACAAAATAAATCACTCAGCATAATGTCTGGTAAATTCTTACTGAATGATACATTAATTAAAACACCTGAATGTTTAAACATTTCGATAACTGAAACAAATTAATCGACAGTAAAACACAATTAAAGTTTGTCAAACTACCTCTGACAACTGGCTTCACAAGCCGCCATATTTTCCACAGTTTTGTCTAACTGATTATTGTTTGATGGGCAATCAAGCAAATGCCGATATTTTGCCAAAAGTTAATCCAATCAAGTCATAACTGATTTCTCTTCCTCTATCATAAACGTAATGATAATCTCAAAACAATCTAACCTTGATTCAATTATGCACACCTAAGTATGACATCTTAATAATAAGATAATATTGACTGATAAGGTGTAAACATAAGTCTAGCAAATGTCGATCACTGGCGCATACAGTATTTCGTTAGGGACAGCGCGCATTCAGTAGGAAATTATGCCAGAGGTGACTCAAAGGCAATTAAGACTGATGCTCTGGCTCAAATCGACATGCATCATAAAAACGCACAGGTTGGAATTTGAGTGCATCAGAAATAGGTCAAATTTAAATAGCAAGCATCAAAACCTGAGGGTACGAGTCTATTGAGAACCATGTTGCCTATATAAATATTTTAAAATAAGGCGAAAATTTACCTTCTGGATGGATGGCATAGTCTGGTCTAGGTATGTGATCTGGCATTGTTCTTTTAGGACTCTGAAGTTAATTTAAAAAATTCTTTCTTAAATTGTCATTTGACTATAAACTGTAAACTTTCCATCATTCACTTTAAGCCCATTCCATGCTCATTTGCATAAGATCTTTTCTGAAGAAAAAAAAAATGAAATTTTGCTGACTTAACACTTTAATTAAAAGAAAGGAAGTTTCTAAATTGATCAAAATCTAGGCAATATATTTTATGTTAGTTATAATGTTTTCAGCTAACCCAAATTACAGAAAGTATGGAAATATCAAGATGTAACAGGCTGTATTCAAATAGTAAGTTGTAATGCTAAATGAATTATTGGTTATTCAAGGCTGAAAGAGAGTTGGGTGTTGTGGCTGGGTGTTGTGTGTGCGTGTGTGTGTATAGGGGGTGGAGGAAGGATGGGCAAAAGATGTAAATGGAGGGGGGAAGGCTGCCAGAAATGACCATACACAACAGTAGCATGACTGTGTTAATGGATGTAAATGAGTCTTACATTCACCCCAATGCCAAAAACCTACCTTACTTACTTATAAGACACCTTATATTAAGTATTTTTATCACAATGGACCCCTGATTCTGATTAAAAACTAACTGTATGTATTTGCTTTTAAGTTGAGTCCAACTACAAACGGCACAGATCCCAACCAGTCATTGCATAATGTGTCAGCAGATCTGGGTTTATGCAGTTTGTTAGAAGTAATCATAGAACAAACAACACAGACCCTTATCTGCCAGTGCATAATGTGTCAGCAGATCAGGGTTTATGTTGTTTGCAGTTGGACTCAACTTATAAGCGAGTATATATGGCACTAAAAACAGCTTTAACCAAGTATTTTTCCAGTAGTTTTGCCTCTCAAGTCAGTCATTCATCAGTATTGTTTCCAGTTTTTCTCCCTAAGGATCCAAGTTAATAGGATAAACTTTCAATATTTTGGTATCATTAATGAAGTAACAAGTTAAATTTCCAATGGCAATACTTTTCAGCAAGGAAATTTTCGACAGATTCAACTTGGACTTTCAAGTTTAAGGTTGAGTTCCATTGTCAGGAGTTTATTTTAAACGAGTATAATACAATATTGTACTGCAATTTCTCTTTACCTTTGTTTAACACTATTATAAAATCTTATATGAGGTATTTTAATTCAGCTTGAACACTCCAAAATTTGTTTGAATTATCATTTAAAATGACTTGTCTGAATTGTAATGGCGAAGTTTACCCTCATTCAATCCCATCATGCAATGCACTAATAGGGTTTGTTTACATGCGTAACATCATTAGGACGCAGGGTTATTAGAATACTGAGGAGAGAAAAGGTGTGTATACAGGATTATAAAAGATAGTTGAGTGGTACCAGGTGCTTTGGTTAAATGATGATCAAAGAACCTGACTAGTGGTTTGGTCTTGCTGCCAACTTTTTCAATCCAACCACCATTTTTTAAAACTTTAAAATACATAAAGCTAATGTATTACTTATACTGCATGGCTGTCATTTCTTACAACTTTGCCTGGTCTTAAATCCCCTGTAAATCGGAATCCTGCAAAAAGATTCTGAAGTTCCCTGATTTCTTCCTGTACTTTTTCTTCCTCTGAAAATAAAGAGAAAATAAAAAATACCAAACAATAAACCATAATGGAAAAATTTGAGAAACTTAAACTAACACTTTTATAGCATATCTTACTCAATGAAGGAAGCTTAGTATAATACTGTAACATTTGTAATGGTTCATACCTGCTAATGTTTTGTATGCCAATAATCCATACAAATAATAGTTATTGCCACTCATTTTTTTGTATGCCATGAATCCATAGAAGTGATAATCAGATTTTGTCCTCGAATTTGTGTATGCCATGAATCCATACAAATAAAAGTGAAAATTTAAGGTATTTGAAGCAAATTATAATTAATATTTTTACCACAAATTTGTAGTACACTTGAAAACATCTGGGGATTAACAGTCTAGTATTTGAGGATTTCAGGACATTAATGGTGGTTTTACACGCACAAATTGAGTTTTACTGCTGGTGTGTCAGTGGAACTGGTAAAATGGATATTTGTGACAATAAAACCACCATCAACATCCTCAAACACCAGACTGTTATCCCCATTCTAAAACACTTCATAAAATTTTGTCCAAAAATAGCAGAAAATGTCGCTGTATGTAGCTCTTCATCACAGGGATGGCATGATGTTACAATGGCATTAAAATTTTTGATGGTATATCGTGGATTTTACTGCCTAAATTCTGACATTCAAAATATTAGAAAGCATGCTACATTTTACAGATGTGTTAGAATAAAAAGTCATCTAGAGATGACTTATCACCCTGATCTCCCACTTATTTAAAGATTTACACTGAAAGTACCCTATGGTCCATCACACTCAATTTTGATACTACTACTGCTAGTAAACCTATAGTCCATTACTCTCAATTTATATACTACCTATACTTCATTTTTGTTTCCATGGTAACAAAAATCAAAGTATTGAAAATACTGATAGCTTAGAGGGTTAGGGTAATATGGTACATTAAACAGGCTCAAAGGGATGAACCTAAATTGTAAGATATTGATAATCATTTCATGATCACAAGCAAATACCAGTATCCATGGAAAACATGTCATCTGAATTTTAAATGTTTTAAGTCTTTTTTTCTTTATCTCTTAACAAAGAATTAATTTTTTTTAAAAATTCAAAAAACAATGTGACAGAAAATAAAGATATTACCTTTTATGAGCATTTTCTATCAATATGATTCTGTCTGAAGTACTACATAGAAGGTGTCAAACTATATCAAGAAAAGTAATCACTCTTAGTCCAATAATTTCCTCCTAAGAATAAAATCTGGCCAAAATGTCAATAGAGCTAAATATAGAAAAGTGTTTATTATCAGAAATACAAACTATTTTTTAGTAAAAGTGAGTAGACAGCATGCCATAGACTTGAGAGGGATAAATCCCTCCAAGTCAAAAGTATTGAATGTGGAAGATTCTAAGTATCAAAAGGCACCTCTATCCAACAAGTGTGATGTGTGATAAATGTCTGGCTGAAATACTGTATGTTGAATGGTTTGAGAGTTATGCTCTGGAAACAAAGATATTTACAAACAGACTGCTGGACATAGCATTAGCAACACCTTCATGTATTACATACTGTGGAGATAATGAAAATATACTCAAAATTACAGACATTACAGTATACATTAGTTAATCACTCCTGTTTAAAATATGACTAATTCTATTCTGAAAATTGCTCTTTGTATGCATGTACAGTCAAACCTGTCAATAGTGGCCACCCATTGGAAAAGGTACAACTGATCTTTGTACACAGGTCCTTTCAAAATTGGTTTTTGAACAAACACCATTCATGAGATATCATTATCATTATTATTATTATTATTATTATTATTATTATTAAGATTATTATGAAGATTATTTTATGGTGCACTATTCAACAAAATCATAAAATATGTGCATATGTTGTTCACTTTGAAATCCATGTTCCACACAAGCTTACTGTATCCTGCTCACTTTAATCCATCCTATAAATTAAATCATCACTGTCTTAAAATAATCACTGATCTTAGTTTGTTTTGTGCACCATGACGAAACACAAATTTCACTACTGATTGACCACTTACATATGACTGTTAAACAGAGGACTGACTCTTTGGTCAGCCAGCTTGTATAAATTAGGCTTGAAAACAGCTGTTCACACTTCAAAAACAATTTCTGGATTAGCCAGTTGCTCAACTCGCCAAGATCAAAAGACAGTTGGATTATGTGAGATGCCTGTGATGATTAGGGAATCAAAAGAGGGCTACTTTTGTGACCCATGAGCCAAAACTTTGCCTGCTCCTGATCCTAATAAAAAGGGATGTAGCTCAAATCTCTTCTCAAAGATAAACTTTTTCATCAAATATAGCTTTAATTCAAAGGCAAATATATGAAAATATCAAACTACACCTGTCCAACTGACAAAAAACCACTTCCGTCTCTGCTGTGATAAAATGGCTACTTTTCCCACCATCCAGTAAACAAATTGCTTTGACCTTCTCCTGTAAGGAGAAAAACCACCTCACTTTCGAACCCAACATATTGACACCTTTGAGTTAGACTGACAGTGTGATTGGAGTACAGAGAGTACATCAATTCACATGATATGCCTTTATGTAAACAATGCCATGCATACTTTGAGTGGCCATTGTTGATATGCTCCAGTTACCGCTTAAGGCAGGGAGAAACCACTGTTGTTTGGAAACACCTTGCCGCTGACCAGAGAAGGCAGGTGACCATTACAAACAGGACATTTATAAATGAAATTTGCCAGGGGGCCATTAGAATGGCCATTGCGACAAGTTGACTGCTATGTACAAGTAACCATTAGAACAGGTCTGACTGTATATCATTTAGACTTTTTGTTAACAGAACACTGCCTGTTCAAATTAAGATGGCAAGTGAATACTGTGAATTAACTATTTTCATGGGATACCACTCTTGTAGATTTTGGGATTGCTACAAACAATGAATTTAAAGACCTGACAAACAATGATCCTCCTATAGAAACAACAGGACCCCTTCCGTAATCCACAAATTTGAAACAAAAGGACCCCTTTCCTAATCCACAAATTTGAAACAACAGGACCCCTTCCGTAATCCACAAATTTGAAACAAAAGGACCCCTTCCCTAATCCACAAATTTGAAACAACAGGACCCCTTCCCTAATCCACAAATTTGAAACAAAAGGACCCCTTCCCTAATCTACAAATTTAAGTACTGTATAGAAACAACAGGACCCCTTCCCTAATCCTTAAATTTAAGTACTGACCCAAAAATGTCACCCTTTTGCAAAACCACAGAAAATGATACCAATGAAAATAAATAAATTCACAGTAACAGTATTAGTCAACTCATTGCCAATTTTTTAAAACTTAGCTGAACATAGACCAAGTGTGATCTACACCTACTGGTACTATATTTTTTGGTAATGCTTTAAAAAATACATACAAGTTATTATCTTTTATTGAGATTTGAATTTCTGGTCATTTTCTAAGGCTTATATGAAAAGATAGTTCATTCTCAATTAGATGATGTTGCATTTTTGGGTCATGTACACTGACCCCCATTGGGACCTGAAAACAACACTTTTTCAGCCCCAAAAAGCCCCCAACACTGTCTGAGAATATGGCAAGTATGCACATGTACATGTATATAGACAGATAAAAGGATAGATAGAAAAGCGTTTGGAAATAGCTAAATTTTTAAGTAGGAGAGAAAGAGAGAGGGAGAGATATTTAGGTAAAAGACCTTGAACTGAAAAATTAAACAACCAATAACAGACCAGCAGTGAAACTTTTGGCCAGAGTATTCTCCTTCCCATTTTCATGTATGCTTCTTGCAGTGTAGTCCAATAGAACTTTCTTCAATTCATGGAATCTGATAGGGTCTTTCCTATAATTGTCAGTCCCAATGGAAAATGGATTTGCTATCCGGTTTTTAATTTGAACAGTTTTGGGATATTTTCTGCAGTAGCTGCAAAACATTAGGTAATTTTCTGAGTCGTATTCTAGCCAGGGATACTCATTAATCCATGATGATTGGAACTTTCTTTTATGCTTCGTAGCATCATACTGGTTATTTTTCTTTAAAAAAGATTCATTAGATTTGTTTGAAGAAACTCTTCATCATGTTTCCTTTTTTGCCTAGATAAGATAGCAGACTCATCTCATTAACTACATCAACAATAATGAAAGCTAGACTGTAATGATTTATTTATACTCACAACTGACAAATTTGTGAACACTTACTTTATCCATTTACTTAACAATTATCATCTAGTCACCTAGAAATCGATGACATGCATCAAAATATTTGACAAGCTGACTTTTGAGATTGGTAACACTTATTTTTATCCATTGAATTGTTTACCAAGCAGTATGTATTTATTAGTCTCCTGTAATTCTCACATAAGTAACAGATCATAAACTCTGATTGTGGGAGGTACATTTTTGGTACATCGATTATGCTTCAAACGAAATCCTCCTGGTGGTTAATTGTTAGAAATGAGTGCCTTTTATTTCCCAAAAAACACCTGTCAAAGAAATCTCACGAGTTATATTATTAACAATTAACACCTACACGCCTTAAAATCAGCAACATGCATAAAAAAATGTCTGATAAGCAAACTGTTTAGAGTCAGCAAGCTCACAAACTACCTGAGGCTGGGTTAGGACCTGAAAGTCAGGGAATCACTGATATGTCCAACTATTATAATTAACATGTAACTGATAAGTAAAAATATTAATATTTATTCCTTATTTGTCAAAACTTGCTTTAAATAGTAAATATTTACATTATAACATCAGCACAAGAAAATGCGAGACTGACCTTGACACCAAGTACAAGATGTAAATGACGTGATAGATGAAAGAAACTGTGGCCAGTTATGTAATAGAAGAATGTGATACACATAAACACTAAATAAAGGTGCTGATATACATGTATGTACTGTGGCAAGATTGCAGTTTATAAAACTTGAAGAACATAAAGCATTATTTGTTCATCTCTCTCTCTCAGGTTTTGAACTTGCTTGCGGGAACTTCAGCTTGCCCAAACTGGATTTGAGCTTGTCCCAGAAGTCAGGCAAGTGGATTTGTATATCTCTGCTTAACCCACATCAGTAAAACATAAAATAGAGGTCACAGTATCTTCTTTGGTTGTAAGGGTGTAGTAGTAACAGAGATGCATCCAATTATCAAGTTTCATGATTGGAATATAAACAGTGCCTGATAAATCAACTTTAAACACAAAATATCAACAAAGTCACTGAAGCATGAATACAAGAGTTTTAAAAAATGGATGTTGTCATGAGCTAAATGCAAAAACTTAGCACAAGCCAATATATGTGAAATGTAGGTTACAGTGACTTTCTTTAGAGATGTATACAATCATCTAATGTAATGATTCTGGCATGAAAAGTGCTCGAGATTCAACCCAAGTCAGTGAAGCATGAAATATGGGTCATGGTGACCTACTTTCAAAATAGGGGTTTAATATTCCTCAAGATGCATTCCCTCACCAAATTTAATAAATCCACAGGTATAATATTTTATATACAGGGTGCAAAAAACCTATTTGGTCATGAGCTAATGGGAAAAACTTGACTCATGCCAGTAAAATGTGAAATATAGGTTACTGTGACCTTCTTGGTTGTACTGGTGTGCTACTAATAGAGATGCATATAATTATACAGTTTGATGATTCTAGCTTGAACTGAACTTGATAAAAAAATTTTAAACAACAATTTTAACCAGTCAATGAAGCATAAAATATGGTTGACAGTGACGATGGTCTAGTACTCGTCAAGATGCACTCCATCACCACATTTCACGAATCACAGTATATATATATATATATATATATATATATATATATATATATATATATGGTGTAAAAAACCTATCTGGTCAACAGCTTAAGGCAAAAACTTAACCTACATGTAAGCCAATCAAATGTGAAATATAGGTCACCATGATCTTTTCTTTTGTAAGTGTGTGGTACTAACAGAGATGCATAAAATCATCTTGTCTAGTGATACTAGCTGAACAGAGCTTGAGAAATAAATTTAAAAGTTTTTTTTTACCCAAGTCACTGAAACATACAATATGGGTCACAGTTGACAACTTTTGTGATAAGGGTGTAGTACTCATCAAGATGCACCCCTTCACCAAGTTTCACGATTCCAGGTATAACAATATTTATATGGTATGCAACAACACCTGAGCTAAATGCAAAAGCTTAACCAGAAATATACAACTAATGTACATATATGTAAAAAGTTAGCCCCCTCAGCTCTCAACAGCGCTATGAAACCCACTTCAAACTATTGCCCTGGACACAGGAAGAAAGAATGAACATGCTTTTATTTGTGTGGATATGGACATGAACGCTAATGCCAGGGATAGTACAACAGCTTTACTCTAGTTTGTAGAGGTGAGCTAAATTAATTTTAGAATACAAGATGCATAAATTTCAACACAACAAGATAAAAACAAGAGTCCCTCTAAAAGACTGATGCTCTACTGGCTGAAAAGAATTTCCAGGAATTCAAGATAAGACAATTTCTTCCTTTTAACTGCTGAGTGTTGAAACCATCTCTAATATTCTTCAGCCATAACAAGATTTTCAAATTAGCTGCTGCGGTGGACATACTGGATGCCAGATTGGCACCATTTTGATTTAAGACCAAGTAGACATCATAAGAAGTCTTTTGGTGAAAACCCATGTCAATATGATGTTTTGTTCAGGAGGAGTAGTGATAAAAAGATTTTCAAGATCGCTGATGTGGTGACCATATAGGATGTCATATTGGCACCATTTATATTAGACATCATTAGAAGCCTTTTAATGAAAACTCCATTTTGATATAACCAATCATTTGAGGAGGAGTAGCAATAGGATTTTCAAGATGGCCACTGTGGCAGCCATATTGGATGTGCAAGTGGTACCATTTTCATTTAGGACGAACTAGACATCATAAGAAGTCTTCTGGTGAAAACCCCATGTCAATTGATTTTACTTTTGGAGGAGTAGTGATAACAAGATTTTCAAGATGGCTGACATGGTGGCCATATTGGATGTCTAATGGCACTATTTTCATTTAGGCCTAACTAGACATCATAAGAAGTCTTTTAGTGAAAACCACATGTTGATATGATCATCCATTCAGGTGGAGTAGAGATAATAGTTTCAAGATGGTCGCTCTGGAAGCCATATTGGAAGTCTGAGCAGCACCATTTTCATTTAGGACAAACTAGACCATGGGATGAATGTCAGTGTAAAGTTCCATAGCAATCTTTGATGTAATTAGGGGGCGTAGCAATAACAAACTTGTGCTAACGGGCGGAGAGATGATGGACAACAGGCCATCTGATAAGCTCTTCTGGTCTATGACAAGTAGAGCTAGAAATATCAAAATAAAACATGTTAGGGATTATAATGAATGATTTTATTTAAACTGAAGAAAAATATAAATAGCAATATAACAAGTAACACTCCAAGTTGATAATAATTTGATAATATAATTATATTTATAAGACTAGTTTGTAAAATACCAATGCATTATTACAATTTTGTGGATGAAGTTTATGCTAAGGAAACAAAAATACCATGAATGACACATTATACACCTGCCCCATGTTTAATAGTCCCCTATGTCTCTAACTAAATTTTGTTTACAGAAACTATTTTTCGTCTTTTAGTCATAATAACCTTGGCCTTTAACCTTTTGACCCCAACATTAACAGGCTTCTTCCTTACTCTAAGTGCATCCACAAAATTTGGGCCAGGTCTGTGATGTAAAACAAACATTATTGTTCTGAACATTTTTCTTGTTTTAGTAAGTGACTTTGACCTTTGATCCTTTGACTCCAAAACTGACAGGGTTCATTCTTACTCAAAGTGCAAGCCATCCACTGAGTTTGGCAACCACAGATGATGAAGAACTCAAGATATTGTATGGAAACCCCTATTCTTCTTTTAATCAGAGTAACCTTGACCTTTGATCCTTTTACTCCAAAATCAATAGGGTTCTTCCTTACTCAAAGTGCATGCCATCCACAAAATTTTGTAATTGCAGATGATGGAGAACTCTTCTTTTTTCAATCATAGTAACCTTGACCTTTGACCTTAAAGCCCAAAAAAGTTAGGGTTCTTCATTACCCCAAGTACAAGCTATCCACAAAGTTTGGTAACTTAAGATGGTGGAGAACGCAAGTTATTGTGCAGAAACCATTTTCTTCTTTAGTCACAGTGATCTTGACCTTTGGCATTTGTACCCTGAAACAGAGAGGGTTCTTCCTTACTTCATGCACAACCTCTCCACAAAGTTTGGTAACTGTAGATTTCAGAGAACTCGAGTTATTGTGCACAAGCCATTTTCCTTGTTTAAGTCACAGTGACCTTGATCTTTGAGCTTTTGAGCCCAAAATCGATATGGTTCTTCATTAACCCAAGTGCAGGCCATCCACAAAGTTTCAAAACTATAGATGGTGGACAACTAAAGTTATTGTGCAAGACCAAACTGTTAACAGATGTATGGACAGACAGATGATCAACATCATAACATAATACACTCCACCTTATGGCAGGTGTATAACAAGCTGTGATGGAATTTACTAATAATGCAATGCTGAACAAATAGAATTGTTTTGACGCACATCAATAAAGGTATCAAAGAATGAACATTTTCATACATACATGTATTTAGTTATGTGCAAGAAAAAGATTTTGCTTTAAGAAGAACATATTTCTTGTAAAAACCATGTCCAAGTTTATAAATTTATTTACAGAAAATTATTGCTAAAAATTTTATCATATATATTTTTCTTTCTTGAATTTGGATAGTAGATTGCACCTAAACAGGGCAGGAAAATTTTCCAAATGGTCTACAAATGTCTGATTTTTCCTTTATTTTCTACATAAAATCTTTGGCAAGTGATATACAATTTTACTTGCCATTAACAAAATCCAACTTGTCATGGGCTGCTGGACAATGGATTTTCCCACCACTACTAAGAGATAAGAATTATGTTGGTATCACCACACTAAGCCAATTAGCTGTTATTGCATCCTATTGTAGCCACTAAAGAGATCATTCAGAGTTTTATTGGATTTTTCCTAAAGATTTACTAACCAGTGAAGAGTATTACTTGCATTCAATAGAAAGCAGCATTAAAGCCTAAACAGAAGATAAAATGTTTAATGAGTTCAGACTTTTGGCTTTTGCAAAGGATGACAAGGCAAACAAGTGTGAATCAGCCAGTTCCAGAAAGGTCACTTGCACTAAACACTGCAGTCATTTCATTCAAATGCAACTATTTCCTGACAATGCAACATAACCTATACTGATTTTTTTATATTTATATGTTGTATCCAAGTTAGTGCCTAACACAAGTGAGTCTTAATGCATCTAAACTGATAGCTAGTGCACTGTATTTCACAACAAATGTAACAGAATGATGGAAATATATAAGAAACTCAATTAGTGTAGTGATGCCTGTAGAACACAAATGATTCTGCTACTCTGTGTGAAAATTGCTTACAAACTTGAGAAAACCATTCTGTATATTTGACCATGAATCTTGAATGTCATTCACAAGAAGCCAATATCCTCAGTAAAACAAGTTGAAGAATAAAACATGTGGGACCCAAACAACTAGTCAATATAGGCAGGAAGACTGGTTCTGTCAATCCCCAATTTTCTCAAGTTTCACTGTATAATAATAAATATCCACTTTCAAAGTAATATTTTCTTTTTGAGCAAATGCACAAGCTCTCAGTATTACAAACAGTTTATATCTTTTTTATATGTTTCAGAAAAGCAGATGACATTGTCTTTGCAACAATACTTAACATTATGAACTTGACCATATGAACTAAATTGAAGATTTCTGACTAGGCATTATATTGATATCACTGTGATCAAATGAACAAAAAGAAAACTTACTTGCTTTCTTGTGAATTTTTTTATGCTCTTCCCAAAAGCCTTTGAAGCAGGCCTGAAATTAAAAGAAATGAATCTTATAATGGTGATTTTTAAATGTAATCTCTTGACAAAAAATACAATATATTAAGTCAGGCTTAGCTAAAACAGTGAGCCAAGCTAGCTTAGTTGGTAGAGCATTGGGCTTGTAATCCAAAGGTTGTGTGTTCGATACCAGCCAGGCCAACCTGGATAGGCTGCCTTGGTTTTGTGTCCTTGGGAATGGCACTTTGCTCCCTTTTCCTTGTCATGATATAGCCAATAATGTGTTAAAATTACCATTAAAACAAACCAAACCAAACCCAGCTAAAATAAGGAAAACTGTATATGTGTTTGTGAAACATATATGTCCACACTGCAAACTAAAAAAAGTCCAAGTCCCAAACAATTCAAAACTGTAGGAAAATCTGAAACACTGTTATAATGGCATGAAAATTTAATTATGTCATCTACTGATGCACATGCATACCATATTTCATTTGTCGACCTGACATGATTTTTTCCTACATTGTGCTCACAAAGTTTTTGTTTAAAAACAAAGTTCAAAAATGTGTTAACAAAATTAACATGAATAGCACATTATATATCTGCCCCATATTTAATAGTCCTCTTTGCAGGAACTAGTAGGTCATGGTTGACTAGAGATTGACTGACTAATGGATCTCAACATGGAACTACTAATCCTGCAATAAATAAGTTCTGGAATTCCCTGTATTACAAGCAAACATGTCAAATTTCATTAGGAATGCCCGAGTCATTTTAACTAAGGAAAATAGAGGAATGTAACACGATGCTGGACTTCTGTCTGATATGAATGCTGGATAAGATAACAGTGAAGTTCTTCATTACACTTATGTAGTGCTACATGTATTTTTAGGAAAAGGCCATGACATGTAAATAGCAAATCAGACTGCATAGTGCTCGCTGACCAAAGAGAGTGCAAATGGTGGATTGGTATGTATTGACAGCCAGTTATTGTATATGTTATGGAAACAACTGTTTCAAGATTTCTTTAGCTTCTCCATCCATATCTGATGGCATATCAGCATCATTTGTCTAATATTAAAAAGCCTCATTGCCAGGATGCTTTTGTGTCAAACTTGGTCAAATTCTGTTCAGCAGTTTGTTTTTGGATAAAATTGTGTAAATATTTTCTACTTTTACAAGTGGCAGCAATATTTGATGGTGGAACAGCATCATTGGTATAAATCTGAAAGGCTTTCAAGCTAGGACACTGTCTGTAAAATCTGATCCAAGAACGTTAAGAGATGTTTTATAAGTTGTTAAAAAAGTTCTATTTTTAGTAACAACAACCATATTTTTATGGCAGATTGGTTTAAATTGTAAAAGATTAAAGACCCTTCATTACAGAATGTTTTCTGTAACATTTCTTCAAATTCTGTTGAGAAGCTTTGAAAAGAAGTTGTTTTAAAGGCTTTTTAATATTTATTAATGGCAGCCATACCTGATGGTGAACTGGCATCATTTGTATAAATCTGAAAGCCTTTAATAACAGAATGTTGTCACATTTGGTCAATTTCTACTAAGCAATTTCAAAGAAGAAGTCAATTAAAGTTATGTCTATTTTTAGTAATGCAGTCATATATGATAGTGGATTGGCATTATTTGTACAAATCTGAAAGACATTTATGCCAGGATGCTTCTGGCCATTTTGTCAAATTCTGTTGAGCCAAGTTTGAGAAGAGGTTGTTTTTAGATTTTATATTTTTAGGAACAGTGTTTATATTTTATGGTGGATTAGCATCGTATGTGCACAAAATTTTGAGCCATCTATGCCAGGATGCTTTTGGTCAATTTGTCAAATTCTGTTGAGCCAAGTTTGAGAAGAGGTTGTTTTTAGGTTTTATATTTTTAGGAACAGTGTTTATATTTTATGGTGGATTAGCATCGTATGTGCACAAAATTTTGAGCCATCTATGCCAGGATGCTTTGTCAAATTTGTCAAAAATGCTGTTCAGCAGTTTTTGAGAAGTCATCACTTAATGGTTTTTCCATTATTTTGTAATGGTGGCCATATTTTATGGCAGACTGGCATCGTTTCTGAAAGACCTTCATGCCAGAATGCTTTATGTAAAATCTGGTCAATCTCTTTTGAGTGGTTTTTGAGAAGTCATTTCAATGGGGTTTTTTTTAGTAACAGTGGCAGTATTTGATGGTAGAATGGCATCATTTGAACAAATCTGAAAGAACTTCATGCCAGGATGCATTCCTTCAAATTTGGTCAAATTATGTTAATCATTTTTTGAGAAGAATTCATTTAAAGGTTTTTCTCTTTTTACAAGTGGCAGCCATATTTGATGGTGGATTGGCATTATTTAGACAAATCTGAAAGACCTTTATGTGAGGATGCTTCCTCTCACATTTGGTCAAATTCTGTTGTGTGGTTTTCGTGTAGTCATTTAAGGATTCTTTTAGTAATGGTGGCAATATCTGATGGCAGATCGGCATCATTTGAACAAATTTGAAATACCTTGCCAGGATACTTTCCATCCAATTTGGTCAAATTCTGTTAAACAGTTTCCGAGAAGGAGTCGATCAAAGGTTTTTCTCATTTTAGTAATGACGGCCATATTTGAAGGCAGATTGGCATCATTTGAACAAATCTGAGAGAGCTTTATACCAGGATGCTTTCTTTCAAATCTGGTCAACATCTGTTGAGAGGTTTTTGAGAAGAAGTTGTAAATAGGAATAGTAAATGAACAATACACTATGCACGATGGAAAATAACCCTACCATAAGTCCAACTGACCTTAAGTTATGGCCAGGTGAGCTAAACAATCAAGCAATAAATGGACACAATCTAGTCTGTCCAGTCACAGCAAAAACTGTAAAAACAAAACAATTCATAACTAAATCCATCTCACATCACACCAATTGGAATATTCGTGGCCTTTTACAGCGCATGCTAGAAAAAGACCTCCGGTGTAAATAGTAGGGGTGAAATGATTCATCGATATATTGATGCATCAATACTTTTGCCATAACTATACACGTATCGATATAAGAGGTGAAGAATCGATACAAAACGATACTTACCCTGCAGAAGTTACTTTATTCTTCAGCAGTCATGAATAATTATAAGTCATTTGCCTTTTTATTATTTAAATTGAGAACTAATGTTTTGTCAGTAAAAAAAAACAAAAAAACTTGAAAACATCCACTCACCTTTTACAAATTAACACCAGGTTACGTGGTTCGAAACTTGTCTCCCCCTCCCTTACCCCGATTCCATGATAATTTTTTTATACCATCAGCATGTTCAGCCACTGATAATATATATCAAAGTAAAGGAGACTTTCCAAATTTGTTCCCCATGTATGATCGAAGCACTTTACTGATCATCTAATAACCATTTTTATGTGAAGATTCTCTGTTGCTTCATAACTTGTCTATATGGATTGAATTTGAAGGCTACATTTCCGATGTGTCATTCAGTGAAATATGTTACATTAATTCGGATTCGTGGTTATTGTTTGTTCCAGTCCAGGGTAAACAATAACCACCAATCAAAACTGACTGCAGCTAATTCACTGCGTGACACACCGGACGTATAGTCATCCAAACTCGATCCAAGTAGATTCAAAGCAACAGAGAAACTTCATTCAAAATGGTTATAAAATGACCTGTAAATTACTAAAGTCGTACATGGAGAACAAGTTTGGAATGTTTCCTTTTATGTTGATATAGGTAATCTGTGACTAAACGTATCAACAGGATAAATAAAATAACGCAGAATCATCAACGAGGCAGATTTAAAACCGTGCAGGTTTGTCACCTTGTGTTAATTTTTTAATTTTTTATAGAAGGGGAGTGGGTATTGTCAATAGTTTTCCTTTTCACTAACAGAAACTAGTGCCTGTGGCCATGGCAGTTGTTTTGCATCTGCAGGAAGTATAATGTGATAGATTTTGGTTGTTAGTCATCTCCACTCCCACACATCGACTTGCTCAGATATATGTTTCTTACAGGTGGAAATTGAACTATTTCTTTTGTTTTGAAGATAACCACAAATTTCACATTTAAGTGAAGACTTGAAATTGATAATAAGATGTTTTAAAAGCATTCATGCAGTGCAAAATAAAGGGTGTGGTTACCAAGATGAGTCATAGATCCGATCAAATGTAGTAGCCTCAAATGACCTAAATGATTTAATTAAAATCACAAACAACATGTAGTCTGTTTGGAAGTATTTTTGTTATCCTGTCAAGGATGAGAATAGCACATGAACAGATGGTAAATCTATGTCTGTCTTTAAACTGCATACAAGAAATACAACCAGTATGTCAACACATATAAAACAGCACTACCCTACCACTGAAAAGACCATCAAGTTGAGATATGTATCGATAATGTATTGTATCGTAGGCTGTGTATCGTGAATCGTATCGATACGTGGCACAGGTGTATCGTTTCACCCCTAGTAAATAGTGGCCATTTTAAATGCTATCAAGCCCATAGTTGTTATTACATCTAACTTCATTGACATCACAATGACTCGATGAGATGTCATCACTAATAGCAATGCAACCAATAGTTTGAGGCTACTGAAACAAAACAATTTCTTAGGTTTTTTTAATTCAAAGTACAGATATTTCATTGATGATTGAAACATCCTTGAGTGTTGTTTTCAATATGTATCATTTAATAAGCATCTGTTCTTCTCACATTTAGATGGATATTTGTTTGCCAAGAACTTACCAATTTGGAAAGTATTACTATGATTACCTCCAAGTCTCTTTCAGAGAGTCAAAATTATTTGACTCACATCAGAAAGAGACAAGGAAGTTCCAATGGACTGCAGCACTGAGCCAACTATGTTCCTGGTCATCAAGATGTTTGACTTTTGCACAAAAAACCATGATGGTCATGCACCATAATGACCAGAACTAAATTAAACAAGATCTGATTCTTTCTTGAGTACTGCAAATGGCTGCCCTCACAAGATCACAGGAATCTGATATTCTCTCTTTAGAATACATTGGTCTCCCTTTTGTAAGGTCACCCCTTCTGCAGCAGGAAAGTGGCTTATGAGAGGTGGCCTTTCTAGATGGGGATCACACAGATCCTAGTATTAATAAAATATAAAGTAAAACAAAGGCATCGCTAATTTTTAAATATTAAATATTTTCAAATATGTCCTAAATAGCCAAGGCTACAATATCATAGCTATCTCCATCCACTTCATTTTCCCACTGCTGCAGAATGTGCAATGATCATACGACTGTCCTTCTTTTCATTTAGTCCTGTTGCTTTCACTTTTCCATTTAAACTGATAATGTATGACAGCATTTTGCACTTTTTGCAACAATTTATTCCTTTATTGGCAACCATACCACTTTCAAACTAAATTGTGGCTATTATGCTAAACTCTCATGTCAAGCTACATGTAGCTATTACACAAATTGCTCAGTGTTTACAAAGGAAGTAAGCTTGTCACTTGATCAACTGGTTTTTGTCTGCAACCTTTTCTTAAACATCTCGTAATATTACAGAGAGAAGCCACAGTGGCTAACATACCATTTTTAATTTTACAGCGACCGGATGTCATGCTTACTTGAGCTGAACAATAATGTGCTTCTCACAGTCAGTTTTTGTCATCTTGATAATTATCTGTAATAATAACAGCTTGTAATTATAAAAGTTCCTATACCTGTCATCTAAGGAACACACAGCAGTAAGATTAATCAGATTATCTCTTTGTATGGATTAAAGTTAGGTGCTTCATCAGCATGTTTAAACAAATGTTGATGTGTTAAATTTAGAAAATAACAAAATATTTGTGAGATTTCTATCTGTAAACCCCAATATGTTTCCACTTGTGAGGGGTAAATTGGACATTTTGTGCACTAATACACTGGCTGCATTAGAGGGGTACTTTTGAACATAAACTCATTGATGCCAAGGGATTCTGGCCACAAAAAGCGAGTGGCTGCTGGTCAGGGTGGCCATTCAAGATGGGGATCACTGTAGTCTGCAAGTTAAAAATTACACCAATAAATGCTCAAACCCTTTGGCATTTATCCTGGTAATTTTTAATTCTATGTCCACTTTAAAGCTAAAATGTCAGATTCCTGTGCTGCGATGTAGAAGTATCTGACTGGAGTGTACAAAAATGTCAAGGTACTAGCTTTCTGGGGACTACTAAAATCTCATGGGGCTTTGTAATTTTTGAACCTACAGATATCAATCTCTGTAAACTTTTGCTTCTTATGTAATATTGATGTTGCTCTGTCATATATTTTTTTTGAAGATCTTAACATGTACAACAGTGTATAGGTAAAGTATATCATTCAGTATTAGAGCTAGAATGATAGGGGTGCCCTGCTCTACCACTAAAAAGTCCTGCCCCTCTGCCCCCACTGTCCCTTTCAGTGCACCCTTCTGCCTTCTTGGACTGTAAAATTAGTGACTTTATCAGCACTATGTCATTTTCGACATGCCTTCTTAATTAAATTGGTTGTTTCAATTGTTTTTCAATCTTTAATCACTTAATTGACTGCAAAAAAACATTCTACACCAAGTGGCAGGTGTATATCCTTAACTTTCAGATCAAAGGACATTATTGCAAACAGTCCCCCTTAGAAGCACCTATCTCATTAAAATTCACTAATCCAAATATGACTTCAATTGTTCCTTCTGCTACATTAAGAAAAAAGTCTCAAAGCCAAACTATTCCAAGCATAAGCCAATTTTTTTATATAAAAAACTCGATTGCAGCAATAAAACTTACTATTTCAGAATGGTTGTTTGACGGATTTACACCTATGATACATAAATGCAGTGTGAAAACGTCAACTTTCCTGGCTTAAAAATCATATAAGTTGGAAAGAACTACCATGAAAGCAAAATTTTTTCATTTAATTTCTTTACTAAATTGATATTGTCGCATAACTACCTACCATATTACCTGATACGTGACTCCGTGGCCAGCCTCATTTTGAAGTGGAATGAATAATTAATAGGAAGTTGTATATGTACTTGGTGAGTAAGATACGAAATATTGCATCAATAATATAAAAAAGACAGAACCACAGCCACTGATATTACATCAACTGCTGCAAACATGGAGATAAAATATATGCATCATGAATAAGAATGGTATGTCACTTACACCATAAAACTTTTTTTTTCATAGCATATTGCAATTTTGACAGTATAGTTGATGTTGTGAGTAAAGAATATTTCCTGTGTTATGATATTGTACAACTTTTCCTAGTTTGTCATTGATAAAAATGGCACTGCACTCACCATACCTTTTTTTTTCATCTTCAAAAAGTAGCTATACTTGTCTATTTCACTTTCTCTGTTCCCTAATAAATGTTATTAATTACTTTATAATTATTGTTTACTTGTATATTGCTGACATGTTATCCTGTATTGATAATATGTACAATGTCATGTTAATTATATAAAATGGAAGTTGTCAACTTGCTCTTTTTTATCTTGATTCTTTTTTTTCCCTTTTATTTTTAAACAATAATAAAAAAAAAACATGTATGTCCACAGCGTTAGCTTTCATTTGTTTCATTTTGAAAATATAAATATTCTGACATCGCGACACTCAACAAAGGCTCATTTTCAAAAATAAAATGCCCTTAATTCCCCAACACATATAAGAAATGTCTGGTTGGAACATTGTATATTTAATAATGGGAAGTGCATTACATGTAAAACATATCACATATCGAAACAAACTTTCTGGCAAGGGGTTGCCTGGTTGGAAGTATGCCTAGAAGAATATTAGAGATTAACATATCATTGACATTTTATTTGCATGCTTTAGTAAAAGAACTCATGTTTGTAATAAAATGAAGGGAATCCATCTGAACCGAGTACATTTCCAAAAATGCATGTTGAAATTACTTACCTGTAATTGAGTCATTTTGTTGACCTCAATGTTTTTACAGTGTGAAAAATAAATCAGAAACTAGAACTTATGAAATCTCAACCTGAACAATATACCGTCGAACACCCCTTAAGGAATTAATTTATCGTTTCTCCAATAGCTTCAATTTAAGCAATATTTTTTGTGGATCTAAGGAAGACCGTTGTACATAAATTATGTTAATTAGGCAATATCAGTCATTATTGTGTTTGATGGCAAGCTCATAATAAAATGTATGGAAACTCTTATGTGTCAAAGTATAAAATATCAGTGCATGTGTTTGAGATAATTGGTCAGACTTTTGATGTATGCTGGTAGCATATACTGAGATGCAATTTAAAACAAAATGTATCTGTATTAATTCAATCAGATGATTTTTCCTTAAAAATCTGTACATCATCTGCTGATAGCAAGACACACATAGGCCCCTGCTGAAATTATATCCAGGCTAAACATTTCAATATTTGAGTTCTCCTATACATGGAGGGTGGTCAAATTTCACATCTATTTACTGGGTTAAAAATTGCATCCAGTGACTCTGTTTCATTTGAGTTGGAAAGAACTTTTTCACAGGAGTGGAAAGTTGTTCCCAAAGTGCAAGGTACTCAAGATTAGAAGCAAATTGACAGTGCATAATACCAGTAACTTCATGTACACTATTGAAGCCAACAATGGTTAAACAGCTTTGGAAACAGTTGACATCGAAAAGGACTTAGGCATTACAGTGGTCAAATATCTGTCATTCAAAATACATATTTCAAACCAAATAAATGAGGCAAATCAAATTGTCGTATTAATTAGAAATTTTGTTATATACCTACACCTCCATACATTTTGGATTCTATTCAAAGCATTAGTGTCTGTATTTTAAATATGCCAATAATGTGTGGTGTCCATTCTGCAAGAATTATATTGAGATGATTGAGAATGTACAAAAGAGGGCTACAAAGATGCTACATGTACCAGGCCTACAAGAAGAGGCTAAGAACATTAAAGTTGCCAACACTTAGATTTTGATGCACTGGACATACATGTGACAGAACTTGGATTTCAAACCAGTAGATTTATAAATTTTGACCAGCAGATTGGCCTCTAAACCAGTTGATTTTTTATCGGCATAAATTTTACGTTTCAAGGTGATGGAAAACAAAACAAGTGCTTTCTTGTGCCATAAGGAAAAAAAAAACAAAAAAACAAATGTGTGTTTCTGGTTGGCCAACCATCCCTGCTTCTCACTGCCGACCCTAGCACTTTTTCCCCTGGTAAAAAAAATAAAAAAATAAAAAATCACACTGCCGAAATTGATTTGTGCATCTACTGAGCCGGTTTTGCCCAGTATTTTGAAGCGTTTGAAATATTATTTGATTTGTATACTGTATATATTCGCATATAAGCCGAATAATTTAGGAAAAAATAAAAGCCTGGAACAAGGGGGGGGGGGCGGCTTATTGGCAGGTCAAGGTCTATACTTGAGAATTTTTAAGTTTTCTTGTTGACTACTGGTATATATTGCTGTTAGCCAGGAAACCTTGATACAGGAGGTCCTGGGGGTTCATGTTACACTTATCCGTGGGTTATGCACTTTTTAATGTTTTTACCTATTCAGTTTGGGGGTGGTTGGCTTACACGCGAACAGACTTATATGTGAGTATATACTATACGGTATAATGTTAAAAAAACAAACAATTAAAACCTTACCGGCCTACCCCAATTTTAAAACCAGTGCAATATGAAACACACAAATTGTTTTGGCCTAATATGTATTCTCTTTATACTATAATAAAATAGCAAGTTTGAAAAGGATGAGATTCTGATTCTGATGGATAATGTTACAATAATAATTAATTATTATGAGTCAGTATATGGTCGAATAATGAAAAAGGAAGAGTTGTTTATCTGATAGTTCACTGCACAGATTTTTCTTTTATAAAATCCAATAGTATTTTTAGTTTCCTTCACAAGATCACTGTCTAGTGACCACTGATGACATTCATTGTGATTATTAAGCTTCACATTTAACAGGCTCTCAAGAGTTCTCTGGTTCAGATTTCCCCTTGAATCACTTTGTATTTTGTGAAGAATGGAGAATATCCTCTCTGTGTTAGCATTAGAATGTTATAATGACAGGACAACCATGCTCAGCCTGCAAAGAAGTTCTAACTTCAATTTTCCTGTTGCTGGGTTTGTAAGGTTGCTGACAACTCTCCAATAGTCCTCCAAGCTATGTTCACTCTGAGGAGGAAGTTCCTAACTTGGACTTAAGATGTATTCTTGAGCCTCATCCTCAAGAGCTTCTTTCTCTTCATGGCTCAGATCCAAAAATCTGTTGGCAAGATTCACCACTGTAAATAACAAATATCAAATATCAAGATTGAATTAGACTTGAAACAAAAATGAAAAAACCCCACATGATTTATTTATGCTTTTATGAATAATGTATCCAAACTCTAAAATTAATTATCTTGTAATATATTTTGACCTTATATATTTTATCAAGGACTTGAACTAAATTTATGTGCATGAAAACTTAAAATAGTTTATGAAATAGTAAAGATGCAAACCTTTGAAACACACAATGCAAACTCTGGACCTTTGCTACTCACCTGTACACACTTAAACTCCGATATCCAAACATTCTTGAACTTGTAATATTTCTTAGCCAGTAGTTTCTTAGCATTGGGAGTAGGCATATGTTTAGAATCGAACAAAAAATGTAAGAGCTGTCCTATTAAAACATCAGGAACAATACAATAACAATTAAATAGGACAAAAATCAAAATACTTACTCTAGTGTGTCTGCCGAAATCATTTTTTTATGGTCAGTCTCTTCATTTTATCTCCCCTCCAAGGGTCAGCTGATTTTCTTCAAAGGCTCAGAAGAAATCATGGACCACCTTTGATCCCTTTATTACTTATAACACCTCACAAAACATCCCGTATTTGGCCTTAAACTCCCCAAATTCCAACAATAAGGTAATCAATTAGCAACTTGCTGTGTACACGTCAGCTGTTCTTTAATAATTCTGATAATATTGCTCTGCCACGCATCATTGCACCGGTCGTTGTCATGGAGGAACATTTCTGGTCCCCAGTAGACTGGTTCTGGCTGGTTTCTCTAATGTGTTGACAGAATGCGTAAAAATACCTTGTTTGGGTATTTTTAATAAAAAAAATTCTTTTAATTTTCAAAAGAGGTAGATTTTAACTACTAAACGGTATGTGCGGTAGACGGCCTTTAAAACTGTATTTTTGGCCTACTGTCGGTAGAATCACATGCATGTAACAGGTATATATGACAGGAAGGAGTAACAGATTTTATATTATTTTTTAAACTAAGCCTAACAACACAAACAGATGCCACTCACTGAAGTTACACAAATCAAGCAAATTTAACATCTGTAAACACTACTTTACCAGCAGCGTTTGTAGAAAAATCCATTGCCCAGGTGCCTGGGACAACTAACAATTAATGCTGGCAACCATTTTCCAAATGTGAAAGCCTTGTCAGGCAAATGATTATTAAAAAATGAATAATGAAATTTTATATATTTTCCAGCAACAAACATGTGATCATTAAATTGTCCCTCTGGGTACATACAGCAGGGTGCTTGAATTATATACATATAATTCTGTACTTCAGTGTTGGGTGATTGCTACTGGTAAGAGGCTACATACTCATGTGTCAGCTACGGTATATACTCGCGTATAATTCGATACCAACTGCAAACTGCATAGACCCAGATCTTCCATCGCATAATGTGCCAGCAGATTTCTTACTCTATGCAGTTTGTAAGGACTAATCAGTAGAACAAACAACTTAGACCCTGATCTACTGTGCATTATGTGACAACAGATAAGGGTCTATGTTGTTTGCATTTGGACCTAGATTATATGCAAGTATATACGGTACTTGATTATTCGTAGTCCATACTACCAGCCCATCAGGGTCAACCCTTAAAGAAACAGAACTTAAAGATTTTGATCCTACACATGCTGTGGAGAAATTTTTTAACATTTGTTTAATAAAAAAGTGAATGTAGTATGCTGTGTTGCTAAAAGATGAAATTAAAAAAAGTGAAAGGAATAATGGTCATTAGTTTCTTCTTCCAGTGTCTTGAAAAGTTTATTGATCTGAAATGGAATTAAGCTAATTAAATAAAATAACATAGAAAAGAAAGTGTAATCTCTTACTTGATTCCTTCTAGTAGCACACAAAATTAAAGAATGGCAATGTAAAGTCATTGAAAATTGTTATAGTTGTAACATCACAATTACAACTATCACAGTTATCAACTGCCTGAATTTTTCATTCATTTATTATAATACCAAATATTTCACAATGAATGAGCATTTGCAATCTGACAACATATATATTGGTGACACAACAATACACACTTATTGTATGATGGCGGCTTTCTTGTCAGTATTTTCCTGTGTTCAAAATTCTGGAAACCCATTACTAGGTTGTGGGGTATCAGTAACTGGTATTCCACGGATGTACATTACCCAGTGGAATATTGATTAATGACATCAGATGCTGCCTGCTTTATCCAGTCAAATAGATCTATATCACAATGAGAGAGTTTTTGAATCAAATCGCTTAGCAAGTAACATGAAGGGAAGACATTAACTACTGTTAGCATTCATTGTGCCTTCCTATTTAAGAACAATGAAAGAAAACCTTCAACTGCTGAGGGAAAAAAATCAGCATGAGGAAAAATCTTGTTTTCAATGAAAGAGAGAGAGAGAGAAAAGGTGTTCAAAGTTTTTCAAACTCAACAGAGAATAAAATTAAATGCATGACATTGAAAATTGATTGGATTAATTGTGCCATCTTGTAAATGAACAATGAAAGAAAACACTGAATTGCAAAAAGACAAAAATGAATCAACTTGAGGAAGAAAAAAGACCCCTTAGAAAACAGCACTAACCTTCATAACAACTGCTCCACAAATTAAATCCAGAAATACACCATAGTATTGTCATTCGTATATTCCGTTTGATATATCTTTGCAATATTTACCGGGTATAAATTCTGCAAAACTCTTTCTAACACAATATGAATAAGTTCCAGAAATAAAGCCATGTACTACTTCCACATGATTGAGGTTGGACTGTTATTTCCACGTAATTTAGGTTGGACCGTTAGACACTTTTCCACTTTTTACGTACCGGTCTACCTTCAACACCGAAGTGGCAAGCAATGAAAAACATCAGATGATAGCTGAGGCTCACTAGAATGCGTTCAGAATCAACATAAGTAACATAATGTGCGATGACAAAGGTAAGTCTGTAAGTCAATCAAATATTTCTTTTCTACACCTCTCACATTTTGAGACTTAAACGATTAAGTAGTGAAATCGGGTATTGGCGAACTTAGTCCTACAACGTAAGACGTGCACCCGGATATTTATGATGTGGGGATGCGACACCACACATCGTAAATATCAGGGTGCACGTCTTAAATTGTAGGACTATGGCGAACCAAGCATGCGTCAAGACATGCGATTCCATGATACGTCCATTTTCTTTTCTTTCGTATCTTTTTTTCTTGTGCAGGCAAGCTCGCCACAGCCGTATAAGCAGATCTTAGATGAGCGGGCGCAATCCAGCATTACCATTGTTTTCACAGAAGAAAGAAAGAACACCAGAAGGAAAGATAGCTGAAGAGGGAAAGGGTGGAAATTAACATAAAAGCGAAATATTGATACACTCAGTTATATTGTATCGAGTAAGAACCTGAGAACAAAAGTATGATCCCTCGATTCCGAGCTTGATACATGTTGGACACTGTAATTTTGCGCTGTTTTGGCAGCCTACTGTTTCACAAAGTCGTGCTACCGGTATATCAGCGGCCATTTTGCTGCTAGACAGAGTTGCCTCTCTTTTACGGTCCTACTAAACACCGCAAAGTCAGACAAAGTCATGCAAAGTCAAACAAAGGCAGACAAAGTCTGTTTATTTCTGTTTTATTTGTACATATTTGTATACATTATACTATATTAACTTTATTTTGATATTTAGATTTTTAAAATACCGTGATTTAATGTTGTTTGAAAGTAAAATTGGTACATACGCACCCTTAGTTGTGTCCCTTTATTTCGCGTTGTGCCGACGATATATATGCCGACAATTGTTAATAAACGTTCATTGACGAGTTATTTAACAAAATAATTATATCCCAGGATTTACATATAGCATACTTTTTGGTTTCGACATCTAGATTTAGGCAACATCACAGTAGTTAGGGCTATATTTTACTAGTTTTGAGTAGTTTTTGGTAGTTTGGGGTGGTTTTGGGTGGTTTGGGGCTAGTTTTGGGCATTTCGTGCTGCCCCCATTGTCAAAACAAAGTTAATATAGTATAATATATACTAATATGTATAAATAAAACAAAAATACACAGACTATGTCTGCCTTTGCATGACTTTGTCTGACTTTGCGGTGTTTAGTAGGACCCCTCTTTTCAAGGGAGAGAACGAGTTGAATTGCGCAATCAGTTCTTGTCACTATACGCAGTTGTCCTCGTTTCTTTATAGAAATAATCATTTTAAAAAAAAAATGGAAGAAGAGAGAGAAAATGAAAGAGAGACATAAAGATAAAAAATGAAGAGCGGAAATTAATTTAATTTTACACCTTTTTGTCTAATTATTTTCCTCAGAGAAGAATGACAGTTTTAACGTAGAAAACAGATGTTAAAGGTTATGGACAAAATCGCTTTCTTCCTCTATATATGTTTACGATGAACATGAGTTGTCACACTGGCAAGAAGGAAGGAAGGTAACAAATAAAAATAAAGTAGAAAAGAGTGGAAAGTGGGAAAACACGCAATGAGAGGGCATAGATCTAGCATTAGTATTAATGTTTTCAATGAAGAAACAAAATAGAAAGAAAGACAACTGGAAGAATAGAGAGAAGAGGGGGAAATAGGAAAGGGATATATTTTCCCTCACTCATACAAATATTTTTAATGAAGGAAAGGGGGAAATAAAAATAAACTTGAGACTGAAAAAGGAAAGAAGTAGCGAGAAGGGAAAGGAAAGATATAATAGGATTCCGAAATATTGCCTTCATTTGTTCAAAATTCTTCACAAAAGAAACAAAGAATAAATGAATAAGAAAATTAATAAAAGAAATTTTTAATTTCTTTTTTCAATTTTGTTGTTGTTACAGTAGATGGATATTTTATATTTATGAATGCCTGCATGTGTTTCTTTCATTTCTTATGCAGGCAATCTCGTGTCCATTTCTTATGCAGGCAATCTCGTGTCCATCATACACCTGAATATGTTACAGATCTCCTTGGCCCTAATTTACAATCTTCATCTTCTTTCAGTAAACTGCAGGATAATGGATGGTGTCTCACTTGAAAAGTGAGCCATTTATAAGTATGCTTGGGTCGATCAGATGGTTGATTAATCCCTTTAGCTCATAAGTGAGGGATCTCAAATATTAAAAAAAATTCAATAAAGTGTGATGTGTGAGTTATAGAGGTTTCTAATTTTAATGAGCCAGCAGGAGGGGGACGGCTGAAAATGATGACTATCATCCAAGGAAAAGGGATGATTTATGCAATAAAGCTTTCTTTTGAATATGCATATGATACTATTATAATTTAAATTCTATAGGAAAATATCTTATGAATGACACTCAGCTGAATTACACAAAATATATAGAGAATAAAGCAATATGGTACTTCTATACACGGGATAGTGCATCTGCAATCACATTATCTTTTCCGCTGATGTGTCTAATGTCAATGTTTTATTCTTGCAGCATTAAACTCCATCTCAACAATCTCCGATTTTTACCTTTCATTCTGTTAATGAAAGTAAGGGGATTGTTATCACTGAATATAATAACCGGAGAAAGAGCCGAGGTAACATACACTTCAAAATGTTGTAAAGCCAATATCAAAGCCAAACATTCCTTCTCAATTCTGGAATAATTTTTACTGGTGCTGGTTTAGTTTTTTTTTATAGAAAAATAGCACACAGGAAGATCCACACCATTTTTGTCTTCTTGAATCAATACTCCGCCAATCCCTATTTCACTTGCATCAACAGTCATTTTAAACAATTGGCTGAAATTTAGTGCAGAAAGAACTGGCGCATTCTTAAGCGTGGCCATTAATTTATCAAAGGATTCCTGACACTAGTCAGACCAACGAAACTTGGATTTCTTATCCAACAAATTTGTCAAAGGTTCGGCAATTATAGAAAAATTTGGACAAAATTTCCGATAATATCCAGCCATACCTAAAAATCGCATCAGCTACTTTTTACAAACAGGCACAGGGAATTCAGAGATAGCCTTGACATTAGCTTCCACAGGTTTAACTTGACCTTATCCCACAATGTCCTAAAAATGTGACACAAGCATGGCAAAACTCACTTTTGCTTAAATTATTCGTCAGATTTGCATCACTGAGTCGATTGAAGAATTTCCAAATGGTTTCCAAGTGATTTTCCCAAGTGTCGCTGAAGATGATAACGTCATCGATGTACGCATTACAGTTATCTAGACCAGATATTATCATGTTCATAAGACGCTGGAATGTTCCCGGAGAATTTGTCATTCCAAAAGGCATCACTTTATATTGATAAAGCCCGTCTAAAGTTACAAAAGCTGATATTTCTTTTGCTCTTTCCGTGAGTGGAATTTGTCAGAATCCTTTTAAAAGGTCAAACTTGGTGACATATTTCGTATTTCCAATTTTATCAGTGCAATCATCCATTCTTGGTATTGGACATTAATCCGTTTTGGTGACCCTGTTGACTTTTCTATAGTCAGTACACATGCGGAATTTATTATCTGGCTTAGAAACAATAATATATGGTGAACTCCATTTACTTTCACTTGGTTCTATAAAATCATTCTCCAGTAAATACTGAATTTCTTTTTTCAAATATTCCTGTTTGAGAGGATTCATCCTGTAAGGATTCTGTTTAACAGGTGTAAAATCTACAATGTCAACGTCATGATAGATTTTATTTGTACGTGTAGGAACATCAGGAAACAAGTGCTCATACTCATGTAATAGCTGTTCTAGTTCACTCCTTTCCTTTAGTTGTAGCTGTGAAAATTTCTGGTCCAGATTGTTTAATATTTTTGAATTCCGAAGTTTGGATAAACCAGTGTCACTACAGTCAGATTGTATTCCATCGTTGACATCCTCACTGTGTGGGACAGGTACAGCTATATTAATTGAATAATTAACTTGGATATCAATGTCAAAATACTAATTTAACATATTTATGTGACAAAGTTGTTTCTGTTTCCGCCTCCTAGGAGTGTTAATGATATAATTTAAGTCATTTACTTTCTTTTCAACTGTATAAGGACCATAAAATTTAGCCCGAAGGGGATTTTGAGGTATGGGCAAGAGAGTCAGAACTTTATCACCAGGCTGAAAACTCCTTTCCTGTCTGTTTCTGTCATACTTTAATTTAATTTTTGACTGAGTAGAGTGAAGATTAGTTCTTGCTACCTCACAAGCCTTTGACAACATATATTTGAAAAACAGAGACATAGTCAAGACGATTAATCTTCGAATCTTCATTTGAAAGAAGTTTCTCTTTTAATAACTTCAATAGTCCACGGAGAGTATGTCCAAAAACCAGTTCAAAAGGAGTAAAACCCAATGATTCTTGAACTGATTGCCTAACAGCAAACAACGACAAATGAATACCTTCATCCCAATCCTTTCCTGTATCAAAGCAATATGACCGAATCATATTCTTCAAAGTTTGATGAAATCTTTCCAAAGCCCCTTGACTTTCAGGGTGATAGACATAAGACTAAAACTGTTGGATGCCTAATTCAGGCATAACTTGTTGGAAAATTCCAGACATACAATCTGATCCTTGATCAGACTGGACAGATCTGGGAAGGCCAACAAGTATTAAAAAAAACTTTACCAAAGCTTTTACAATGTTTTTAGTTTTAATAATTCTCAAAGGAATTGCCTCTTGAAATCTTGTAGACGCACACATTATGGTCAACAAGTATTGGTTGCCTGACTTGGTCTTAGGTAAAGGACCGACACAGTCCACCATTATTCTACTAAATGGTGCTTTAAATGCAGGAATAGGTTGCAGATGAGTCTTAGGTATCTTCTGATTGGGTTTTCCTACCAATTGACAAGTATGACAAGATCGGCAGTATTTAGAAACATCACTTTTAAGTTTCGGCCAATAAAAGTGATTCAAGATCTTGTGATAAGTTGTATTGACTCCTAAATGACCTTGTCAATGGAGTTTCATGGGTTAGACTAAGAATTTCCTGTTGATATGACCTCTGAATGACAATTTGATAGCTCACTGACCACTCTTTACCAGCGGGTACCTCAGGTGGTCTCCATTTTTTCATAGGGACCCCATTTTTCACAAAGTAACAATCTGGGACTTGTGTGGCTTCAGATTCACTAATGACCCTCTGAAACAAACAGGAAATCTCAGGATCTTGTTCCTGTTCGACAATTAGTGATTGTCTTTTGTCACCCTGATTAGAATAGATAGAATGAGTTGTAAAGAGAGGATTACTGTGATCAATACCTTTTGATTGATCATAATCAAGATAAAAAGTGATCTCATCAAAAGACTGACCAATAAATGTGTCAGCTGAACGAATAATTTCCCGATCAACATTATTCTCAATAGCTCTTTTTGCCATAGCTCTGGTAAATGCACAAGCAGGATGCAAATCAGGGATTTCATTGTCAATAGGATCAACTCTTTGATCCAAACAAGGCTTGTCAGTTACAACTGGATTAACCACGACCTTATCTCCAGCTAGGTCATTGAACAGTAACAAATGGATACCTTCTACAGGTAAAGGGAGTCACTGCCTCAATAGTCACAGGTCCATAAACTAAGTCTGATGCCAAATTGACACAATGGAGAGGAACATTTATAAAGCCGCACTTTAGTCCCTGAATAAGAACACTTTCACTAGAAGAAGACTTCTCTGACAAAGGCAAAGAACCTGATAACAAAAGACTCTGAGAAGCTCCTGTATCATTTAATATTTTAATAGGGATAGGTTTGGCAGAATCACCAATAAGTGATATTGAATCTTCTGACAGAATGGTTCATAAGTCTCCAAAATCCAGACTGGGGTTCGTTTGATTCTGTTGCTTATTTTTCAACCTGAAGCAATCAGAAATGATGTGCCCTTTCTTTTTAAAAAAAGTGGATGTAGGAAGAGATAAGGATTTCTGATCAGTCTTATCAGATGTTTCATTTCTAACAGTTGTGCCATTTTGAAATTTAGAAGTACTCGTTTGAGACCGAGATGATTTCTTCCCAGAAAACTGCTGAGAGGAAGATTTATTGACAAAATAAATTTTGTGAGTCTAGGAATAATCATCGGCCATGTAAGCAGCATTTTCCAAAGTTTCCACTTTTCGCTCGTCAAGATAGGTCTTAACATCACTATGGATGCACCTCTTCAACTCTTCAAGTAATATGAGCTGTCTGAGGTTATCGTAATCTTGATCAACCTTCTTGGCTGAGCACCACCTATCAAATAGTTGTTCTTTTTCCATTGCAAATTCAACACGAGTTTGTCCAGTTTCTTTTCTACAATTCCTAAACCTTTGTTGATATGCTGCAGGTACCAACTCATAACTCTTAAAGACGTATTCCTTAACAACATCATACTCAGTACTTTGTTGTACCGACAGTGAAGTGTAGACTTCATGAGCTATGCCAATAAATACACTTTGTAGTAACAAAGTCCAATGCTCTCTGGGTCATTTCAAGATTTCAGCAATTTTCTCAAGGTGAAGAAAGTATTTATCTACTTCTTTTTCCTGACAAGGGGGTACTAACCAAATATATCTGGTAACATCAAAACCTGAACTTGTATCTAAAGGGGGGAGAGTGCTCTGCTAGTTCTAATTCATTTAATCTATGTTGCATTTCCCTTTCTTCTCTTTGCATCTGTCTCTCCTCTTTCTCTCTCTCTCTCTTGCAGCATCTGCATTTCCCTTTCCTCTTTCTCTCTCTTCTCTGCATTTCTCATTACTTCATTTCCCTCTTCTCATTCTCTCTCTCTGCCTCTCCTACTTTTCTCTCTGCATCTGCATTTCCCTTTCCTCTTTCTGAAGCTGAAGCTTTCTTATTTCAAATTCCATCTGGTTTTTTAAACTGTCATTCCCTTAATTTCCAATCAAAACCAGATACAGACTTATCAATTAAACCCAAAGCACTATCATCCATAAATTTCCTTTCCCACCTAATATGGAATTAAAACATTCATTATCTCTTGCTTTGTCAAAGACGCTTTCACCTCAGAAAGATCGTAATGTCTGGCAAGCTCAAGCAATTCATCCTTTTTCATAGACTCAAACCCTACCTGGGTAGGACTTGAAACAAAGTTCTCAACCTTAGATGACATTGTGAATGCTTGCTGGTTTCACTGAAGATTTCTCAAATGGGTAAAATAAAAATCTTTACCATGGACAATGAAAATTCCCAAACAATTCACATCCCAGACAAGCCCCCAATTTCTGTTACAACTCTAGGTTTTAAAAATATGTAACAGAAAGAAAGTGAAAACAACAATGTAAGTAAAATCAACAAGCAATTTATTTCAAGACAATTAAAGTGAAAGTTAAAAGACACTTACAATTTGTTAAGTTAATATCTAAATGTCATAATCACAAGTCAGAATGTTCTGAATGAATTCCAATAGTCTTGAATGTTCTTATGTACCACAAAGATGTAATCCAGAATGTATTTGAATGATTTCACATAAATCCCCAAATCATGTATTAATCCAAAACTCCATGAGCACTTTTATATTTTCAATGAATATTGTAAATAAATAATTCCTCTCAAATTATATCTGATTTCAACAACACAACTAAAATAGATTGCTTACAGACTGATCTTTTAGAACCGAAATTCTAGAATAGGAATGAATTTGTTTACCAAAAACTGTATATAAACACACATGTATACCTGACGTATGTCACAAAAGTCTAATTGCAAAATGCCTATGAAAATACAGGCCTACCTGACACATGTCACAACATGACATGTTTCAAAATACTATTTACACAACTGGACAAAAGTTAAGTATGTATTTTCAAATAACCATACAACTAACAATTATGGACAAAAGTTATGTATATAAACATCATACATAACAACAATTATAAGGCATGCTGCCAAATGGTGGGCATAGATGTTTGATTTCTTTCTTTCTTTCATACAAGAAATAGCAGTACTTCAGTGGAAATTGCAAGATCATGGGAAACAACTCTGTGAAAAGGTAGACTGACAAATACCAAGAAAAGAATGAAATAAGCCATAAATCTGTTATATTGTTGAAATAATCCTTTGCATGAAAATAGGTACTGGTATGCTGGTGGTTACAAGATATCTCTGATGCCAATTATTACTATTAATATTATTATATTTATAGGATAAAGGGCCATAACTCACTACAGTGATGGAAACAAAGAGAGATAACCAACAATATGAAAATTTACACACCTGCTAGCATACTGCAATATAATGAACAGTGCTGAGATAATTGCTTACAAGCAGTGAACTGTCAATATGAAATTCAAAAAAACTGGATAAAATTATATGAAACTCACTAAAAGCAAATGCTCGCAGGATGGGGAGCTTAAATATTAAATGGCATGAACACAATGACAACTAGCTGCTGGGCCACACTGTTCTAATGTGAGGATGGACAGACTTGCAGAAATGGATGGATGGATAGACAGAGATTGGCAGATAGAAAAGATAATTTTTATGGGGTTCCAGCATCTTGAATTCCAGGCTCATTTACTTAAGGCTTTGTGAGTTCTGTAAAAATGATGTTGTCTCCATGTTCCTATTTGACATCCTAGGGGCAGAATAATGTTCCACTACACTGTTTGGGGGGGGGGGGGGACACTTTAGTGATGTGCAGAATTAGGAGAACAAAAAGTAAATTATAAAATGTTTGATTTCAGAGAGCAGATTTAAATGTATTAATGACAAAGGGCATGCGGAAATATAAGATCTGTATTTTCAATGCATATGTGTATAACAATTTTATTAATAAAATATGAAAAGGCACATTTGATAGGTCATATGTTTTGATACATAAAAGTTTGTCATAGTTATTGTCCTTACTCAGACTGAGATTGTTCACGTATATAATTTCTGCACCAACAAAAAAATGAAGACTTCAGTCAGATGTAGATGCTTTTTTATTAGAAAAATGTATTTAAATCTGTGTTTAATATATTAAGATAATATTGACAAGCAAATAAAATTAGAAGTTCACATTAAATACCAAATCATTAAAGTATGTTGTTTATGTCGTCTCCAAAAATCAGTCATTATCCACATAAACTGCATATGGTAACAATTTAGATAAAATTATAATATAAACTTGGTAAAAGTATCTATTTGACATTTAAAAAACTGACAATTCAGTCAGCCATTGCTAAGAAAGTAAATGCAATGTACAATGGCTGCAATGAAGCCACTATGACCCAGTGAATTTCATTTTAATAAAGAATGTACCACAAATGAATGAACCACAAAATGTAGAATTATTTGTTTCACATCTGATACAGCTTCTTTGAAAAACAAAAAGTTGAGCAAAAATAAGAATGTGATTCAAATAAGATAATTTTTCATAAAAATAATTATGCACATACTCTAGTTTACCATTGAAGCTAAGGGAAACAATATGGCTGCTATAACATAGCATATTGACTGATTGATGTATAACAGGTACACAAATGTGACCATCATAGACATAGACCATTATATAATGTGTCAGCATATCATAATCTACACTGTTTGTTTGAAGTATTGGATTGCAAGAACAGTGGAGACTTGAAAATGCCTGTACATAATGTGTCAGTGGATCCAAGTCTACTATGTGCTAGCATATCTGGGTCTATGCTGTTGCAGTTGATGAGTATTATATACAGTAGAAAATAAGGTAATGCATATGTATTGTCTGGTGCATGGCATATACAACTTGTGATTATTTATGCTGAGCAAGTTTTAAAAATTTCAGTGAAATATTGCCTATAATCCTATACATGTTAATACAGAGTATCTGGTACCTGCAAACAACTCAAATATAGGTAAAAAACTGTATGTAAAGTAATACCGTATGTTGGACTCAAAGCAAACAAGAAAGATACATTTTTCTTTATTTCAACTGCAACAGTGAATGATGACATACAGTAGTTTGCAGAATCTATTATCTGGTCTTGTCAGACATGACACATCATATGTGATAAGTAGATCCAGTCCTACTGTATGAAAAAAAAGACAGCATGCTTGTGACAAATCCCAGGTTGCAGCTCATAACCGGTAGTTAATACAGCCAGGTAATATGGAATGTAATGACTGATTTGAGCTGTAACATGGGATCAGAAGTAAACAACCTTTAGCATTAGGCACAAGACACAATATGTCTATAGAAATTCAGAAGACTGCTTTGGTAGCTGACTAAAAAAGGCAATTTGGAAAAATATTTATGCTGGATTAGAATGACAGCTGTTTGGAAGTGAAGATCGATGTTCATGCTAACCATGTATATAATATTTTGCTTCCTAAATAGTATTTAAGCCCTGAAAACATATGCCATAAAAAATGCTGGCAAATTCTGCACTTCTCTGCACATGATTTAAGTGCATCAGTCTGTCTTGGAAAATGGAAAGTAATAGCCAAATAAGCAATAGTCCCTCGAAGGGACTGATGCCCTATTGTCCAAAAAGAATCTCCTGGAATTCAAGATTATAATGTCCTCATTATAAGTGCTGAGTATTGAAACCATCTCTGAATTATTCTTGAATGATAATATTTTCAAATCAGCAATTGGCAGCCATATTAAATATAAGATCAGCACTATTTTTATTTAAGACAAACCAGACACCAATAGAAGAATTTTGGTGAAAACCCCATGTTGATATGACCATCGATTCAGGAGAATTAGTGACAAGATTTTTAATATGTTCATTGTGGCAGCCATATCTGAGGTTAGATTGGCACCATTTTCATTCAGGACCAACTAGATATCATAATTAGTCTTCTGGTGAAAACCCCATGCCGATATGTCTTTCTGTTCAGGAGGAGGAGCAATAACAACATTTTTAAAATGGCTGCCATGGTGGCCATATTGGATGTCAGATCAGCACCATTTTCATTTATGACCAACTAGACATCATAAAAAATCTTTCAGTGAAAACTGAATGTTGATATGACCATCTATTCATGAGGTGTAGCGATCAAAATATTTTCAAGATCGCTGCTGTTGTGGTCATATTGGTTACCCAAGTAGAACCATTTTCAAATTAGGACCAACTAGGCACCATATGAAGTCTTCTGGTGAAACCCCCATGTTGATATGACTTTACATTCAGGAGGAGAAGTGATAACATGATTTTCAATATGGCTGCCCTGGCGGCTATATTGGACATTTGATTGGCACCATGTTTACTTGGAACCAACTAGACATCATAAGTCTTTTCGTGAAAATTCCATGTTGATATAACCATCCATTCAATAAGAGTAGTGATAACAAAATTTTCAAGATTTTCAAGATGGCTGCTGTGGTGGACATATTGGATGTCTGAGCCGCACCATTTTCATTTAGGACCAACTAGACCTTGGGATGGAAGTGCATGTAAAGTTTCCTGCCAATCCTCCCAGTAGTTTAGAAGGGGTAACAATAACCAACTTGTGCTATGGACAACAGACAACAGGCCATACCATAAGCTCTCCTGGTCTTATGAGCTATTTCCAAGACAGAAGAATGTTGGTTTAGATATTACTGGTGTAACAAACAGATAGCTAATAATACAAAAGTCACTCAAGCATGAAAACTAAGTCACTGTGATCTACTTTTCAAATGGTTGAGTTACTCTCAATGAGATGCATCCACATATAAATTTTCATGAATGTTGGTGAAATAGGGTCAAAGATATTAAGGGTTCATCAAACAAATAGCTAAAAATACAGAAATGAAAATTAGGTCACAGGAACCTAATTTTGATATGGTCGAGTTATTCTCTTTGAAATTCATCCACATACCAATATTCATGAGTGTAGGTGAAATAGAGTACAAGATATTGAGGGTATATTAAATGGATGGTTGAAAATGCAAGTCTTTCAAGTATGAAAACTGGGTCACACTGAACTATTTTTGATATGGTTCGGTTACTCTATCTGAGATGCATTCACATACCAATTTTCATGAATGTAGGTGAAATAGTGTCCAAGATACTCAGAACCAAGGAATGAATTAACACACAAACATACTTGAAACACGATATACATCCCCCACCCCCACCACCCACTTTACTGGTGCGGGGATAAAAATTAAATGAAAAAAAAAAAACTTTGATGGTTGTATTATTAATCTTTCATCAACATATGCATAAAATATTAGTACTTACACCAGCTTTTTTTTTTTTTAAAGTAGCATAAATTTAAAAAAATGAAAATAAAATCCTTATATAAGATTAAGATTGATAATATATTTATTAAAGTAAAAAAAGCACTATGTTTACAGGAAATTACTATGAAAAAAAGATGGAATAAGGAATGATATTCTGATGAGCTTAAGACACAGTGATGATGAAAAGTGAAAAGAATGAAATCCATGTACATGTATTAAGAACATCCCCAACCCAAGTAAAACACTATTCACTACGGATGATGAATTAGTAAATGACCAATTATACAGGGTAAATACTTAATAGTGATTTTTGCACTTGAAAAAGAAAGTAACAGCTATATTGCATTCAATGGAGTCAGTTTACAGTGGATCACATTTGACTGATCAGTCTTAGCTGGGTGGTTTGTGGCTAAGTTAAATGCAATAATACTCAGTCAAATGTAGCATAGCAAGTACTGTTAGTCAGTCAAAAGCAATACTTAAGGGTACCATCTACAATCTTGGTAGAATGCAAAAAATCCGTACTTATTTATCTCATAAATTATAGTACAACTAAGTATATTATGCAGTATTTAAATTACATTATTAGCATTATAATTGACTAATTCTTTTTTACATTTTTAACAATACAAATTCAAAATCACAAGCATATAAATTCAACAATTTAGAAGGGACACAATTTGGAATCAGTTCCTTTTTACAATGCCATCTTTATTGTGATATTTCAATTTTTGAAATTTGTTTTAATTAAAAGTATTCTTTCCCCTATTTTTTAAATTTGTTTTAATTAAAAGTATTCTTTCCCCTATTTTTGAAATTTGTACTTTCTGAAAGAGACATATATATGTACTCAGTTGATTAACTACTAGGTGATTTCACTAATATGCATCTTTCAAACCAGATCCTATAACATTTATCTCCCTTGTGATATCAAATATAGTCTGATAGTGGAGGGGGGAGATAAATCTTAGAACTGTTTCTTAATCCATCTATCTATGTGTCTGTCTGTATAAGTCTCACTTATATCAACCTTTTCCATATATGTCCATCCTGAAATATTATGTAGTTATTTTTTAGCATAAAGATTTATCCAAAACACACCAAACTAATGAAAAACATAACAATGAACTAACAAAGATACTTTCAAACTACTGAAAACTCATATTTTCCAAGTGCAGCAATCCATATAGCACAGGCATTTGTTTTGCATTTTAGTGAAGTTTAGAACTCATCCCTTGTCCTTTCAGAAAGAACTCTTGACAAGTTAATGGCACAGTGGTGCGAGTCAAGGCATACTCCATACAAGTTTCCCAGTGGAAATTCCTCATGTCAGTGTCAAGTATATTTTCCAGGAAACGCCGGAGTGGCAGGATGTGACTAATGGGTGCATCCCAGGTGGTGAGGAAGTCTTCCACAATGTGATGCATGGCTTTAGGAGTCGGAAGATGTTGCTTCTTTGCTTTGTATTTCATGTCTTCTTCTGAAAGAATAAAATTTGAATGGTAAAAACATTAATAAAGTGTTAGTGCATCCTTGTGGTATGGACTAAATACTTCAAGGTTAGAAGGTCATGGTTTAGAGTCCCATCTTCATCAATGTTATTACCTTAGGTAAGGTACTTAACTTTCACTGACCCCATGGCTGTGTGCAGCAGCTGTCAATCAACTCATAACATATAACAGACATTCCAGTGGATTGCTGGCATATCTGATTGCCAGGTGGGTGTGAATAACTACATAATCACATCTAACTGGAATTATATCATGGCCAAACAAGAGCTGAGTCAGACACCTATGTAGTTTTCACTACTTATCACATAACTCACATTTATTAGCATAACCAAGGCATATGATAATCAAAGTATCCATGATACTGATGTTTCCCTTAAAGTAGAATAGTGGAAAGAAGTGGAATGAAGGGAGAAAGATAATGTTTAATATTGATAAGAATGTGTCTACTAATCATGCTTCAAAGTTAAATGCAACACCAATTAAATCTGCAACAGAGGAGAAATACAGAGTTTATTATAATCTAAAGTTAAAGGACAGCAATCACATTATTAAAAATACATGAATATACCAGAGTTATTCTGATGGGTACATCACAAAGAGCCCTTCTCACCACTATTCGCTTGATATATGGCCTTAAACTGAGGAACTTGTATTGGGAAACCAAAGTCAGGACAAGATGGGTATTCAGGGGCCATAAATCCTCTAAATCATGATAAGGAATGCTGGAAATTCAACTTACTCAAGATCTTATCAATATAAAGGTACATGATAAATTTGATTGAAATCCAACATTCCTTCATAAAGTCATACTTTGGAAATGAAAGTAAGCTGGATGGGCAATCAGGGGCCATAACAAGGGGTTTAACACTTCATCAATGCACAATGGTATCACAATATTTCTTTCTGCCATTACAAGTACTGAATGAAGTTAGTAATTTCTGATTCATCACAATGCAATAAATTGCAACTGAGATGATGTATTGATATAATTCATAAAATATCATGCATTGTGATACATATAAGAACTAATAAATAGAAATTGCCAAATAAAGCTAAATTTTTCTCTCCTCTTTTTGTGCAAACAAAGCATTTTCTTTAATCAGAGCAATGATACAAACTAAACATATTCAAATAACATTACATGAGATATGAGAGTACATCACTGTGTTGAGTATAGCAGAAATTCCCACTTGTCATTTGTATTCATCAGTTTTGGTTCATATTTCGTTGTGACTTTAAATTCATTGCCTAGCTTGACCATGAAAATGTGGAAAATTTATACCACATGAATTTAATGTGATTCGCAGTACAACATGAAATTATGCATTCTTGATACAAATGTAGTTTATGAGAGACAAACATGGAGATAAAATATGGATGTCTCTTCAAAAATTTACCTCCTGGCCAATTATGAACAGCTGTTTAGTATCTGACTTGCTGCACATTGCCACTTAAATACTTTGTAAACAAATATTACAGAAAATGATAATGCGTGGCAATTGATTTGAGTGATTCCGAAATTTGACACCATTATCACCCCAAAGACAAGCACTCCCTCTGCAGTGTCTGTAGAATAATGGAAATGGCATTTCATTTGGAAACTTTGGTTTTTGCCTACAGGCCTAAATGATAAACTAGTTGTAAGCTTTAACAAATATTAGATGGAGGGCGAAGGACAAGGTATCTAAGTTTTTTATGATAACTTCAGTACTGGAAAAATCCATTGCCTGGATGCACAGGACAAATTGAAAAACCTGCTGGAATTTGCATATTGATCAATCCGATTAAAATCGAGATCTTTTTATCAATAAGTAGATCTAAGAGGCACCCATACGAGGTCATGCTCTGTTGACTTTTGTATCAATAAGTAGATCTGACAGGCACCCATGAGGTCATGCTCTGTTGACTTTTTTGTTTCACAAATCAAATTATAGTTTTCATACTGCTAAAAGTGAAAAACATCATGGAACATATAGTTGTTAACAATAACTCTTCCTAACACCAAATACAATGCTTTATCAGATAGGCTGCTAAAACTTGGCAGACAGGGAATGCCAAAGGTCAGAGAAACATGAACTTGTATTGATGACTGTCAGATCTCTGTTATGTCAGAGATTTCGATTTAAAAATGACTGCATATTGATAGACCAACAAGTAAAATTTCACAGGACTGTCATCTTTTCTTTATAAGCCTACACTGACAAACATCACTGGTATTTCATATCTCATCTACTCCTGGCATATTTATCAATTTTGATGGAAATTGTTGACTGAAAAGTTGTTACTTTCTTCAGTCAACTTTATAGTTGTGGGATTATTCAGCAGAGGTCACGAATTTTGCATCTGGAGTTGAATTCTTAGATCTGTAGCCAACACAATCATAATGTACATGATCAACATTATGCTGAGGGATACAAAAAATCATTCACCAAAATGTGGTGTAACACTTTGCAACATTACATAGGAATGCCATGGAGCAATGCAAAGTCATTAATGTTATGTGATGAAACCAGATAGCAATGTCTTAGAGTAATGCAAAGTCCTTAATGTTATGTGATAAAACCAGATAGCAATGTCTTGGAGTAATGCAAAGTCCTTAATGTTATGTGATAAAACCACATAGCAATGCCATGGAGTAGTGCAAAGTCATTAATGTTATGTGATGAAACCACACAGCAATGTCATGGAGTAATGCAAAGGCCTTAATGTTATGTGATAAAACCACACAGCAATGTCATAGAGCGATGCAAAGTCCTTAATGTCATGTGAACTTGATCTGATTCCGACATCACTGCTGCTTGAGTGCTTAGATTCAATATTGCCTTCACTAACCGATGTTATTAATACTTCTCTCTCATCTGGGAAATTCCCATTATTTCAAACCTGCCATTGTAAAGCTTCTGTTGAAGAAACCGATGCTTGATCATAATGATTTAAAGAACAACTGCCCAGTTTCTAACATCCCATTCACGTTAAAAACCTTAGAAAATGTTGTTCTATTCTTACTTGTATCTCATCTGAATTGAAATAATATTTTCAGCAATGTACAGTCTGCATACTGCTCTTGCCACAGTACCGAAACTACCCTTCTGTAAGTAGTTAATGACCTCTCTGCTTTGGATAGTGGAAAGATTACAGTCCTCACCCTCCTTGACTTGTATGCAGCATTTGACACAATAGACCATGATATATTACTTCACCGTCTCCAGCATGTATTTGGCATTCACAACACAGCCTTACTATGGTTCAAGTCCTACTTAGTCAACAGGACACCAATTGTGTCCATAAATGGAAAACATTCCAGCCCAGTTGATCTACATTTTGGTGTTCCACAGGGTTCAGTTCTTGGACCTGTTCTCTTCATTCTATACACTCAGCTGCTCTCAAGTGTCATAGTTCGTCATCCGGTGTCTTACCAGTTGTACACTGATGACACCCAAATATACAAATCTAGCCACCCAACTGAAGTTGATGCTACTATCCATGGTGTAGAGAGGTGCATTTCCGATGTGAAGTCATTGATGACATGTAACAAGCTGCAGATAAATGATGATAAAACTGAAGACATTCTGATCACAATGCTTCCCTACCAACACTCATATTCTCATTATTCCCACTATCAAAATGAAGTCATAAGGACAACGTTCTTTTGCATACCAGGGTCCAGCTACATGGAATGAATTGCCCACTGAACTTAGACACAAAGACACAGTGATCTCATTCAAGAGTGCTCTTAAAACTCACCTATTTCAACTGCAAGAACAGACTTAGAGACTTAATAATGTTTCCTTACCTTAAATATTGTCAGCATTTTTTTGTTTTATAATTTCATGTTGTTTCTTTTTGTAATCATGTCCTTATATATGTTTATATGTGTTATCTAATATTGTAAAGCACATAGAGCTTCTAAAGATTAGGCACTGTAAAAAGTCCTCATTATTATTATTATTATTATTATTATTATTATTATTATTATAAAACCACACAACAATGTCAGGGAGTAATGCAAAGTCATTATTGTTATGTGATAAAACCACACAGTAATGCCATGAAGTAATGCAAAGTCCTTAATGTTATGTGATAAAACCACACAGCAATGCCATGGAGTAATGCAAAGTCCTTAATGTTATGTGATAAAACCACATAGCAATGCCATGGAGTAATGCAAAGTCATTAATGTTATGTGATAAACCACACAACAATGTCATGGAGTAATGCAAAGTCCTTAATGTTATGTTATAAAACCACACAGCAATGCCATGGAATAAAGCAAAGTCCTTAATGTTATGTGCTAAAACTACACAGCAATGCCATGGAGTAATGCAAAGTCCTTAATGTTATGTGATAAAACCACACAGCAATGCCATGGAGTAATGCAAAGTCCTTAATGTTATGTGATAAAACCACACAGCAATGCCATGGAGTAATGCAAAGTCCTTAATGTTATGTGATAAAACCACATAGCAATGCCATGGAGTAATGCAAAGTCATTAATGTTATGTGATAAAACCACACAGCAATGCCATGAAGTAATGCAAAGTCCTTAATTTATGTCATAAATAAAATCTTAAACTTGTGTTTATTTGACATCACATTTATGAAACTCATTGAATAATAAAGCATGAAACTCACCACAAGCAGCTCATGACATATAATATTATTCAACTTGTTTTATAAATTTCATATCAAACAAACATGCATACAAAATCATCTATTTAGAGGATCTGTAATGGTTGCCACATAAATCAGTTACCACACAATTGTCGTTTATTCTAAGTTCTGTGTAGAATTTTTTAAAGCTGCTGATATAAAATATTCCTTATCTCTAGTGCTAACTTTGTAATGTACTTGTTAAAATAATACTGCAGAAAGTCAAGAATAATGAATGATCGTGCACTAACTGATTCCGTGTGACAAATGATGCAGTCCCTCTATAATGCATATAATGCTTCTGTTTGGTTTGAAATGCAAAAAAGTTGACTGTGTTAGGGACTCCCTGGCAACAATCAGGTTAGAAATTATAAACTGATGAATGAAATGACAAAGATTTGTGCATGTTTCATATCTTTGATGCCTTTCATTTTTAAAATTGGTCGGGGGGTACAAACAAATGGGAGGGTGTGCGAATATCACACAATTGGTTTTATTTTAATTTCACTGGTTATAGTGGTTGGTATCTTGTACATTGTATGCAGTATAAATGTACCAACTTTTATTTTTACCTTTGCAAGTATCTGTGTTGCAACCATGCACCTTGCGATGTGTATTAGGCTGTCCCTGTACTATAAATATCATTACTTTAACATTGCACTTGCCATTAACAACTTTATGTTTCCAAAATAAAAAAGTTTCCGCACACAGTACAAGGTTTGGTTTGAAATTTGTAAGGTACAAAGGGTTTAAATAATCATCAGCTAGATAGTAACTGTGGCAGGTAAATACTTTTGAAGAATGGATGTGGTGTATGATTCATAATGGAATGGGTCCAGACTATAAGTAGGTGCATCACTCTGTTTTTCTCAAAGGTTAACTGCTTTTTACTATCATTTGTATTCTTTTGTCAGATAAGTACAATAATTTTAGCTATTGTAAACAGATAAGTACAATAATTTTAGCTATTGTAAACAGATAAAAGTGTCAACATCCCAAATTATTTTATGAATGTAATGCAGTAACTGATTGATATTTAACAGCACATCAACACATGAAAGGTTATATCATGTTGAAGCAATTAGAATAAAGTCTTGACAAGAGGCACACCATGGCAGCCTGGTGCATGGGTTGGTTTTGAACCAGTATTCTTCTGTTTATGAGTCTGGCACACTAACCACTGAGCCATCATGACTCCTGTAATGATTAAAGGTGAACATTTTTTGGAAAGATCAACGACTGAAAGGAGATATTACACTATCAAACAGGGAATATGGGTTTATGGTCTGTTTCTCATCAGTTGTTTTAATGAGGATTTAAAAGCCTGACATTGAGGAAGCAGTGGCCTGCACAGTTTGGTACTCTTAGATGTGCATAACATGCAAGAGTAATGAGATTAAACAGCAATGGTCATCAATCTGCAAAGTAAACTGAAATACAAAGCTCTCATTTCCAGTATTTCTTCTAAAAGCCTCTTATTTGTAATGAAAATCTCTATTACCACCTCTACATAAAGACCATACTATGCAAGCTTTCCTTTGAAAGAGATCAATTCCAACTTGGCAAGAGTGGAGGAAACCAGGATACTAAAAACTAACTTCATTTCTCATTATGATTTTAAGTTATATTGTTTGTTTCATGTGTTAAAAATAATTTTAAGAGGTCTCTGTTGTGTTCCTTTGTGTATTATAAAGTTACTACAGATAAGGTCTGTTGTTCTTTATGGAGGCTCCTGAGATTTGACAGATAACAGTTGCTCCAGCTGAGTGCAGAAAGATAATCAAGGTGGTCAGTGAGAATATTAAATCCACACAGCATTTGTATTATATTTGCTGATTTGTATCATGTACATTTACACTAACACAAACAGTACTGACCTAGATTAGATGTTGTATACTGGTAATGTGTCAGTAGATCAAGGTCTACACTGGTCACTTTACTTATAATTTGAATAAAACAGCCTAGACTGTCATAATGGCAGCTGTGAGTCCTTGCTGCTCAGAGTTGGGTGTCTTTATATGCAGTTAGATACGTAAATCTCTCGCATGCAGTAGACTTGTTCTGTAGTAGAAAGTGATGTTCAAGATATACAACAGAACCCTTGTATAACGAGTCCCAATTAAGGATGATCACTTGTGAAATGTTGGAGTATTTACCTTTATAACATTTTTTTCTTTAATGTAACTAAGGGTCCAAGAAATCCAAACTCACTTGAAAATATAAGTTAGTACAGATTTTCTTGCACTACTCTTAGCTGAGAATTATATTCTCAAGAAAGGATCATTACAGAGAAACATATAGGAAAAAGTGCCATGTCAGTAATTGCTCATAAAATAATAGCTGAATGTGTATTTAAAAATTTGTCAAATTTGTAGTTTGAAGATCACAGAATCCCCTTATCAAATACTCAAAGAAAAGGGTATGTTGGTGAATGAACTTTTTAGTACAACACAATCATATCATTTTTCTGCAGCAGAAAGCTTACCTGGCTGAATTACAGCAGGTTAAACATCACTAATGATTTCCAAAGCTTTTGTACATACTTTGTTGACTTTATAATTTTCCTTCACGTGACTGTTATTGCAGTTATTTTAAACCGTAGAGGAATTTTTCGATATTATTAATTAATAAGCGACAGAAGTTGCAATCACGTCATTTTACGTCCAACTGCTCCCAGAGTTCATACTGCTGTGATACGTAAAAAAGTGTGATGTCATATCAGTGAGATCATAATATAATGATCATGTCATTTTAAACAGTGCAGTAAGTGTTGATTTTACAAAAGCAGATTTCCTTAAGGGAGGGCAAAATGTGATGGTTATAGTCAAATTTCATTATAAATATAAATGGGAATACATGTAATTACATATAGATCATGGAATGACCTGCCATATTATACTTGTGTACAAGCCGATACAAACTGCAAACTGCATAGACCCAGATGCGCCAGCAGATCTGGGTCTATGCAGTTTGTAAGGAATAATCAGGAGAACAAACAACATAGACCCTGATCTGCTGGTGCATAATGCGATGACAGATCAGGGTCTATGTTGTTTGCATTTGGACCCAGATTATACGCGAGTATATATGGTAAGTCAATACTTTGTCATAGTTGGTATTTTGCTTAACTTGTGTATGTGTATGTATCACAGGTTGTACTGTACATGTATTTCTAAAAGTATTTATGGATATTTAATATTTTGGAAGGCCTCACTCAATTAAGTATCAGAGAGATCTGTTTTTGGTGGGTACCTTTTCAGTATGTGTCAATTAAAATGCAACAGTTTAGCTCCACATGTTCTGTATACTTGTGTAAAACATGCAGAAGTTTGCAAAAAGTATAAACCAAGACCTGCCAATACATAACAGGCTGGAAGGCAATGGTCTAGGCTCATGCACAAGTAGAATAAATTTCATAAACCCTGATCTGTTGGCGCATTATGCTAAAATAGAACTAAACAAACCTTGCTTTTACAAATTTCCAAACTTGGCAAACCCCAAATGATGCCTCATTACATCTAATATATTGTTTGACCCTGTACCATATTGTATGGCCAGGTACTAATGCACAAATATTAGTAACTGTTTTATTATAAGAATGATATTTTTGTGTTCAAATCTTTATGTAAGGACTGGGGCACCAGGTGGCTTAGTGGTCAAAGGCGCTCACCTTTACAGATTACTCACAACTCGCCTGTCTGCATGGGCTCAAGTCTCAGCTTGACCAACATGGGTATGTGAGAAAGCTTGCCAGTAGCTTCCCATGGGTCAGTGGTTCTTCCTGGGGTCTATCTGAGTTATTCCTCCATCAAATATACTGCCTGCCATACACAGCCTATCATGTGCTGAGAAATGGCTTTAATTCCCACAAAACAAATAGTTATCATAGGACCATGGGTCTGATTACTGATATAGGGTACTACTCCATGGTAACAATGACCTTGATGCAAACTCAACAGTGACTCTGACACAATAACATGAGGCACAAGTGGGCCTGAGATCGCTAACCTGTCAGACATCTGCCTAATAGCCGAATTCAAGAGCAGTTGGTCAAGAAATCTGTGACAGTATGATGCTTTTTGCAGAAATGTCTTCCAATGCTGTTGATTGCACATGTTATGAAAACAACTTGGTTATGGTTTCTCTATTTTTTGTATCTTCATCCATATTTAATGGCATATCTTCATCCATATTTAATGGCATATCAGCATCCATATTTAATGGCATATCAGCATCCATATTTAATGGCATATCAGCATCCATATTGAATGGCATATCTTCATCCATATTGAATGGCATATCTTCATCCATATTTAATGGCATATCTTCATCCATATTTAATGATCCATATTTAATGGCATATCTTCATCCATATTTAATGGCATATCTTCATCCATATTTAATGGCATATCAGCATCCATATTTAATGGCATATCAGCATCCATATTTAATGGCATATCAGCATCATTTGTCCAACATTTAATGGACTTTATGGCACATTGCTTTCTAACAAGGTTGGTCAAATTCTTTTGAGTGTTTTTTGTGATAAAGTTGTTTAAAAGTTTTTCTATTGTTATGACATCATTTCTAAAAGTCTAAAATGTCTTCAAGGTAGGATGCTTACTGTCAAATTTGGTAAATTCTGTTGAGTGGTGTTTTTGAGAAGTTCTTAAAAGGTTTTTCTATTTTTAGTAATAGCAGTTATAACTAATGGTGAATAGGCATCACTTGTACCAATTTGAAAGCGCTTCATCCCAGAATGCTTTTTTGTCAAATTTGGTCAAATTTTTATGAGCTGTTCTTTAAAATAAGTCAATTAAAGTGTTTTTTTTCTTCTATTTTTAGTAACAGCAGCCATATTTGCTGGCAGACCAGCATCATTTGTATTAAAACTTAAACTCCTTAATGCCAGAATGCTTACTGTCAGATTTGGTCCAATTCTGTTGAGCAGTTAGATAAAGTCATTTAAAGTTGTTTTTTCTTCTTCTATTTTTAATATATACAGGCAGTTTTTATGGCATCATCTCTATACATGAGACAGTCCTTTATGCCAAATGCTTTCTTCCAATTTGGTCAAATTATGTTGAGCAGCTTTTGAAGTGAAGTTGTTTAAATGTTTTTCTATTCTAAGCAGCAGTAGCCACATTTGATGTCAGACTGATACTTTATGTCAAATTTGGTCCAATACTGCAGAGTAGTTTTTGATAAGTTGTTTATTGTATTTTTCTATTTTTAGTAATTGTGGCCATATTTGATGGCAGATCAGCATCATTTGTATAAATCTGAGAGAGACCCACACCAGAATGCCACCTGTGAAATTTGGTTGAATTCTTTTGAGCAGATTGATAAATAATGCTCAAGGCATGACAGACAGAATACCATACTGTAAGCTCACTAGGCCTTAATAGCCAGGTGAGGTTAATAACAGTAATATAAACAATAATTATCAAGAATTTTTAGAAGGCAGTCAGCAGGTGCTTTCACATCATTTTCACTTTGCAGGAAAAGCCCCGATTGCTTTATAATCCCTTTTTTATTATTATTATTATTTTGATTATTATTACCAACACTGTAAAACTGATGAAAAGTGGTTACCTGTTGGAAGTCTTTCAAAGTAATATAAGCAGGGATGAAGGAAGTTGGAATTATGGGCATATGAAGGACGTAAATTTGGTCGGTACAGTTTGAAGATGTCACTGCCTGGGAGAGAAAAATCTTCTCCATATTGCATGTTAATCACAAGGACATTCTCTGCCTCAAGACCAGTCTTTTCTGGCAACTCATGAAGAAGGTTTAGAGGAAATTCTTCAAGGTAATCAAACTCTGTATTGTTTCTGCAGAGGAAAAAATAAAGAAAGTTCTATTAATATATTGTTGTCAAGTCTATTATCTGAAAAGGTTGTTATGGTACTAGTAAGGAATGATCATTTTTAGGAAAATAAATGAAAACATTTTTGCTACATTTGTCCTTAGATGTGAGGTATGAGGTGACTTGTTTATTTTTTAAGCGATTAAAAATCTCCACATGCCAACTTAGTATTCCACAGAAAATGAGTTAAATATACTCAGTGTTATTACTAATAGTGTTATACAAGTCTTTAAGATATCCTAACATGAAAATAAAACTGTGGTACATTATAATTGAAAGCCTACATTGCAAAGTGCTCTGGCTAGATAGTACCATTGTCCATGACCCCAATGCCATCCACTCTGGTCTTTTAGCCCTATCCTCTGCCCTCTAAATATCCCTTTGAAACTTAATTTTATTTATAACACAAGCAAAGGTTCCACAAAATACTATGTCTTGCCTTTTTAGGCCTTTCTGTTGGTAACTTTAAGCAACTTACTCTTGTCATGCCAAGTGTGTGTGTGTGTGTGTGTGTGTGTGTGTGTATGTGTATATATATATATATATATATATATATATATATATATATATATATATATATATATATATATATATATATATATATATATATATATATATATATATATATACTTTTAGGGTTGAGTTATTAACAGTTTCCAAGTTATGATCCAGGGGCAAGTTCCCAGGGACTTGGGAATGATCCAGGGGCCAATGCTGGCTGCATAAATGATTTGGCCTTTTCATGTTGAGAAATTGCATAATGGTTTATAGGCTGGGGATCTCAATGATTTCCATGTTATGACCCCAGTGGCTGGGTCCAAGTGGGGTAAGGACAGATCCAGAAATGTATGCTAAATACATAAATAAATTCCTCTTTTCATGCCAAGTAAGTGCATCTATACTTTAGAGGTGGGGTTATGAATGGTTTCTAAGTTATAACCTAGGAACCAGTCCCCAGGGGGCAGGAACAGACCAAGGGCCAGGGGCCTATGTAAGGTAAGGACAGACACAGGAGCATGACTAAGGGATAATTTAGGTTTTGGTTCAAAACAAACTTATGTGACTACTTATGCAATATTTCAAAGATAAATGCATACATCATTGCAAATGCGCATTGATGTAGAAATTAGGAGTGTACTTTGACCTTCCCCGCCTACCCATTCCCACTCCCCTTAGTTTGGTAGGATTCACTTTGATGAACAAAACCAATCCACACTCCCTAAACAGTATGTGTAGCAAGTTTCATCAAATTCCCATGGGTAGTTTTAGAGTTATGGACTTGAAAAAAAACTTGAACACTGAGTTGGTGCTGACAACAACCCAAATGATGCCAATGACAACACAGACAATGATATTAGCATTGCTATGGCTCGCATATTTTTCCAAAAAGGCAAGACAAAAAGGAAGAGATTTTTGTCCATTTTTTAAAAACCAAAATAGATAGTTTGAAATATATCATCAGATGTTATTTGGTAACAAAAATTCCCCTCAGCACACCTGTGATATCTCCATGTGAGAAAAAAAATCTTCCAGAATTTTGGACAAATTCAGCCTCATTCCTTGAAATCAATTTCACAGAAAAAGACATTTGTTATGCTATTGTTATGCATATTTAATCTATGATGTGTGTTATGCATATTTAATCTATGATGTGTATTATGCATATTTATTCTATGTGTGTTATGCATATTTAATCTAAGATGTGTGTTATGCATATTTAATCTATGATGTGTGTTATGCATATTTAATCTATGATGTGTGTTATGCATATTTAATCTATGATGTGTGTTTAAATCTTGTCCATGAAGGTAAGTTGTACTTTAGAGTCTGGTCACATGTAAACAGAGTGTTTACAAGCATTTGAGATCAAGGTTAGTCTTGTTGATAAGTAGACTGTTTTTTTTCCTCATTTTATTGCTTCACATCCTGTTATAATATAGGTCAAGTGAAAATGTGTATAAATAGGGATTTGGTAAACAAATACATAATTCCTGTTTTAGATCAGTCTGTGGGAATCCATTTAAGATCAGATTTTAAAGTTTGTGCAATTGAAATCAGATATAATTTGAGAGGAATTATTTATTTAAGATATTCATTGAAATTACTAAAGTGCTCATTTCCTTTTGAATTAATACATTACTTTGGACTATTGTGAAGTCATTCAAAGACATTCTGGATTATATCATTGTGTTATATCAGGACATTCAAGATTATTGGAACTCCTTTGGAACATTCTGTATTTTTTTGGACTTGTGATTAGGTCATTTAGGATTATTTGGAATTTGATTCACAATATTATAAGTATCTCTTGAATTTCACTTTGTATTGTAGGGAAATAAATTGCTTGTTGATATTACTTACATTGTTGGTTTCACTTTCTTTCTGTTACATATTTTTTAAGACCTAGAGTCGTAACACTATACATTATTTCTTTATTATATTCTAAACCCTATGACCTTTTATGTGTTTCATGTCATAATATGTCTGTTTGAGTAAACCTTTGATATACAACATATTATGAATCATTTCAGGCATGATTGTGTGCATTTTCCAAACAATGTATAATGTAACATATAGTACAAGCAAACATAAGAGACAATTTGTTTGCATTTCGCATTAATGTACATAGATGATCACAGGAAAAAACATCTCATAGAATTTACTAAAATCTCAAAGAAAATTCTGTCCAATTCACAATCTGGTACTCTGAAAGTCTCATAGGCTTGAGTTAATCTTATGCAAATCAGGCCATAATGTTATCAAGCTTGAGTCAGTCTCATGAAATTCAGACCATAATGTTATCACAAGCTTGAGTCAGTCTCATGAAAATCAGACCATAATGTTATCAAGCAGATTAAAGTAGCATTTAAAAGTAACTGAATTTAATCACATTGGTAAAAAGCACCCCTCTTGTGCACACCTAGACACAAACTTACTTTTTAAAAATGACAATGTCAGCAAGCACAGAAACCATCTGATAGATCCCAGAAGCTTCGTTCAGTCTCTTTAATATGGCAGCCAGTAAGTTTGTAACTGGGTGTGAGGTGATGGGCCAAGGAACCTGGTGATACCGCCACTCCAGCAAACGATGCAAGGCACGACCTGAAACATTCATTTTACATGTTGTGTTACAAATGAATATGCTCAATATGCTCAATAATAAATGGCAGTGATATATGGTACTGTATATGCAATTTGGAATAAAAGGCAGTGATATATGGTACATGTACTGTATATGCAATTTGGAATAAAAGGCAGTGATATATGGTATATGTACTGTATATGCAATTTGGAATAAAAGCAGTGATATATGGTAATGTATATGCAATTTGGAATAAAAGGCAGTAATATATGGTACTGTATATGCAATTTGGAATAAAAGGCAGTGATATATGGTACTGTATATGCAATTTGGAATAAAAGGCAGTGATATATAGTAATGTATATGCAATTTGGAATAAAAGGCAGTGATATATGGTACTGTATATGCAATTTGGAATAAATGGCAGTGATATATGGTACTGTACATCCAAAATAATAAAAGGCAGTGATATATGGTACTGTACATGCAAAATAATAAAAGGCAGTGATATATGGTACTGTATATGCAATTTGGAATAAAAGGCAGTGATATATGGTAATGTATATGCAATTTGGAATAAAAGGCAGTGATATATAGTAATGTATATGCAATTTGGAATAAAAGGCAGTGATATATGGTACTGTATATGCAATTTGGAATAAATGGCAGTGATATATGGTACTGTATATGCAATTTGGAATAAATGGCAGTGATATATGGTACTGTACATGCAAAATAATAAATGGCAGTGATATATGGTACTGTATATGCAATTTGGAAATTTTCAATTATTTTACTCAGGATCAATGTAAAATCATTATTAGTTAGGAATTATTTTGATACATCGTTTCCTCATCATGCAAAGTTTCACTGGCATCAGGATGCTCAATACAGTTTATAACTTTGGAGTCTTGATTGTGAATTTCATATTCAGACAGTGTCTGAATTTCATATTCAGACAGTGTCTTGTCTAAAGGGGAGGATTACTCAAAATGGCATTAAACAGTCTGTATTTTTTGTTTAATTCTGATTTTAAAAAACAACAACATATAAATAAGAAAATAAATAAATGAATAATTAAAAAAAGAAAGGAATACCTCATTAAATCCTGTAGGAACTACACACACATACATACATACACACACAAAGAAAGTAAAGATTTATGATAGATAAGTCAGTCAGTACCAGTAGTAATTATGTGGTGGTCTTAAACATCTACATGTATCTGCTAATTCATAATAAAATCCATGCACAGTAAGCCCTGACATAATTACTATTAATTACCACAATATATGTACAATATTCACCTGTGTATCTAAAGCCATGAATAAAACCTCCAGCAGATTTACGGAAGTCAAGGGAGTGGCTGGCAGCTCCTGCAAGAAACACACCTTTCAGGCTGACAGACTCATAATCATATCCGATGGCTGGGTATTTCTTGGCTCTTCCATTACCCATTTTAAGTGAGGAAGATCTAAATTAAAATGTGGAATTCGTAAATGTAAAATTACTTGCTGTACATTTTGTCAAAATTGTTATCATCTTAACAGTTCAGACTTCTATAAAGTTTTTGAACATTTTTCTATAATCTTTGAGGAAAACTGTTACTTTATAAGGGTTGATATACATTTGTCCAATACAGAAATATTCCACACAAGTTAATTAAAATCAAAGTAAAAGTGCAAGTTTGCATTCATATTATCAAAGCCAGGTGTCAATGAACGAAACTGAATCCCTAGAAATGAACGAGTGTTTCATGCAATTAAACATCGCATAATAGAATTTTTCCCAACAAATAATAGTCTACAAACTTTGATATATCCAAAAAGTACATGTATGTAAGATGAAATATATGCACCTCACATTAAGACTGTTCCTTAATGATTTAAATTATTGTTATCTCTGTTGGTTGCTTTCAAAATAAGTGACAACCACCCTGGAACTTAAATGTGTTTACCAGATAAAGTGACAAGCCAAACTTTCATCTACATTCTGATTTCAATTATACAAAGGAAAACTTCTTAGTCAAAAAGAGATCACAACTCAATAAAATTTAGACAGGTAAAAATCAAACAGGACCTAAGTCTTTTTAACATTAAGATTCATGCCTTATTTGGTTTCAATCCATTAAATCCTTCAAAAGTTATTAAGCAGAAATGAAATTTCTGACATGTGTGTGGTATTAGTTAATATATGCCCACTGCATAGACTATAATGTAGGCTGAAAAAACACGAGGCTTTCAATGACAATCCATAAAAACTGCTCTAGATTCACTGACAGGCATCATACTATTTTGTTGGGTATCATATCTTAAGCCAAGGCATCACATAACATTATCACAGGGTTTCCTTATGGCCAATTACTAAAATATCTTATTTTACATCAGATGTTGTTATTACTCTCAAAGGAAATGAACTACAAGCATCATATAAAATTTTAGTTCACTTACAAATTAAAAATGTCTATCAAATCTGAAGCCAAAGTATTGTATAACAAGGCATTTAGTATATCACTTTGTCCTACAGTTCTCTCATGGCTAACTTCAAAAATAAATGTCAAAATTTCAGCAAATGTGCTCTCATGTAAGATTTCCTTATTTTTATGATCACAAGTACTGGCAAGCATCAAACTACATTGTTGTCCACTTACAAGTTAAAGATGTCGCTATCAAACTTGAATCCAAGACATCGTATGATTTTGTCATAAGGTACCCTCAGGGCAAAGTTGTCAAATATTTGATCCATTGATTCTCCTGATTTTTCCATATTACCGACTTGCAGCAGGAATTTGTCCCTCATTTTCACAATCTTCATCTCTTCCAATCCCACCTCCAGAATTCCATCTAGAGACTTGAGCTGGTATGTATCCAGGAGGTCATTATTTACTGCTCTGTAAAAAATAAAATACAGCTGTTTTCGAAGATGTAAACTACAATAGTTTCACTTCTGTGACTTTCCATGCAATTAGTTCCCACAAATTAATATTTTCATCAAAACTACAAACACAGATTTACATATGGGGAAACAGATTTACATATGTGGGCATGGATAGTGGTTTTGCACTTGCTTTGCTTATTTTTGGTTCAAGGTTAGATCTCATATTCTAGCATGTGTGTGGCATAAATGTAACAACTTCTTGTGCAACTGATGGAAAATAAATGTGGAATTAGATTTAGACAAATTTATGCATTTTAGGAAATGTTTCAATAATGGCTTGTAATAGGATATATGTCTCATTTGAAGAATAGCTATTGGATTGCAAGTGGCATGTAGATAACAAAGCATAAAAATGGTGTTGTGAAGCGAGCACCATCTATACTCATATATAAGTCAAGTCCAACTGCAAACAACATAGACCCTGATCTGCCAGCACATTATGCAACAGCAGATCAGTGTCAATGTTGTTTGTTCTTTTGATTACTCCTAACAAACTACATAGACCCAGATCTGCCAGTGAATTATGTAATGGCAGATCTGTGACTGTGTAGTTGGACTCAACTAATAAGTGAGTGTATATGGTAGTTTTCTATATATAACTGATGTTGTATGCATCCCAATAACAAGGACAACAAATTACAGTATTTGCCTCAAAATGTAAGGAATAATAGATCACTTTTGAAACTCTATTATGTTTTCCACCATTTAAAGATGGCTTTTATTTAACAGACATTTTCTTCATGACGTAACAAGACACAAATGAGGCTGCCCCAAATTTTAGTACAATCTTCGGTATGGAAGTGGAACATTTGTGCAAGTATTCTTCAGTTGAGATGTTTTTCTATTTGGCAGTAGCTTTTTAAACCACTGAACACAAAAGTGTAAATGACAATGTCTGTTCAAAACAACAACACCCAATATTTAACAATGGTCCCATCATATATATAATAACGTCATGCAAAATGATAATCCTGATCATAAAGAATTTCAAACTGGAAGCAATTTTGGAAACTTTTTTTACAAGGGCAAAGAAATTAGAGTAGTATTTTTTGTGATATTAGTAAGGCCTTCACAAAGTCTGGCACAAAGGTTTGATTCATAAGCTAAGAAATACTGGAAAATTTGATGATGGACTTTTGGAATGGTTTAAAAATTATCTCTCAAACAGGACACAAAAAGTTGTTATAAAAGGTTGTACTTCAGACCAACAGCACATCAAGGCTGGTGTGCCCCAGAGATCTATACTTGGACCACTGTCAGTCCAGTATAAGACTGTTTGCTGATGATACATCATTGTCAATTATTTTTGAGGACCCATGCCCAAGCAGCTTAGTAGTGAAATAGTCTGTAATTTGAACAACATTTTTGTCCCCTTTTTATGAATAGGAATAACATTAGCCTCTTTCCACGCTCTTGTAAAATATGAAGATTGGAGCAAATTACTAAACATTTCTGATAAATATCGCGATAATATGCGAGTAACTTCTTTAAGTAGCCTAGGGTGGATTTTATCAGGACCCCCTGCCTTACTGATGATGAGATTTGAAAAAACATCTTCTACATCATTTATAATGTCAATATTATTAAAGCCAATATCAGGACGAGATATAGAAGGCAGGGTAGTGGAAGTATCATCTACCAAGGATTGTTCTGAAAAATATTTATTAAACAAAATGCTTTATCAAGGCTAGAATGAAAATATTGGATATTATGTATCAGAAATGGATACTCTGATATTCAATTTGTTTCAGAAATGTGTTGGCTATATTCCACCATACTTTTGGACCAATATTGATATCTTGGAGTTTATTAGTTAATTGGTTAAAATACTCAAGTTTTGTGCTTCTTATGGCGCTTATAACTCGGTTTCTAATATCTCTGAATTTGGCCCAGTGTAAAGAAAGATTCGTTCTTTTAGGCAAGCAGTGGATTCTTTTCCGTTGTCGAATTAACTTTCTAATATTATTGTGCATCCATGAAGGATGTCTCAAATGAATTGTTATTATTTTAATGGGAATAGCAGAATGGGCTGCCTCTAATATATTGTGAGAGTTCTTGCACACCTGTTCATCAATCGAAAGTTTAGAAAACATCCAATCAGCTCTATACAACAAATCTCTGTACAATGCGTAATTAGCTGCTTGATGATCCCATACTTTTTGTATTTTTTAAAGCTGGTGGATGACAGTAAAATATAACACCATGCAACTGCTGTTGGTAGAGTATAAAAAAGATTTGTAGAACTGCCACCGTCACAACCAAAATCACCGCGATAGAACTTTCTTTTATTGGGCTCCAGGTGGTTGAGTGGTCCAAGGCGCTCGCCTTTACAGATCACTGACATCTCACCTCTGTCCATGTGGGTTCGAGTTTCGGGCTCGGCTAAAGTGGGTATGTGAGAAAGCTTGCCAGTAGATTCCCGTGGGTAGGTGGTTCTTCTTGGAGTTTTTACCGGGTTCTTCCTCCACCAAATATACTGGCCGCCATGTGCTATCTATCATGTGCTGAAAAATGCTGTTAAACCCACAAAAGAAACAAACAAACAAACTTTCTTTGATCACAAACAACATGCATGTTATATGGCCAGTTCTTGCCAGTTTTAGTAAGCAAGTCTATGATTGGCTGATTGCACAAAAAATGACCAATCAGAAGTTTTAATATATATCCATATTAAGAATGACTCCAGCACATGGTTATTTTCATAAAAGTAACTTGCATCATATACATTTGCATAGCCAGCTGGCTCAAGTCTTATGCCAGGTGAGCTAAAAATCAAAGGAGCACAGTGATTTGATGATATGTACAGCTTCAGATGATGACCATAGCATGTACCAAGTTTCAGAGTGATCCATCAAAAACCGCAGGACTAGTTGCATTCTCTGTATTCAGGTTATGCTCCACAGTATACACAAAATTTCACTCTTTCGCACATATAACATCTGCATGAAGTTCAATCTTAATCTGTTAAAAACTGCCTAATGTTTGGACCTTTTCATTGCTTACTATCTAAAATAAAATTTTGATCTGTCTAACTTTTTCCGCACCCATTTAAATCCAGCGTGCAAACTAGCAAAAATGCTTAAAAATAGTATAAACTCAGTATTTTGCTCTGTCCTTCTTCTGGCAAACAAATTTGCCTACAACTACACTCATAAGGAAATATAATTACCTGAATTTGCCTTTCCCAATACAAATTTGATACACATATTTTCTTTTTGAAATCAGGCATTCACTCTGAGCGCATAGTTTCACATTTGAACCATGAGGTAATCATACCGAGTTAGATATCCACAGTAAGCATTAGGTACATATTCAAAACTGATTCATACCAACAGTAAGCATTAGGTACATATTCAAAACTGATTCATACCAACAGTAAGCATCAGGTACATATTCAAAACTGATTCATACCAACAGTAAGCATCAGGTACATATTCAAAACTGATTCATACCAACAGTAAGCATCAGGTACATATTCAAAACTGATTCATACCAACAGTAAGAATCAGGTACATATTCAAAACTGATTCATACCAACAGTAAGCATCAGGTACATATTCAAAACTGATTCATACCAACAATAAGCATCAGACATATTCAAAACTGATTCATACCAACAATAAGCATCAGGTACATATTCAAAACTGATTCATACCAACAGTAAGCATTAGGTACATATTCAAAACTGATTCATACCAACAGTAAGCATCAGATACATATTCAAAACTGATTCATAAGAACAGTAAGCATCAGGTACATATTCAAAACTGATTCATACCAACAGTAAGCATCAGGTACATATTCAAAACTGATTCATACCAACAGTAAGCATTAGGTACACATTCAAAACTGATTCATACCAACAGTAAGCATCAAGTACATATTCAAAACTGATTCATACCAACAGTAAGCATCAGGTACATATTCAAAACTGATTCATACCAACAGTAAGCATCAGGTACATATTCAAAACTGATTCATACCAACAGTAAGCATTAGGTACATATTCAAAACTGATTCATACCAACAGTAAGCATCAGGTACATATTCAAAACTGATTCATACCAACAGAAGCATTCCTGGATTTTACTTTAAATTGCAAATGATCCCATTGTTAAAATGTCTGGATTCACTTTTTATGTACAAAGTCAGCACTGTGCAAAATATGAAACTGTGGAGTGGAACCTCAGCGGCAAGACAAAAAGGGCAATAACTCCCAACAAATATTGTTATAGAATGGTAATTTGTTGTTATGCACATCTTTAGATTATGACCATAACATATACAACATTTCATGGTGATCCAGGCTCTAAGTCAACAATGGCAATAACAAAAATCACAGGAGCACAGTGATTTGTCGCTATGCACATCTTCCAATGATGACCATAACACTTCCCAAGTTTGATGGTGATTCACTGAAAACTGTGAAAATAGCTGTGATCACAAGATTCTGTCACACACTGCATTCAGCTTAAAGTGAAAAAGAGCAATAACTAAAAATTGCAGGAGCAAAGTGATTTGTTGATATGTGAATCTTTAAGTGATGACCATAATATTTACCAAGTTTCATGGTAATCCATCAAAAATGTGAGACTTGTTGCATTTACAAGTTTGTGTGACAGATGAAAGGATGGGTGGATGGACAGATCAATGGATGGATGGATATGAGAACTGCTTACATGGGTACAAAACTAATACTGTCAAATTGATAGTACAGCTGTATATTGTTATGGTTTAGTGATTCTATCTGGATTCATTCATATCTCCAATCGACTATGAAATGAAAGTCCTTCTACTTGGACCACTTATACATTTACCGTCATTTATACCTCCAAGTAACTATAATATGAATACATATATATTTGTAGCAATTTCCCTGAACACTTGCAAATTTAGATACACATAGTGCTTATATATATATAGTCAAACATGTGTATAACAACAATCAACCATTCAGGGGACCATATAGAAGTTACCTTTATGAGTAGGTACTATTTATATACAGGTAAATTTGTACTGATTTATGTATAAATGGGACCTTTTGAAACCTTGTTTATACAGGTAGTCCTTATATGTGGATAACTGTTAATGCAGGCTTGACTGTATATATCATTATGGAGGATGCATTGATCAGAACATTGGTAGTGACTGTAAATTTGCATGTATAACCAGAATGTAATTGCAGTGCTGTTAGAAAAGTACAAATATTACCTTAAATCACCAACATAATGAGTTTCCCATGCCAGTCGCACTCTGGATCTTCCCACCACATGGATTAAATTGGATGAACCATACATTGAATTGGCTACCTCAAATGCAGAATTTCCTCTCCCTGAAATTATGACAAGACTTGGAAAAATTAATTGGCATGTTTCCTTGGTCATATCAGATACACAAATTTAGTCAAAGTAGACTCTTTCTGATAATATCTAGTTGCTTATATAGTCATTTTTTATGTTTCTACCATTTGTGAAATTCACTAATCTGTTCTATTACCTCTATCTTAATGACCACTGTTTTAGGAGCACACCTATCATTTATGACCAGATTTCAAATGCACATATTAATTTGGTTATACAATGTCATGACCTGTATTGAAAGACCTAATTTGTTTGCAGAAGGGTTGGTCTCTTAATACAAGTTTTATTGTATTTATCTAATAATAAATTAGTTGCTATCAATGTTAAACTAAACAAGGTATTATCTTGGCTTTGTGAGAGGAAATAGTGTTGGATACACACACACACACACACACAGACACAGACACACAGAGAGACATATATATATATATATATATATATAAAAGCAGAACATTTTATCCAGTTGATCAAATTGTCTTTAGTTCTCGTACAAATGAAGTTTAAAACGATGAAGTGGTGACTACCCATTTTTAATCAATGATATAAGGGTTGGAGCTTATCAATTTCATGCTTCCAAACTTAACTAAATGTATCAAGAAGATGCATAAAATGTTAATAAACTCTGTTTATTCAATCAAAATAGCATTTGATGTTCACAAAATGCTTCAAGATACAAAATAATTCATGAAGCAATAATTTATTTTTCATGAGACATACAATCAGAACGATTTGTAGTAAGTTTTAGTTCAAACTCTAATGCATACGCATGTGGAGAAATGACTGCATACAACTTGCATCGCAAAATCAAAGTGTCAGATTCTCATATATTAATAAGCTCGAAACCAGTATTTATCTGGAAAGTATGTTAAGGGAAATAATTAGCATTATGCTGTTTTTTGCATCACTCAATATCCACAAAATGATTAGGAAGAAATGGTTTTATGTTGAGACACAAGGAAATAAAGTTTTAGAATTTTGTAGGTCTATGAATGTTTATAACATTTCGCTATTTTTCTACTCTTAAACTGGGAATTTAGAGATATGCAGTACAGTAGATAAAAGTACTACATCAACATAAGTAAAAACATACAATTTAGAATGTTTCTAGTATGTTTTTCCATATGGGTTGCACAATAACACTGAATGAATTCCGATATGTGACCAACACAAATATGTGAAAACAGTATTATATAATTGCATACTCATTTAAGTTAAAAGTGTGAATATATATCCTAACTAATATGGATGCTCTTTATTATTTATAAAATTATCTTACTCTGGTAACGATATTACATCATTTGTTACCAAATAGAAATGAAACTGTATATTATCCAATGAATGCATTATGTCGCAGATGGATTGAAGAAGATTAAAGTAGAAAACTTATGATATTATAAATTGATTATAAATACTAAAATAACACTCTCTACATTATATGCAAAATTCTTATTTTACCATTTAGCAAATTTAAAGCAACTTAACAAGAGATATGTAAACATATAATTCTTTATGCTCAAAATACTACATATGACCAGCGTAATGTGATAAACATAAGTACACAAGGCTATGAGATTTAGTTATTTTTGCAATAATACAACTATATATATATACAACTATATATATATATATATAGATATATATATATATATACACACACACAACTATATATATATATATATATATATATATACACACAACTATATATATATCTATATATATATATATATATATATATATATATATATATATATATATATATATAAGACAGAAAATTAAAATGCATTGGCCTTTTATGCAGTTTCAAAATATTTCTATGCCAGCAGTCCTCAATTATTTTTTATTTATTCGTAATTTGAATAATTTTACATTTTTATTTTTTCTTCCACTTCTTCTTATAAATGTTAGGTTCATCTGAATACCAGAGATTATTATTCCTGGTCAATAATTTAAAATTCATGAGTACCTTAAAATTATGTTCAGAGATATTAGAAGAAAAAAAAAATCGTTGGTCACAATAGCTTAGACACAAAGTTTTAATGAGGGCGCTGGAAAAAAATACATGTATTTCAACTTGAAATTCAAGATTTCATCTCCAGTGGAAACCTCTAAATATTGAAAATATTAAGCAAAAGAGATCGATCGCATTAGCTTCGCAGCAAAAAGTATGTTGAAACAAGTCCTCGGTGAATCCCAATGTATCATCCCAGTCTGTGACATGATGTATCCCCACTTTATATCTCATTTGCAATTAACACATTGTCTTCTGTCAAATGAGTGATACCTATGTCTCACCTCAGTCTGTGACATGATGTATCCCCACTTCATATCTGATTTGCAATTAACACATCGTCACTGTCAATAGAGTAATACTTATGTCTCACCTCAGTCTGTGACATGATGTATCCCCACTATGTATATGATTTGCAATCAACACATCATCGCTGTCAAAAGAGTGATATCTATGTCTCATCATGCTTGCACAGGTGAGACAGTAAGTTTTGTGTAGAGAACATGCGATGAGAATTGTCTCATATAACCTTGCAAGGGGCACAGCCCCAAGCCAGGTTAAATAAGACAACTAGAGTTAGTGTTCTCCATATGATTTGTATTATTGGCCAGCGTTTTCCGAGACACCTCCCACTGTATCTGTCTAATACATCAATTAATGGCATGCAACATGGGACCTCAGTCAGATTCAAACTCCACCTATTAGCTTATTTTTTTTTATGTCTAACTGTGCCAGTTTGCATGTGACTAAAAGCTTTCACATGCAGTGTCATCGGTCAGTGTGCTTTTGGTGTGAAAGTTGCACCATGTACTGAATAACTTTTTCATATGCTGTGAGTTGGCATCGTGTCTTTAACAATGGAAAGTGTCTGCACCGAAGAAAATATTAAACTGTCACAAATAGCAGAAATAATCTAAAATTTTTACTTAGCCAGTGTTGAAGAGCATAATATGATATCCCAGGCAGCTGAGCAAATAGGAAAATCTTACTTAGTATTTCTAATATTCTAATATTAACTTGTCTAATATTAACTTGTCTAATATTAACTTGTCTAATATTAACTTGTCTAATATTAACTTGTCTAATATTAACTTGTCTCAAGCAGTGAATGACTCTAATGACTGTTCAATGGTTGAAATAAATTTCAATCTTGGACTTGATGTTCTGGAAACATGGGCTCTTTCATTGATAAATGAAGAAGGCTCTTTTGCTGGTAAATGAAGACTGGCCATCGCTCTAAAAATATCTGTTGTTCTTCAAATTGATGTGAGGTATGTACACCTCCCATAGTCAGTTCACAGTATGTAGACAGTGAAATACCAATTGTCAGCTAGGAAGCAGAGCTAGCCACCCATAGCAGTAGACACATGGGTTGAAGGCAAGTAGACTAACCCAGAAACTGCCTGGATGGTAACTATTTTGAATTGCATCAAGCTGTTTAGTACACACTGTTTTTCGAATAGGGAAAGGGCTTGCGTTTGCACTGTAAGCATCACTTTGTGTCAAAAATGGTTTGGACGTGAAAAATGCATGTACAAATTGGGGGTTGGGATGCATAAACTTTTCATGCTATGAACTTCCATTGACTTGTCAGGTCAAGTGAATGATATTCTTATGTTTTGTTGTATTATAGCTATCCAAAAATATGGACCTTTTTGACCTCACTTGTGCATTTTTTTAAATGAATTTTTGTATTAGGCAGGTGGACACAGCATTAAATTTGTGCATAAAAACTGTCCCTTGCACCCTTATTGGATATTATATCTATAGCTATGCTCAAGCAAGTGGGGAATAACTCTAAACAGCTTTTCGAAAATAACATTTCTGCACCGTACTTTGCACTCATGTCATCGCTTCTTGCATGCAATTATGGGTATTTATGAAAAAGCAAATGCCCCAAATCTTACGTATCTGGCCTTCTTCTAATTTCAGCGTGCATTTTGAGGTAAGTAACGGAAAGTTGACGTGTCCAAATTGCATTTGATCCTCTTAATCTGCAAAATACGCGCTCAACGCATACATTTTTAGGAAAAGCTACATTTGAAGAAACAAATTTAAGACAATGTTAAAATTTTAACTGATGCGCCTTGCCTGAAATTGAGTTTTCATTAAAGTCGGTCAGGCTTGTCATCCAAACCAGAAGATGCGTTGCCAACATAGCAGTAGTAGTTAGTGATGTCATTTTTAGAGCTTGAAAATATGTTACACTGCAAAAGTATGTAAACTTTAGGACCAAAATCGGCACACAATATAAATATTTCAGAACTTAAATATAACTGATGGCCAACTTAAGAGTTCTAAACTTCTGGACTGCTCATTTGGCAATTGCTAGCGTCAACCTATAGAGTTTTGAACACGGATTTATCCCTTCGCCATCTCGGGGATGTGCTGTCAAGTATTTTCTCAAGTTTTAATTTAAATAGTAACACGCATTTAGAATATTTGATTCTCCTGGATTATGTTTTTATTTTGGAGTAAATAAAAGCGAGGACAATTTACTCCAAATTACCATAAATTGGAATACAACAGGGAAAAAGGTTCTTAGCCTATTTTTTTAATCATGTGTACAAATACAGAAATATCACAGCATTTTTATAGTTTAAGGTATTATAAAAAATGTTTTCACTTTGGACATTTGTGAAAATTCCCCTTTGCTGAAGAGAAACTGATAGCCAAATTTCTGAAATTCTGAATCTGTGCTATTTTTAGATATGAACTTTTGGGCTGCTCCTGAGATAATATCTTAGGGGTAATGGGCAGAAAAATATAAATATGTAATAATGAGACCTCAATACATCCCAGTAAGTATAGATTACTCATTGTAAATGCATTTGTTCAAAATACCTTGAGCATATCTGACAATGGAGCAGCCGGGTATGATTCATACCCAGGTGTTTTTTCCCCACACTTTCACTCATGTTCGTAACAATGCATACATGCTATTACAAACTGAAGTTTATTCCACCTAAAAACAAATGCAAGGTCTTAGGAAAAAAATGAATCTAAGTGTCCTCTAAACAATCAAAGCACAATAGGCCATCATTCTGAGTACAGCATCTGATTGGATGAGCATAACACACAGACAGAAAAAGTTCCATGTCATACAGATGATGGTGAGACTTGAAACTTAGTATTATGACAACAAAAAAAGTACAGTACAACAGAACTTCAATAACTTAAATATATATATATATATATATATATATATATATATATATATATATATATATATATATATATATCACCGAAATACTCTGCATCACTCAGAGACTCACCCATTTACACATTATCACTCAAATAATAAGTATCACTCAAATACTCATTATCACTCAAATACTAAGTATCACTCAAATACTCATTATCACTCAAATACTAAGTATTACTCAAATACTCAGCATTACCCAAATACTCATCATCATTCAAACACTCAGCATCACCCACATATTCAGCATTACTGATACTCAAATACTCAGCATTACTCAAATACTTAGCATCACCCAAATACTCAGCATCAACCAAATTCTCAGTATCACTCAAATTCTCAGCATTGCCCAAATGGCCAAATACTCAGCATAACCCAGATATACAGCAACACTCAGATACTCGGTATCTATAAATACTCAGCATAACCCAAATACTCAGCATCACACAAATACTCATCAGCATCACACAAATACCCAAATACTCAGCATCACCCAAATAATCAGCAACCCTAAAATACTCACCATCACTCAAAAAGACTTTGCTCTCTTTCTCACTGTGAAGCATTCTCTTACCTTGAAAGCTCAAAACAACAAAAAACTCACACCAAAAACACTTCTCCCATAACACTTAGAATCTTGTAAGGTCAACTACTAGGTAATTCTGTTTCGAGAGTGCTCTTACAACACATATTATCCTGGAGAGAGAGAGGGAGAGAGAGAGAGAGAGAGAGAGAGAGAGGGGGGGGGGGAGAGAGAGAGGGAGAGAGAGAGAGAGAATAATGTGTTGCCTCTTCGTATTATAAAATGAAAAAATAACCAAACGAATCGACTTACCAAGAATGAGAACTGTTTTTCCCTCATAATCATTGCGATTAACTGAGATAGACTCGTACCCATCTGTATACTCAATCCCAGGAACATTAGGAATGTTGGGTGTGGATACCCCTGTTGCTACTATTAGTTTCCTGAAGAAAAAAAAAATATACACATGGTTTAGATAAACAAATTATATGGCTTTGAAAATTGTTATGAGACATTGTTGCTGAAAGTCACCACATCTTGTTCTGCTTACAGAATGTCTACACTTTTCCTGCCTAACTTGGAAAGTGGTCAAAGTATATGCAGGTCAGCCAGCTAAGCTGGTCTTTATAAAGTAATATAGGTACATGCAGGCCAGCTAGTCTAGCTGCTCTGAGACTTTTAGGCTTATAGTGAGTGCTTGCTTGTGACCGTACACGTTGTTTGTTCCATCATTTCATACAATTCTGTCTGTGATAAGCAAGCACTTAAATCCAATAAGAGGGATAACTTATATGACAAAAATAATAAAACTATTCAGAGCACAAACACTCCAAACCTAATGCTAAGGCCAATCTACTGTACATAGAAAACTGTTGCATTGAATCTAGCATTTTGATTGTCTTACAGTCCTGGGAAAGTTACAGGAGCTTCATGTTATATAGTGTCTACATCTTTTGTTTCTGGCTCATACCCTCTAAATAACAAAGTACAATCTAGGAAAACAAGAAATGAGCTGTTAGAAGACAGCAAAGCTCACCTGCACATATTTATTCAGGCACAAGAGTTTTGTATTTGTCAATACCCAAAGGGATCAATACTGAGTGATGATGAAGACAAACACGTGGTTGATGTAGGTCACAGTTAATTGTTTTCTTTTCTTCTTGATATGGTGATGTACTTCTTAGGGGATATGTTCAGATCCAGTTTTGTAACAGTAGAAGCAACAGGGTTAAAGAGACTCACCTAAATATCAATGGTGTATAGTCACTGAAGAGTCAAAAGTAGGTTATGGTTATCTACTTTTGATGTAATCCTTAGGATCCATGCACACTGTACAAACAACAGTGTCTGAGAAACGCCTCTAAACATGATGGGTTTGCGTGATCACAGGAGCACAAAATATAGGTCACATTGACCTACTTTTAGTACAGTGGTGTAGTACTCCTCCGGAACCATGCATTGATCTATTTTCATGACAATACAAGCAGAAGTGTCTAAGAAAATGACCTAAACAGAATGTGCACATGATCACTGAAGCATGGAGAGTATATAACAGAGACCCATTTTTAGTGTGATGGTGTATTACTCAAGCTGCATGCACAATCAACTTTCAAGGCTGCAATGCCAACAGTATCTGTAACATTGATTTAAACACAACAGATGTACGTTTGCTAATGCCAATGCCGCTACCCCTGCCAACTACAACACTGGGGATATAAGATAAGCTGTCCTGCACTTTGTGAAGGCAAACTGAAAACACAGACACTATCTAAAGAATTTTTAAAAGTAATGTATACATAATTCACTTATTTCGTTATTGATCATATAAGAAAATAACAATCCTATATGATTTGCAAAGTTTATACATTTTCCAGAACTGCATCCAGGAAAAATTTGGAATCCTTGGGCACAAACTCTTTCTTCAAAACTACTCCACCAAACCATGTAAAATTCCTCATTTAACCTGGATCTGTATTCTTGAAAGTTTCAGAACATAAAACTCAAACTTAAGTTCAAAGATGGAAAATTTTGAAATTCAGTAAATTTAATTGGAGTAATAAAAGAAGAATAGAATTTTCAAAAACTTTCCAATGGTGCCTCAACATGGATGCTTAATGTTAATGACATAAACGTACTCAAAGTTATCCCATCTGATCTTGGGATTATGAGCTTGACAGAGAGGAAGTTTTCATGCTTTAAAATTTAGATAATAAGGGTTATGAATTGACACCATGTCTAAAAATGTGATTTCTACATCCCACTGTCCTTAGCAGGAAAGATAAAACTGTACAGGCTACCAAAATTTTCCCCAATGGCCACTCGTTCAGCAGGACAAGTAACTTGGAAGTTATACTTGTCCTAAATATATCATTCAGGCATCTGTTTGAAAACTGCACTCGTCCAATCAGACAAGCTTGTCACCCCCACCTACACTTGTAAGTACAAGATGACGATTGCAAAATATTGAGGCTTAGTATGAATATATATATATATATATATATATATTAAATGTTGGAGACTCAGTGCAATTTCAGGATGACTGCATATTCATACTGATACCCTCTGCAATTATTCATGCAAAAAGATGAGAAACGTTTAAATCAGTGCCTCATTAAGTCAGTTTGTTTGAAATAGGTCAGTATGTTGAATATGAATCTCTGATATATCTGCCTCACTTACTCATACTAAACTTGCGTACTCTTTTCAGTTTCACCCTAATAATCATGCATGTTTCAATTATGGTCATAATCTCTCACTCTCTTCTACATTTGTGACCATTTTCATAGCAATCTGTTAGTGTAAAATTGTCTTCAAAACATTATATCTTTTCCTTTGGCCATCCAGGATTATGAGACCAAAGGGTTGTTTTTTTTCCTGTTCTTGAGGATCTTGGTTGATGGAGATAAATAATAAATGTTGAATTAAAAACTGAACTGGCTTCTGTTTGATTTTAGCAGCATCAGTAAACTTTAGGCGGGATGAATGCTGGCTGATTCGGCCCAAATTACGGGCCGATTCGGACCAAATGCCAGGCTGATTCGGACCATGTGAAATATTATTAAGTTTTGTCTTGGATTTAAAAGTGATAATTACATTTGTTTGAAATATGATATTTCGCACTATTTCTGAGGTATGTTCAGCGGTCCAAATCTACATTTAATGAAACAAACCCTGATTTTACACGAGATAATGGTATAATGGTAAACACATATAATATAATAAGACTTCCATGTAGCCAAAGATCACAAAGTTATTTCAAGTCAGCCTTATATTTTGTGTTCTAGAATGGTATTAAATTCTGCAAATTGGCAAATGACACCAATAGTGCTTTAACCATAGCGGCGTTGATCACTCAGGTTTTGCCAATTCACTTTCAATAATAATGTGCATACAATTAAATAATACATTATAAATTCAGCTATTGAAAATAACTGATGGTGCTCATTGTTTTAGTATATAAGGTTTATTTAGTATAAAGATAAATTCTACATAAATCTACTTTTAATAAATAAAGGCATTAACATACTCAGACCAGTATATAGAGACAAAAAAATTCTAACCAAAACATTAGCATACTGAGACCAATATAAAAAGACGAAAACACAGTAACTACATGGCCACTGTTTTCACGATTGTTTTTCGGTGTTATTAATTTTATTACTTCACAATACAATAAAGTAAACTATTTAAATTTTGCACAAAGGTACATAAGATAAACATTCTTACATCATTTCATTTCATTATATAACAATACCGTTATCTCGTGTAAAATCAGGGTTTGTTTCATTAAATGCAGATTTGGACCGCTGAACGTACCTCAGAAATAGTGAGATATATCATATTTTAAACAAATCTAAATATCACTTTTAAATCCAAGACAAAACTTAATAATATTTCACATGGTCCGAATCAGCCTGGCATTTGGTCCGAATCAGTCAGCATTCATCCCGCCTAAAGTTTACTGATGCTGCTAAAATCAAACAGAAGCCAGTTCAGTTTTTAATTCAACATTTATTATTTATCTCCATCAACTCAGAACAATAACAACAGTATTTCATCAACAAGACTCATGAAAAGCTGAAATTTCATGTTCAAGCTTCTTCAAGACGCTCTGGTTCAAAGATGCTACAATTTGCTATGCTTATGAGGAACCAACTTTCTGTTTTGATTTCTCGTATCCCTCTGCCATTATGTGTAGGGAGCTTGGATTGTGTGATTCCAGGAACGATTTATGAATGTTTTTACGCCCATCAAAGAATGAAGTAACCAGCACAATTTCATATTTCTCCGAATACTCAGTGCAGAAAGTGCACATCACAGTCTTTCCTGTGTTATACTTAAGCCATTTGTGTTCGTTTGTCCAGCATTTCTGGTACTTTCTTAGTCTCTTTTGATCATATGTGCGATCTTGCTCTCTCTGGTCATCATCTAATTTCTGGCGTTTCGGTGGAGGCTGCGAACCTTGCAAATACTTCCACATGTTTGCAATTGTCATACCAGAATGTACTGAATGTTTATTAAAACACATTGTTCAGTATAATTCTGGATCATTTGTTGAGTTGGCGAACGCGACCTTTCGGATTGGTCAATACTAGTTTGAGACCCTATATATAGACGATATCTAAGTTTTCTTAGTAGATATAAGGAAACATTTCATGAGTGAAGTGGAAACATTGTATTGTCACAAGTGGCGAAGATACGAGCAACAATACAAAATGTTTCCACTTCACGAGTAATTTATATTTCCTTATATCTACTAAAAAAAAGTATATTTTCTTTTTATTATATATTTTAAGGCAAAAACTGATTTGTTTGTCCATTCTGTGTCAATGTGATTAACGACTGCATTACTACATTGATAAAAGGAAGTTCCGGAATTTTACAATAATTTTGGAACAGCGACTTTTTACAAATTTAGATTGTACATATAATGCTTCAAATCGTGCATTTTGTCAAATTAATTACTGTTTCCATACGAAAAGGATGATACTTTTTATTTTCGTTAACACATTTCTTGCGCGGATTGATACAGTGAGCATTCCAGGAATACTGCAGAAACCTGACACAACGATCCAACAGACTTCAGAGCATAACATCATTAAACAACAGATTTTAATGATTCTGAGTTTACTTGTAAGGATTTTGTTTATATTTTTGTTTATTTTTGAATTCAAACCCGAAGTTTTGTGAATTGGCAAGCTTGCAGTCTATTTCAGTAACAGACGCTGCACCCAAATTAAGATTGTCGTATATTTCGGTTTGCACTCGACACTAATCAATGCATGACTTCTCCATCGTTTTCAGACATGATTATGATTGTGATGACAATTAAAATCGCTACTTTAACAATTTTAATACTATATGTAATCAAGAGTTTTTCTTGAAAGAATGTGTACCGTTTGTCATAGAGTGTAACAGGCGTACGATTCTGCATGGGTAACATAATATTGAATATCAACAGGTCATGTAAATTCAGTTACTGACAATTTGCATGATTCATGTGGAAAACTAGTTATAAAAAGTTAATACTTGAAGCCTGCCTTTTGTTATTTGGGTTCATTTTTTAGGCATTCTTGATGGTGCCTTTTCATTGATTATATAAATGTATACGAGAGGGTAACATTCTTGATACATTTTAAGATCTGTTCATCCTGATGTGTGTGTGTGAGAGAGAGAGAGAGAGAGAGAGAACAAGAAATAAATGAAATAGGCCTAACTATGGAAATACAGGTTGGAATAACATAGATAATGGCAGATATACTTCCTAAAAAAAAGTAGTTAAAAAAAAGTAGTTCCAAAAGTGATATCGCCACTGTGGTGAAAAAATTGGTATCGCCAGTGTGGCGATATAATTTCTCTCCCACTGATGTATTTCAATATCTCATTATGAAATATAAAATCAATTTTGTTATCATCAATAATGAGATCAGTGCTCAGGGGCAGTACACCAGGCTAGTTCCAAGTGCGCATGGACCATTTTGACAATAATCATACTAATGTACTTGATCAGTGGATGAGTGGTTTAAAACCTGTCCATTTGCGCCACGACCATTTATTGTACTTTGTCAATTGCAGGATGTTGGTAGGTACTTAATTAATACAATAAACAGATCAACTAACCACTAAAGATAATGCAGACTCATGACCACTTCTTAAGTTCATAACTGTTAAGATAGGTTACCGGCGGCAATTTTCACTGCTCCAACGGATTAGCGACTGCTGGATTTTACTGATCCGCTGGCAAATCATTAAAATAATAACTTTATTTACTGTATGTGTTGGAACACTGTAAAAGTCAGGACACCCTAAATTATTTCTTAAAATAATTTGTTAATACACTGTAAGTTTTACAACATATCAGTTTAATATTTTTCTTTTACAACGAAAGTGTTCAGTTACTTGTACGAAACTGTCATCTTCTTCAATGTGATTGGTTTGTTTGTTCAACTAGCATGACTATTTAATTAACCCTTTTATGATTCCTAATTACAAATCAGGTTGATTTGACCATGCAAGTTGTTGGCCGAAAATGTCTACCTACTGGTTGAGTAAACAGCTGGGTTTCCCTTTCAGCTTAACATACATCTAACATACGGACACCAATTGCACAGCAAGAAGCTATAACCGTATTACAGCAAGTGCTATCCAACTATTTTAGTAGTGACTATATTTCATCATCTTGAGAGAAAATAAGCCAGGAAAATGATCAATGCATTGCTTGTGTACTGTATAAATGACTATTCAGTAATTACAAAGACACTGACTACCACAGCCAAAGGAGAATAGTGATGTTTGCATAAGTAAGACCCCATTTCCTGCTGATCTTCTATTTTTAAAAGTTTTGGGACACAATTATATATTCACTATTTGTTTTCCAGTGTTCCACCCTTCCCCACTAAATTTCCCCAACAAATAAAAATTCCAAAATTGCTATAGACTTAGATAAATTCCCTTCAATCATTATTTATAGCCCAATATCAAGGTGTATGATGTTACACACATATGCATAAACCTACAAATAAAAATTTGTGGAATTATTTCCAACTGAAAACTTTCTTTGTGTTTCATGACATACTTCGATGTACTAAGGTCTTCACTTGTAAAGAATAAAGCCACTAAATACAAGAGAAGACCTATTGGTTCAAGTGGATACCTTTTGTGCTCTGTTGTTTTTGTAACAACTCCTCTATAGAGTCTAAAAATCTTAAGTTGGCAAGTGGGTACTAATGTAAATGTATGCTCTCTCTCTCTCTCTCTCCACACACACACACGGATAGAATCACATCGTCTATTTTCATATAGGCTGAGATAATCAAAAGGATACAATCTTACTCACCCGCATCTATAGGAGTTGCCATGCTGATCACTCATGGTGAAGACATGACCATCTGCTGCTGTCTTGCAAGGTGTCGCCTGGATATTGCGAATGCAGGTGTTAAACTGGACATTGAGACCTAGCTTTGTCTGGTAGTCATGAAGGTATCGCACTAAGTCATCAGAGTTGGGGAACATGTCTTCAGAATAGTATCGGAAGAGTAAACTCTCGTCCTCACTGAGGAGGGAATTCCAGTCATGTCGCAGGTTGAACTCTTTGTTTGTTGTTCCTGTGTGTCTTTTATTGATGCTGATCAACATTTTGTGACGGGGATAGAGTGTGAAAAAGTCACCTGAAACATCGTAGAGAAAGAATGTTATGGTTTCTTTCATAAGAAAAGTGTGATCCAGATTACAATTTATCATTATATTAAGAGAACATTACTAGGAACTATGTTGAACAAATGTCTTGATTCCATTTATTGTATGACAACGGCTTCCTTATTTGATGTTTCCAGTGTTGTAAATTCTGATATCCCATGGCTAAGCCATGTTCTAAGTTTAGATGGTAGGCCATGGACGGGTGTTACCAAGTGTGATATTGATTAATGATGTCAGATGATGTCCCCAGTCTTTGGTCGAATAGATCTAGTTTGCAATGTGTGAGATGGTAAATTGTCTGAAATCAATTAACTTTGTGAATAAAATGAAATGGAAGACTATCCTATTTGTAAACCTTAAAATTAAAATATTATAACATTAATTCAATAAGGACTGGGAAAAATCATTAAATAACTCCTATCCTGATATGAAAGCTAAAACCAATCCATGTACCGGTACATGTATATTTGCAGCCCAAGTATTATGGTGATGATACTGAGATTTTAATTTGCATGCAAATTTACGCACTCTTGACTTCATTACAAATGCAAATGTATACAAAATACTGCACTCTTGACTTCATTACAAAATGCAAATTTAGCCACAATACTACACTCTGGACTTCATTACAAATACAAATGTATACAATACTGCACTCTGGACTTCATTACAAAATGCAAATTTACACACAATACTACAATCTTGACTTCATTACAAATGCAAATTTATACTATAATCTTGACTTCATTACAAATGCAAATGTATACACAATACTAAACTCTTGACTTCATTACAAATGCAAATTTATACTACAAACTTGACTTCATTACAAATGCAAATGTATACACAATACTAAACTCTTGACTTCATTACAAATGCAAATTTACACACAATACTACTCTTGACCTAATAACAAATGCAAATTTATACACAATACTACACTCTGGACTTCATTAAAAATTATTTTGATACACAATACTACACTCTGGACTTCATTAAAAATTATTTTGATACATAATACTACAGTCTTGACTTCATTACAAATGCAAATTTATACACAATACTACACTCTGGACATCATTAGTCATTTGAAAGAGTGCAGTAAGAAAGACTGTGGGTACTCAAGTTAAATATCTTTCACTATGTTTGCATGTTTGATCCAAATACCAAAAACTAAAGTCTGTGAGTGAGAGCAAAACTAATTCTAATTATGCAATACTTACCTGTCACTATTATAAACTTTACCTTTCCGTAATTGAAATACCTCATTCATGCTAGATGCACCATTCTCCTGTTCTACAAATTCTTAGAACACCTACGTCACTGGCCCATGCGCAATAGCGTGTCCTCATTCTTTTAAGGACATTTGACTAATGAAGGACATCAAAGCGGGTGGGAGGAGGGCATCCAATAGTGACAGGTAAGTATTACATACTTCAAATAATTTTACTCCCCCAAAAACTACATTTTAATATCAGTAATACCTTACCTGTCACTATTGTTAAACTGAATTTGTCAGGAAGGAGAGTGGCTGATGGACTGTAAAGGAGTAGCATATGGAAAAATGACTCACCTTGCAGCGCAGCCACTCAGCTGCTGTTATACAACAGGAGGCTGGATCATTTTTTGTGCAGCAGCAATTGAACCCAGAGAAAAATACATTGGCTCTGGTTTGCTAAGGGTCTAAAGTAAACAGTTGAGAAGGTTGTGTGTGACCGCCAATACCCTGTGTTGGTCGATCAATAGGTTGAGGAGGTCGTTGAACCAAGACCTTTGAGGCCACATAGGTGCAATCAGGATAATCCGAGCTGTGGATGTCCTGATATTGTGAAGTACTTGTGGAATCAACCTGAATGGTGGGAATGCATAAGCGGACAATCAATACCACTTCAGACTGAAGTTGTCCACTGCCCAGGCTTTTTGGTCTGGGACTAGGGAAACATAAAATGGAAGCTTGTTGTTCAGGTTCGTTTTCAGATTCTGCAACTGCTTGATGCAGAGACCATTCTGTTAGGACTACATTGCCTGTCTGCAAGGATGTTTTTCTTTCCTGGAATGTGATGAACTCTGAGTGTAATCCTTTCTTATTCTGCCCAGTATAAAATACTTCCAGGCAGAGAGAAGGAGCATGAGTACCTCCTTGTCGTCTGAGTTATTCTACCACTGATGTGTTGTCTGAGGTATTCTACCACTGATGTGTTGTCTGAGGTATTCTACCACTGATGTGTTGTCTGAGGTATTCTACCACTGATGTGTTGTCTGAGGTATTCTACCACTGATGTGTTGTCTGAGGTATTCTACCACTGATGTGTTGTCTGAGGAGACCATAATGCAATGCTCTTTGACATGATCTATGCACCCTTTTAGGGTGAGGAGCACAGTTTTCATTTCCAAATTGTTGATGTGTAGAAGACTCTCTTCCTGTGACCACTTTCCTTGGAGAAGTACTTCTTCTGGCTTAACTGAGCCACCCAACTTGAATCTGATGCATCGGTGTACAGATATGAGTGGGGTTCAGGGGCATGTAGAGGAAATCCTGTCTGAAACATGTCTTGATTGTACCACCACATGAGGTTATACTGAAAGGTCGACGCTAGAGAAATTCGATCTGACAGTACATTCTTGTGGGATTTCCAGACCTCCAACAAGAGAAACTGAAGGGGATATAAATGGAGTCTCCCAAAGGATATCAGGTCCACTGCAGAATTTAAGGTTCTCAGAAGAGGGAGGAACAGACGAACTGACAAGGACGTCTTGGCCTGTACGGTCTTTAAGAGTTCCACGATTTTTGTGCAGAGGAAAGATCGGGTTGTGGAAATATCATGGAACCTAAAATATCATGGAATAGAACACTGGTGACTGGGTGTTTTGAACCATCTCTATTGCACCCTTTCCGAAGAAGGGTGTTCACTTCTTTCTTTAACTTTTGTAAATTGTCTGATGGAAGAATATGGGTGTCCTTGAGAGAGGATAAAGTTCTGTAAAGCGCAGACGTAAACCTTCCTTTACTATGGAAAGGAACCACCAATCGTCTGTGATGCTCGACCAGGCCTCTGAAATGAAGGTGGATCAAGCACCTACTTGTGTTACAGGAAGTGGTATGCACTACAGGAGATGTGAGGTGTCCCTAGGGACGTCATCCCCCCCTCTACTTTTGGGAATGGGGGAGGAAATAGCAGATTTCCTTGCCCTGCTCCCGCCTCTCCAGTTTCTACGTCTTGTTTGTGGAATGGACTTATAAAAGGACTGGCTACTTCGTTGTGGTTGCATACTCTTCTGTTAGAATTAATGATGACCCATGATTCAATAATAATAATAATAATAATAATAATGAGGACTTTGTATAGCGCCTAATCTTTAGAAGCTCTAAGCGCTTTACATTATATAACACCTAAAAAAAACATATATAATAATATGATTACGAAAAGAAAGAAAAACAAACACATGAAATTAGAAAACAAAAACATGCTGAAAATAGTTAAGGTAAGAAAACATTACGTCTTTAGGTCTATTCTTGCAGTCAAAATAGGTGCGTTTTAAGAGCACTCTTGAATGAGATCACCGTGTCTTTGTGTCTAAGTTCAGTGGGCAATTCGTCCACGTTGCTGGGCCCTGGCATGCAAAAGAACGTTGTCCGTATGACTTCATTTTGATATTGGGAATAATGAGAATACGGGTGTCGGAAGAGGAGCTTAAGTATCTTGCTGGTGTGTACACATGGGTGAGGCAAGATAGGTATGTTGGACTGGTGCCAGTCAGTGAAACGTAGCACAGAGAACAAATTTTGTGTTTGATTCTGGATTGAATGGGTAGCCAGTGTAGGGTACAGAACAGGGGAGAGGTGTGCTCTGTTCGTGGTACTCTAAGAATGATCCGAGCAGCTGTGTTTTGAACTTTTTGAAGTTTCTGGAGTAGATACTGAGATGAACCAGATAGAATTGAGTTACAATAGTCCAGTCTTTTAAGTACTAAGGAACACACAAGTGTTTTAGTGGCATCAACTGAAAGATAATTGCGAATGGAGCTGATCCGTCTCAGCTCAAGGTATGCAGCCTTGCATATGTTCATGACATGTTGGTGCAATGAGAGTGTACTGTCTAGAGTAACACCAAGGTTTCGTACTTACTATGTGAATTTAATGTTGGTTTTGCTGATATTTATTGTTTGAGGTAAAGGATGTGAATGAGAAAGTCTTTGTGTGGTAATCAGAATGTCTTCAGTTTTATCATCATTCATCTGCAGCTTGTTACATGTCATCCATGATTTCACATCGGAAATACACCTCTCTACACCTTGGATGGTAGCATCAACTTCAGTTGGGTGGCTAGATTTTTATATTTTGGTGTCATCGGCGTACAATTGGTGAGACACTGGATGACGATCTATGACACTTGAGAGCGGCTGAGTGTATAGAATGAAGAGAACCGGTAAAAGAACAAATCCTGTGGAACGCCAAAACATAGATCAACTGGGCTGGAGTGTTTTCCATTTGCGGACACAATTTGTGTCCTGTTGACCAAGTAGGACTTGAACCATAGTAAGGCTGTATCGTGAATGCCAAATACATGATGGAGACGGTGAAGTAATATATCATGGTCAATCAGGTTATTGGCCGGTTTCTATGGGCCAGTAACCAATGCAAGGAACCTATGTTGGTGGTCATTAAAGTCATGTGATACAACAGTAGGAATGAGACCGCCGAATAAAGTCTCAGATTCCATGGGTGCATCCCTAAGAAGATTTTTGCTATGCTCTAGCAAAAACTTCGAAGTATCCGATGCGACATCTCTACGGAGTTGGAGGAGCTCCACTTACAACGCCATGGCCGTAGACAATGCGTGTCTTGATGTCTTTGCTACGATCTCTAACATCCATTGTAAGGCAACTGCAGATAATGAGAACGAGAACAGATCAGCGTGTGATGCTATAGTCAACAAGTACTTGGTCTTGGATTCTAAAGCCTGCATTGATTTAACAGAGAGGTGAGCAAACGACCCGGACAAAAGTCCCACTTGTGAGCCTGCGGCGTCCAATGGAGGGGGTTTACTGGCCAGGAAGGGGAATGAACCTTATAGCTAGGGGCTGAGATTAAGGGTTTCAGAGTAGAAAGGAGGACTGACCATCCTTTATTTTGTCTCACCGATTCTTGTCCTTTGCCCAACCTTTGCGCAACTTCTTTGACCATAGGTAAGTGAGTTAGTCAGAGAGGTCTGGTCTAGACATTACCTCTGAAAGTTTATTTTTTTAAGCATGAGAAATCTTTATGTCACTTGAACACGTAGGCGTAGGGCACATATCAGGGGGAAGGAGGCGGTAACTTCATTAACAGCCTTCTCAAATGACCATGTCTCCTCCTCTTCGACAACTTGCGATGCTTGGTGAAAAGGGTTTGGAGATGCAAGGAGGGGAGGGTGTACCCTATCTTCCTGATCATCAGCAAATTCTTGAGAATCTACTATAATGGACAAGGCATTATCATCTTCCTGTTCCAGACTTCGGTGGGATACAGGAGTGTTAGACCAGAAACTTTCTCTGGATGGGAAAGCCCGGGAAATAGAGACATATAGATGGTCTGAAGCATGATAATATTCCGCCTTGCTTCTTGGCCTCTTATGGGAAGAGGGACTAACCCGCTCCTTCCTTGATGTGTGGTGCTCTTCGAACCTCAGCACTCGTACTTGCAGGGGGCCATATAGAACATGGTGGTACAGGATGATCTCTCCATTGAATAGGGGAACTTCACATCCCAAAAGAGTTGTAAGGGAACACGGGGAAGGAGTGCACATTGGTTTGATCTCCTTTCCAGGGAGTGTGCATAAAATAAGGCTCTGTCCCTGTGGTTGAATAAATAACTAATGTGGAGGCAGGGAGGGATTCAATTTTATACCTGACCATATACCAAGATTCAGCATGTGTTGATGCCTGGTGTCCGGAACCCGGTGAGCAGTACCAGGTGTCCGGTATGCGGTACCCTGAGTGGTGGCCGGTGAGCGGTACCCAGTGTCTGGTGACCGGTGATCTGTACTCGATGAATGGTGACCGGTCAATGACAGGTCACCTAAAGTCAATGACCAACTAGATCTGAGGGAGCTTCTATCAGACATAAAAGAGTTAGAACAAAGTATTACCCTCTTGGGGTTACGTGAATGGCTCATCGATTGACCTTGGGTACTTGTAGAATGTTGACCCTCCCCTGAAAGGGGGGGGGGGGGGGGGGGGCGGGGAGCGCAATCATGTTCCATAACAAGGCTCAGTGATACCCCCACCGGGGGTAATACTGTGCTTGTGCTTTGGAAGGTGCTTTCCATCCCTCTTATAATTGGTAGTTGGGGGGGGGGTGCACTCCATCCCAGCAAACTCAAAGCCCTTAACGAAGAAGGTGCTGCTCCTCCATCTCTTATTTGGGGGAACGCACTGAATCCGCTGAGAATTATCTGTTACCTCCTCACAGGTGGTAACAGTAGTTCCCTCTTGGAATATGCTGTCTCTTCCATTGTTATTCATTGATTGCTCAATCAGTTCCAGGTAGATTGCAACTAGTGTGCGATCTAAGTGACTCAGAAGGAGAGAAAGAAGAATGTAATTCTTTCCTCTTCCTATATGTTCGCCGACTTTCGGCAAGGTCTCTAATATGTTGTCTGACCACAAACAACAAAAAGGGCAACCGTCCATTCGTGTGCATTTTGTCCACAAAAGACATGTAGTGTGAGTATCCCACGGGGCTTTATTGTAACCACGCTAGGGTTGCATCAGTTTCATTGTTACTCTTTACTACTTATAGTCTATTCGTATTTCACTAACTAATGAATTATAAACTTAAGAACATAATTGTTATGAATTATATTAATACTAAAAGCATTAATGAAAAATTGGAGCAACGTGTAATCTCTACTAAATATTGTTGGGAGATTTCTTGTTGTTAGTAAAGTTAGCTGCGTTAATAACAACAATAACAATAATATACGAACACCCCCGTACTTCATGTAAACACTGAAGGGATAATTTGACGACCAGTTAGTAAATATACATATTACTACAGGTAATTCCCATACCCTTTTTACGAGTAGTAGGAAGGGTAGGTGGCTCGTCATACGAGATGCACTAATTAAATTATCAAATTATTAAATTTATTAAAACATTATTATCTTTTGAAAATTACGAACTGAGGGAACATGTTTTGTTAAAAGAACATGAATATCAAACTCCGATATTTAGCGAAACCATCACTTGTAGTATTTTGTCTTAAAGCAAATTATTCCACATATGACTTAAGATGTCATTCAGAAAAGAATTAGGACACACTGTTGCATATGGGTCGATGAAATAAGTCAGACTGGGTCGATGCACATGTTTTAAGAATTTCTAGAGGACAGTGCATCTAGCACGGACAGGTTTTTCCGTTACAGAAAGGTAAAGCCTAACAACAGTGACAGGTAGGGTATTACTGATATGGGAAAATACGGCCAATGGTTACAGCATGTATACATTTGTAGGCCAAAGGCAAGAGCACACAGCTTATATTTTGGATATTCTGTGTGCCTGCGCTAATAAAATTTTTGATATACAGTCTAATTTAATATTATCTTAAAGTTCTTGTTCCACTTTATTTCTTGCAACTAGTATAAGAATTTAAGTTTAATTACAAGAAATCTGAACAATTAGCTACAAAAAATAATTCAGTTCACTTAAGAACCAGCAATTTTTGTCTTTATTTTAGGGAAGATTTACAATTCATACAGATTTAAAAGCCATGTCAAAATATCTTGATATGGTTTTCATTTACTAATTTTCCCCCGCTTTATTTTCCATGTACGAAACGAAAAGATTGTTGAATTTACGAAGATAATATATTTTGCCAAGATATTTCTATACAAACTGCCCCATCACTTCATTGTTACTTCAATTTGTGGTAGAAACTTAAAAGCCTCTACTGATCTCTTATGCAAACAGTCCAGTTTCCTGACCTTTTTCATAGTGGCTAAATGTTAGTTTAAAAGAAGAAAAAACAATGACGTTTTCTTCAGTGTATAAATTTATGAATTGGGCAAGGTAGTCTTCTTGTCTTCACAGACATCATATATATTCGTATATAAGTTGCCTCCATCTGTAAACTTTACAGATCCAGATCTGCCATCGCATAATGCGCCAGCAGATCTGGGTCTACGCAGTTTGTTAGGAGTAATAAGTAGACTCACATTGTGCAATGGCAGATCAGGGTCTATGTCCTTTGTAGTTGGACCTGACTTATACGTGTGTATATATGTTAATTCAATGTTGAGTCTTTAAATTTGTGGGTTGTACCAACCATAAAATCAATGAATATTGATATGCTACAATTAAAACTGAATTCCTAATACTGTATATACTAACATATAAGTCAGATCCAATTGCAAACTGCATAGACCCAGATCTATTGTCGCATAATGCACCAGCAGATCTAGGTTTATGCAAGTTGTTTTAGGGGTAGTTAGTAGAAAAAACAACATAGACCCTTATCTGCTGGTGCAGACCAGGGTCAATGTAGTATGCAATTGGACCCGACAAATGGTACCTATCCTTTAGATAAAGTTATAAACAGGATCAGGGAGAATAAGCTAGTAAATCAAGTTAATCAATAAATCATATTACCACAAATGGGTTCATAAAGTTAATTTTTATTTGTGGCATAAGATCAAATCATAAATTATATATACCACATTGTGGCATAAGATCAAATCATAAATATTATATGCCACATTGTTGCATAAGATCAAATCATAAATATTATATGCCACATTGTGGCATAACACTTAATGTTGTAACTAACACTCAACACCATCTTTCAACTTCACTGAGTTATAAAAATATTAGCAGCAATATGAAAAATCTTAGAATAATTTACCATATATACTCACGTATAATCCAGGTCCAAATGCAAACAACATAGACTCTGATCTGCCATCGCATAATGCGCTAGCCAATCAGGGTCTATATCGTTTGTTCTACTGATTAGTCCTTACAAACTGCATAGACCCAGATATGACAGTGCATTATGCTATGGCAGATCTGGGTCTATGCAGTTTGCTGTTGGTATTAGATTATACACAAGTATATACGGTAATTTACCATGAAATGTATTCAACTCATCAAATTATAAAAAATGAAATGCAATAAAAGCAGCCAAGTATGACAAGCAAAAGTATTGAACTAACTTATTTGAATTTTTTTACCTAACTAGAACTTGTGTGATTGTTTTTTTTTCTTACAGTGTGTGTATGTGTGTGTGTGTGCGAGAGGATACATATTATATGCCACATTTTTGGGCATAACACTTAATATTGTAAACAACACTCAACACCATCTAACAGCATCACTGAGCCATAAAAATCTGAGCCGTCATATGAAAAATCTTAGAATAATTTAATTTACCATGAAATGTATTAAACTCATCAAATGATAAAACATGAAACTCAATAAAAGCAGTCCAGTATGACAAGCAAACGTATACAACTAACTTATTTGAATTTCTCATCTAGCAGGGACTTTGTGGTTGTTTATTTTTCTTACAGTGTGTGTATGTGTGTGTGTGTGCAAGAGGTTACAAATGTTGCTTCAAAATTTACTGTATTTACCCATTTCTAATGTACATGAAACTGCAGACACAAATCTGCCATGTGTTGTTCTTGAAATCGTAAGTACAATGTAAACTCTGATATGCCAGCAGATCTGAGTCATCATTGTTTGCATTTTGATTTAGGTGAGTCTTATACATGGTGTTTCTATGTGTTTGGGTGTTTTATGGCACAGCAACACAATTAGGTTATTTAGTGCCGAGGCAATTGGAGTAAAGTACCTTGCCCAAGGACACACCACAGTAGCTGACCTTGGGATGATCAGATGGTAGGATTCAAACCCCCACTCTTCTGGGTGCAAATCCTTCATGCTAACCCCTGAGCCACCACAACTCCTGCTATATGGTATATTTTCATTCATACGATGGTTAAACATGACTCTTTACACAAATTCATATATACCTGAGACATTTGATTTTTCAAAAATAATGTAGTCCCTGCCACTTTTTTGGAAAAGGTAGCCCATCTGCAACCCTGATGGACCAGCACCAATAATGCAGTAGTCATGGTAACATGTGGTTAAGGTCCAGGTTAGCATTATTGCAAGGACGTGGAAGATGTGAATTCTGGCACTTGGTGGGCAGCAGTTCATTGTGGAAGATCATTAGCTCTTGTCATTTGCCTGCAAAATGAAACATTGTAAAACTTTTAGCTGTCCTAAAGAGTAAAAGCTCATGAGATAAAATGATAAAAGTGCATGATGATATTGATAAATACCATGGAACAGGTATTCTTAATTATTATGTAACTTGATAAACTGCTTGACTCTCAACTTAAGTCAGGTAATTTGTCTCTGAGCTGGAGCCCAATTAGGGTTTCATCCAGCTGGTAAACCACTTGTCTGGCAGTCTAGAATAAGAGAAAATTATGCTTGGCAAATAAATTTTATTAATATCTCTTGACCAGAATTTAATGAACAATTTTATAGAGCATATAATATCCTCCGCACTTCTTATGAGTGCTTATATGAGCACATTTACATGAGGCCACATATACATCATGTACTGTAGCAATAAATACTCATCTACAGCCATCCTTTAGGAAGAAAACTGTCAGTTTTCCACCGAGCAATCAGTGATATATGCCACTAAAGAAGAGTCATTTTGTTGATTCAAGACAAATAGCCCTAAAATATACACCTGTAAATCACTACCCCCTATTATATTTTATTGAGATCAGTCTTTATGTCATTATATTTTAGAGTTGGGTACCACGAAAAATTATGTACTGTGGTATACCGCAATTATATTAGAGACCAGTAAATAATTTTCTCTGGCCTGGGCCTGGGATTTTTTAAATAAAATTTCCGGCTGTCAAATACCTGGACAAAATATTTTGCTCTGATTTATAGCAAAATAGCACCATATTATATCCATATTATTAAAAAAAATATCTTTAGATAAAGGAAAATAAAATATCTTAGCTAGAAAGAAAATCACAGCCCCCCCCCCTCGAATTAAATGGTCAGTACTTTAAAGTAGATGAATTTGCTATGCGTGCATTAATTGTTTTATAATTTGTCATCTAAAACTGTAACTAAAGTGGGATGATTAAGCTTACACTATAGCTGACACCCTGTAAAAGTCATTGTGCTCACATTAGAGAGCTTGTTTGATAAAAATAGAAAGTATTGACACTGAAGCATTCAATTTACTAGCTACACTGTTGATATAAGAGGCAGGGAAACTTTGAGTGGGATGTCAACAACGAGCAAGATATTTATCAGACAGGGCCAGTAAACATAAAACATATTGACTTAACAAACGTGAAAATATTTAGTGGACTAGAAAAATTATGTACAATTCAAACATAAAACAACTCTTAGGATGATTATCAGTCGTACAAAGGAATGCATATACTTAACACATTAGCATACGCTAGTAAATAACTAAATAAATTACATTTTTGCTTCTTTTTTTTTCAAAATCTGACACGTTTCCAAAAGTTGGTTTGGCCAGAATATCTTTCACAACATTCCATTTGGCCGCCATGTTGGTATACGTGACACATGTCAGAGGATCATAAATATAATTATATTTGCAATATTTGAAATTAATTTGTGACAAATATAACTTTTTTGTAAAAGCATTCATAACTTTTGAAATTATTTTGTTATAAAAAATGAAAACATGCTTTTTAATGTCATGAATTTCTTAACAAGATTATTCAGGAATTTCCATACATTCCTTACTGATGGAAACTACCGAAGTACCGGTACAGTGAAAAAGTACCCTGATATGTACCACCCGAAAAAAATACCCCGGTGAACAAGTATACCGGTAATACCGCGCACCTCTATATTTTACTGAGCAGGACAGGAGAAAGGCACTAAATTATGAAGAAGCGTCTCTACAAGGTGTTTTCTGTAAATCTTCTTTGTTTATTTTGAACTTGTGTAAGTTGTACTTAGACCTCTGTACACTTAATGTAAACAATATGTGAATGGACTCTGATAACCTGAGATGTTTATCAATACAGTTCTCCTTCATTACATCACCCCTCATTATAATAAGGCAGTCTTTGTCATGGACCCCATTGAAATGTACAAATAAACAAATACATCTCTATTTTTGCAATACTGCAGTTCTTAGAATAGTTAAAACTACCCACACAATATTTTGGCTGAGCTTGTGTGATTCAAAATTGTACCAGAAATATGAAATATTTCATTTAAAAAGAGCCAACAGAACTTGTACTTTATTCAAATTTGAGAGGAGATGCAACTTTTGCACTTGGAAAAGCAGCTTCAGTGGCTTACCATTATACACCCACCCTATCATAATCCACATTTATGCAGAACATGTAGTAACACTTCATGACATTACAAATGACATAATAACATCATGTTAAGGAAAGGCATATTGACTGAGGCATCCAAATGTATTTCAAAGTCATCTCACTACACTACTCTGTGGTTTAGTCAAATAAAATCAGTATTTTTGGTCATACATGCTGCTTGGGTACATATTTTTGGTGTGTTTATTGTAGATATTTACTACATAATTTATGTACCTTGTGATTGATGATATAAGAATAATATTGATCATATAAAAATAACGATAATATATGGTTTGCTACGTGTAAATGTTTGTTGGAACAATGATCAGAAAACCCTGAACTTAAACTCTTTCACACAACAAACCATATATTATCCTTATATTAAAAGCAGAATTAGCATCACTAAATCCTACAGGAATTTATGGAAGATAAAATCATACAGATTTCATGACAAGCAATATTCATCTAGATTTAATTGAACTATTACCCTTAGATCAATTTATATTAATAGCTCTATTATGATCATTTCATGATAATTAATACGTCCTCTAACATTGTCTAGTAACTTTAAGAAATATAACTGACATAATTTTGATTATAAGAAAAAGAGGTCAATTTGAGTTTTCAATGAATATTAATAAAACTATGAATTACGGTAATCTGAAACTCCACCAAGTGACATCTCCAGAAGAATCGGACATTAGGAACTGTAGCTATGAATTACGCTAATCTGAAACTCTGCCCAGTGACACCTCCAGAAGAATCGGACATTAGGAACTGTAGCTATGATAATTTCATGATGATTATATAGTAAATGAGCTCTCAACTTTAGAGGTGCATTTTCTCTCCCAATATGACCGTGTTGAATAAAGATCATGTAAGATCCCTTTCTTAAAGTGATTTAACCAACACAATTTGTTACAAAACATAAGGCATGCATGGTGGGAAGTTACAAAAGAATCAATAGGCTCCAAGTGGGTTTAAGCAGTCGCCTCCCTCCAATGAGGAATTTTAAAATCTACTGCTTCCGTGGAATTTGCTTGACACATATTTTCCTGCTTGGTAAACTGTGGACATAACACTTGGCTAAGCATCTCAAACTAGTTTCTAAGCCACAAATGTGTAACTTTGCTATTGCAACAGTTGTCTGTGAGAACCAATAATTCTGTATTCCAAATTTGAACTCAGTAAATTATTAATATGGAACTTTTAAGATAAAAACTTTTTACCAAACACAGTACCCAAAATTTTACATGTGATGCATGCATCTTAAATGAGGTAAAAAACATGGTGAAACTTTTTAGTTAGTTTACAGATGATAACTTTATCTCTTCGTGATTTACAGGCATATAATTTCCAGAAAAAAACAAACAAAAAAACGAAAAAAAAAAAATAACGACAACAACAAATGCTTGTGCTTTTTCTGTTAAAAATGAATTGCATTTATCAGAAATATTGTATCTGATTTTACAGAGTAGACAAAAACTCTGTTTTAAGAATTCAGGAGTATGAATTATTACATGTTCCAAGATCATACTTTATCATATGTAAAGTATCAAATTATACAGCATTGTCCTACTTCCACTTCAACATTAAGGCATGAAATGCAAAATGAGGTTGACAACTTAAGTGTTCCCCGCCACTACTCTATCAAGTAAAAATGACTTTTTGTCACACCTGCAATAAACTTGTACATGTATGTATGTGCTATGACACGATGCATGATGATTATTATTCAACACACTAAAGTTTGCAATGTACGGCCGTTCAACCACTTTAAAGTTTTTTTATATTTAAAAAAAAAATCGGGCAAGTCCTTATTTTCGTGCTTTAATCACGACATCTACCTTTATTTGGCCATTCATGCCCTCTGGGTGTACTAAATGTTTGATTCAACCACTCTCCATGTATACATTTACATTCTGTATAACGCCTACAGGTGGTCAGTAATAACTATGGCATATGTGCACGTTCTGTTACCGCTTGACTACATATTGGGCTAAGCGACCAACTTATTGCCAAATCAAAACACCTTAAACAAAACAAAACCGGTATGATTAATTAGCAGTGTTTTAAGCGGCTTTGTTGCACTGTGTTTACTCAAACCTGATCATCAAAAGTGGCTCACTTTGATTTTAATCCAGCGAGTCAGCGTGATTAAATTAATGAAAGGTACTTTACCGACATCAGTGTTGGTTTCTTTTATGAACTGATTAAATGATTCTTTCATTTTTAATTGATTATAAAGACAATCAAACTTTCACGTGCGATATTGCGTTTGAAGCGAAACAATTACGCTAATTAATGCGCTCTATTCGTATTTAAAAGAGAAAATGTTTGTTATGATCACTTTAGAAGTAGTTGTGAAGCAAGCTGATATTTACTATGTGGATAAAATGAGTTTGCTAAATTATTTTCACAACGAAGGTAATAAGGACGATTTGAAGAAGTAAAATTCATGTGAAAGTGGGAGGATAAAGCGTAAGACTGCTACTGAGTGTGAGAATTCCTTAAACCAAGAGAGTGTAAAAATTCTAACGAACATTTCACCAAATGGACCAGAGCTATTGAGGACTTTAACTCAGACACAGCTATCAACTGCTGGCTTAGTTCTGGTGCAGGTGGGGGACATGTACATGGACATTTTTTTCAAAATCCAGCAGCTAAAACATATATACATGTACCGGAAGTAGCCACACGTATATCAACAACTGGTTTAGAAAAATTAAATTCTTTTTAGAAATAATAATGTTATATATTATTTCATTTGTTCTTTCTATGGATTAAGTACATACATCTCATCAAATCTCGGCAAGTGATTACCATTTTGGGACAAGTGAAAAGTAAGGTGTCCATGTGAAAAGTAAGGTGGGACAAGTGAATTTTCTGAAACCACTTGTCCTGGACAAGTGGATGAAATTTTTTTGTTGCTCAGTAATGTCTTTGGCGTAAGGTTTTTCTGGTCTTTGTAAGGTTTTTTTTTTTTTGGTCTGGTGTACAGGTTTTTGTCTCAGGAGGTTGACAGGTATGAATAATGGACATGGGGCTATCCATTTTCTCATAAGTGCTATATAAATAGTATTAAAGTGCTTAATGGGACTAACAGTCCTAAGTATATGTGAAATGCCACTTTTAGAAATTATTTATTTTTGTACTGGAGTTTCAACAGGTAAGTGCCTGTCAAGAATGTAATGCTTGTTTACTAAATTGAATGTGGGCGCTAATCGGCCGAAATTTGGACCCAGATAAATCTCTCTTGCAGTGAATTTAAGACAGGGCACCAAAATACAACGCCCGTAAGGAAGTTTGAGCTTTGCAGATTTAAAAAAAAATAATTTCATATGGGTCCTCAAGTTTTGGGTTTAGTGACAGTATACATTCTTTATGAGCAGCGCGATATGAAAGTTTAATTGCTCAGGAGGGGTGGGAGGGTTAACTCCTCTGCGGGAACACGACTCTAACCTGTCGCCGTGGCGTACTGGCAAGACGGCAGTGCGGTGAATGAAAATGCCAGTTTCCTTAATATCTTTAGATCCGGAAATGGGACAGTGTTTACCGGTACCGGGACATTTCGCCCCATGGACGTTTCGACCCAAGACATTTCGCCCCACTTCATAGACGTACCTGGACGTTTCGGCCCAAGATATTTCGCCCCACTTCAATGGACGTTTTGGCCTCAAACATTTCGCCCCACATTCAGTGGACATTTCTACATTTCTTAACTATCTACAACGACCTCGCCATTCCCAACAAATAGGATAACCCTTCATCATAAAGTTCAGTTTTTGTAACTGCGAAAATAAAAGTATCGCAGTATAGAAAATAATGATTACTGTAAACGATAGATTAATTTTCTGATCAGTCTTATTACATAAACGGAGAAAAAGGGGAAAATATTGTCAGATATAATGACAGGCTGAATGTAAATTAAACAAATTGAAATGGGTCCGTAAATCGAATAGTCTAAGTATAAGGCTATTCTTCTTCTTCTTCTTATTATTATTATTATTACTATCTCCTTCTGATAAGAGGATAACTTGTCTTACTATCTCTTTTCTATTCTATACCCTTCATCAATCATTTGCAATCATTAGGTCCATACACTAGAGTGTGACGATACATGGAAAAAAAAAATTCTCAATGACTTGTTTCAAAAATAATTATAATTTCAAAAGAACACCGTTTTAAACGAACATTATATAGCAAGTGTTCTTTAGGCTTAATTACAATCAGATAGCTTGTTTGATCTTCGTAGTTAGAGAATCCACTCAATGTGGTATCAATGTATTTAAGCTGAGGCAAGGTTTTGAGTAAGTCATGGAAGCTTTATTGCAAAGGAAATAAAATATTAGCACATATGTTTTGGAATAAAAAATAATTTAATTGAATTTAAACATTTATATTTATTAAACGATGTCAGAACATACAATGTCATGGTCCGAAACGTCCATTAAAGTGGGGCGAAATGTCCATTAAAGTGGGGCGAAATGTCCATTGAAGTGGGACGAAATGTCCATTTGAAGTGGGACGAAATGTCCATTGAAGTGGGGCGAAATGTCTTGGGCCGAAATGGTCCATGGGGCGAAACATTCCCAATTCGTGTGTAACACGCCCGCCAGCACACTCGCCAAGAGTCACAACCAGTGTGCCTTCTGTTCGCAGGGCTTGTGATTGTGTTTTATTGGCCGATCACAGTAATGTGACAGAACATATCTTTTTCGAATATAACTCTGTCTTTTTTCTGACGAGACTAGTGATACAGGGCGTTACATACCCCGAGGGAAAGGTTATTGCCGAGAGCGCTTCGCCAAATAGCACGTCGGCTTTGTATTAGCAATCTCGCCCGAACCCCCTCCCCCCCCCCCCGACAGTACTTTTGGGTTTTGTTCCAACAGTGAAAGCGCAGTTAGCCCTAGCTGACCGCGGGTTGGCTTTGGTGCTCTGGGTGGTCCCAGTGCTCAATGTCTATCTGCTTTGCATTCTCGTTCTATCTTAATGTAAACCGGTGCGTGTTGGCGCAGATATTCTTCCACCAGAGGTTTGTATTTACTGTCGATGACAATCACTTGTTTTGCGAGCTGCGCCAATGCTCAATCATCATCCGCTAACGCGGGATCGTCAGGCGGTACTAATGATTCGTGCTCTATGTCTGGTTGCTCCCGCATGACTTTATGATTTCTAACTGCTGCTCAAGAACATGCGAAAGATGGTTAGAACGGCTGAGAATCCCGTTGGCTGTGCGTTGACGGTGAGACCCTCGCATTTAATGGTGTCTCTGGCGGCATACATAGACTCAAAGCTAGCTTAAAAGGTTTTCTTGCGAGGCGTTAGCCGGAACGGCAGTACTGCCATTATGTGACATTAAGATCCCGTTTACAAGAATTGAAAGCGATGCCCACGTTCCGTTACCGCGACTCCCGTGGAGGTTAATGAAGTAAAAACCCACATGGGACTGTGATAATAGTATCGTTATCGTTGCTGAGTGTAAACCCACCAACGTTTCAAAAGTTTTGCGTTGAATCCCAGCGATACAGACAAGACACGTGTATTGCCGTAACGGTACCAACTGATGTGATTCTGTTGGCCGTTAAGTACACAACATCCTTCTTTTATAAGGAAAGAGGAGGGGCAGCACCAGCGCCTGCACGGCTGGAGAAGGCCGCCAGCTCGACCCGTGTCACATACTTGATAAGGGCGGCCTTCGTTGTGTACTGGGAGCGGTCATTCTCCGCCTCAAGGCCCACATGCCAATTATCACCATTAACTAGAATCGATGGCCCTGAGACGTTTGCAGCGCCGCCACCAAAGAAGCCATGTCCACGTAGACTCATAGAGTGCTGGCGGAACGCCGGTTTGTGCTTAATTTCAAGGGTGATAGTGCAGCATATTAACTGCTGTGTGTTTTACATGTAAAATACGCATCGAGAGCTATTGGATCCTTCCTTCACGTAATCTGCGCCAATGTGGTTTTCCATAGGAGACAGCACGCATGTCCCCGTATGACTACCTGTCGCAGGCTACTGTTTTTTCCCATCAAGAATATTCTCGGTGGTGTTTATCTGATCGAGGTGGACATAAAGCCGCGGGATGTTGATAAATGCCGGGGGATTTGTGCTGTTTTTGTTATTTGTATGCTTCTCAGGAAACCCGTGATGTCATCGAACCCTAAGATGAAGGCTAGCGGCATGTCAAGACGCAGTGTATAGTCATGGTCAGAGGTCGTGATTCTGACCCGCCCAGTTGCGTTGTTGTAGTCCGCAACCAATCCAGGAACGGTAGCCTGATTTAGTTTTTCGAACCGATGTGTGATATAATACCCATCCGGAATGGCGATGATATTATATGATAGGGTGATGTAACTTCCCTCAATATCGGACCGTGGTATTCTCTTTGATGAAGGGAAAAGAACACTAAAGGTGTTGTTACCAAGCTCAACCGAAATGTTGAACTATCCTGGTCTGTACGAGTTCACCAGGAACGCTACACGTGAATTTGAGTCGGTGGATATCACCTGTTCTAGAGCCACAGGCCCAACTTGAGGATTGGTCAATACGACACACATTGTCAGGACCTCGCGTTTGGCAGTTGTGCAAGCACTAGTACGAAGCGATGGTAGTGCCACACGAGAGAGAGAGAGAGAGAGAGAGAGAGAGAGAGAGAGAGAGAGAGAGAGAGAGAGAGAGAGAGAGAGAGAGATAAAGAGCAGATCCATGAACTGTTGCGCAACCTCTATCTGTATGTGCGGGATGGTGTTTCGTTTCAGACCAGATTTACTGACGTGTTCGATGAATATGTGCTACCATTCATTACAATACGAAGACATTGTGAAAAAATGAAGCTGAGCATTGAAATGAGGTTTTGGCAAAGCCAGGTAAACTTTGCCTTTGGAGCACGAGCACCGACTGTGGTGTTAGTGTTCGCGATCACCTGCTGGCAACGGAATTGCCTGCAATGGCGAGAAGCTTCCACTGATTTCACGTGTACTACAAGAGAAAATAGAATTCTCAGGAACGGACTCGAAAACGATATCAATATGGTTACGTACGAATGCCTTTGCAACGAATTTATTGTGGACAAAAATGCCGCCTGGGCTTGGGATGAATAACTACGATTCTCCTGCTCACCACGAGTTGAAATGGGACCATTATTCCACAACAGGGATCTGGTGGAGAGAATGGTTGGGTAGCATTCATGCTTGACCAGTCCCAAAGCAGCACCTATGCCGGGGTGGCTTGTCTCAATGAAAGCATTCTGACGTACGCTAGGGAAACCCAGGGAGCACAGGTAGAAATGAAAAGTTCAATCGTGGGTGGAGGAAGGCCTACAACATGCAAAAACGGTTTAGCGAACTTGTGGAAAAGGCAATCGATCTCCCAGAGGACATTCCCGATCTGCAAAACAAGTTTCAGGACCTACTCAAAAAGGCCCGAAGAAAGCTGAATTATGTTCTTGGGGACGGCCTTAACATGGTCCCATCTGACATGGAGCTGAACATTGGCACCTATGTAGGGTATAAAAATGAGTTTCACACTGCGACTGCCGACATGGTGCTAGGCACCAATGTCAACGTTAATTCAACAAGAATGCCCGCACAAGTGGCCGAGCTAAGCACAGCGTAACAATCGCAGTTAACAAAGCATGAAGGGGTGGGATTCGACCCGCCCGTGCCAGAGAAGGAAAAAGCTGAAGACCACGAAGCCAATCGAACGGCACTAGTCGTGAGCGGCATCCTGGTAGAGCTTTTAGCCATCTGGGTTCTCTGCTGAGCGCCTAGCTTTATCGCTTGTCTATTGTTGCAGAAAAACGCAAGCGAACAACGGCAAAGAACGCGACAGTTATCGTGATCACAAGCACCACGAGGTTTCCAGGCCAGCCAGCCGATGGCACTTCCAGGAGTCCTCAGCAAAAACAACACGATTGACCCTGATAATTCCGGGCAGAGCCGTCGCTTTTTCTGCTAGCGTTTTCAGCATACCAGCCAGCCGCTCCAGATGCTTTTTTTCATCCATTCTTTCGCGTTTGCGGGATGCGGGGGATCGGGGTCCGGTTTAGGCGTCCGAACTGGCAGTGTGCCGCCTCCGCCCCTGACTGCAAGTACAGTACTTATGATGAACCCCCAGCGCTGTGAGAATCGAGATTATAGTGAAGAGTGTGCTCAGCCTCTGGACTAGGGCTGTATCCTTTCTTTTTCCTCCTTGGATGCCATGTCGTTTTACACACGGGACCGCTATTTATTTTTTACGGCGATGTGGTTATCGGGTTATGCAAGCTTCGAGAGGTTTTTTATAAACTCATCATGCATCCTTTGAAGCGCCGCGTTTAGACCAAGGATCTCTCGCATTGGGAGGCTGTTAGGTTCATTTGCTGCCGCTTGTTTGAGCGCTGTGTCCTCTGATCCGGAAGCAGTGAGTAGCTCAAGAGCTGTCAGCACGCCTCTTCTAGGGCTGCGACGAGATTTCTTTGTGCTTCAGACCAGAGCCGCTTCTCCTTGAAGCTCAGGATAAGAATAGTTTTGGTTCTTTTTTCCGTGTTAGCGGAAACCAATTGTTACCCCAATTTACTGTTTGGGCGCCATCCTTTTTTGCCACATATTGATTTCAAGCTTTTCAATCAAAGTCATTTTGCTTATGATATGCATCAAACTCGGCTAGGCGTTTTAGTTCCCCGTGGATACAACATCTTCTTGCTTCCACCCGACTGGCACCTCGCTGCCGTCGGCCCAAGAAGGCATTTCCATCTGAAGCTCTTCTGTTTAATTGACTTCGGTGATATATGCGGTTTCTGTTGTCTCAGCATTGTCGGGTTAATAAGCCTCACGAGGGCCAAACTCTTCCATCTCAAAGCCGCCTTCAGCCATGTTATTCGCTTTACGTTCTACCAGGGCATACAGAACGCTAAAATTTCCGCTACTCGTGTCGGCGCTGGCAATGACGTTGCCGCCATCCAACATGACGCGTCTATCACTCCCGCGTTTGAGAACCGCTTCTTTGAGCAGCTCGACATCGAGCTGCTAAATGACTACATGCCATACAACCAGTCCGGCCTCTTGGACCGTCTCAACCTTGATCTGACGTTTCAAGACTACGTCGGGGTGATCCGCAGCACCGTTAATAATGTAGTTAACGACAAGGCGAGGTACACTATCTTGGTATCTCGTTGGAGTTCGAAGTAATGAACAACTTAGAGCTCGTACGCACGATCCGGCAGCATTACATGGGAAATGTGGGTATGTTGTACACCAGAGTGGAACATTAACCTAAACTCGCCAGCAAAAAGTGTGAAGGCGATAGTCATACACTTTGAGCACCCTACAGAAAGTCCTGATTACCGGCGAGACACTGAGCATTTTTACAACACCCTTATCAATAAAGTGTTGGTGATGATCGAGGGAGTCCCAAGCCAGGTCTATGTCCAGGGGCATGCGCGATATTAGCAGTTTGAAGAAGCCCTAAAAATAATGGCAAGGGAATCTATCAAGGACGTGGAGCTGCCGTTGATATATATTGGTGCATTTACCAAAAGACGTTTTCCCTTGTCATCGACATGAAGTCAAGGAAGACCACACTCTACACGGGTCGGAAAGGCACATCGAAAATGCGAGCGAAGGTGTAACGCTGCAAATCTAAAAAACGGCACAGGTGACAGGCGTGTTGAGCGCGTACATATACATCATGATGGACGCTCTGCTCAACATAAAACATGGCCAGTTTATGTCAGCATGTGGTAAGCTGGCGTTCAGCCAGTTCTTTGATAACTTACAGCCACACCTGCGCCATGATCGTTGGGGCCGCAGCTGTGGCAAGAGCGTGTTTGCATGTGAACGGCTCGGGTCGGCATTTGAAGGCCAGTTCGATTACATCGTCATCATATGCCCGACCATACCCTCAGTAAGGCGTACGATAGGCCGTGCCCCCTCGGCAGAGAAGACGCGGCGGGAGTTTTTCTGGTCAATCCTAAGGGCTATGTTCTAAATGCCCTGCTTTGTGCGCTCGCTAAAATGTTGGCGGAAACCACTACGCTTTTTCTACTCGATGATTGTGTGTTTTTTTCTAACGTCCGGCATAAGGAAACGGCCCTTACTAAGCTCGCTATGTCAGCCGACATGCCGGCATCAGCGTGTGGGTTGTAACACAAAAGGACAATGCCGTTGCCAGCGATTTCTGCGAGCAGACCTCATGGATAGCCCTCTTCAACTGCAACGAAAAAGACTCATTTAGGGACGCGCTGAGATAAGACGATATCGTTGAGGCCTCACGTCGAGCGGAGGCCTATGGGTTTCTTAAATAGGAAGGTTTTGGCAAACTCCTTCTGTGCACAGACCCACCATTGTCCTACCAGTTTGTTTCCACCTCCGGTGGGACTCGAGCTACCTGTCGGTGGAGCGTGATGCGGTGGCCTTATATTGCACTTTGTGCATGCGTTGTCAGCCACCACATAACACTTGCGGTCTTAGGATACGTACTACTTAGAGTCAGGCGATCGGTGAACCATAATCAAATCTTTATAAAAACCATAGCAGAAGCTATGACTGACCTTTATATTGAGGAGATACTAAACGGGTTGGAAGCAAAGCCAGCAAAAGCCGTCGGAACGCCTCGGACGACGGCCAGCATAGCCGAAACAGCTGGAACTGTCGGGTCGACAACATATCAGCGTGACCGTCTGTCTGAGCTAGTGGCTTACTACCTTTTAAGGCCTCAAGACGATGAGCGATGAAGAAGTAGCAAAACCCTATGCCATATACGATTCTACACTGGGGGCCAGAATAACTGCTTCGCTGGGGGCAGTTGTAAGCCTCGTTATGCCCATAGAGAGCCGAGAGCACCTTGCGAGGGAATTAAAAGAGGATCCGCTCATCCAGGCCTCTGACCAGCATCAGCAAGCCACCTCTAATTTAGGAACGGCCCTGTACTAGCGTCAATTCTAGCTGGCATGATACAAAACAGAGTCAAAACATATCTTTTTCCAATGGTGATGAGTGCGACATCGGAACCGAAGCTGGAGCCGTCAGAGCAACCGAAGTCGGAATCCGCACAAGTGCAAACGGTTCCGATGTCGGAACCAAAGTCGAAACTTGCACAAGAGCAACAGGAAGCGATGCAGGTCACTATGGTAAAAAATCCAAGCAGAGTTGCCGCCGGTGAGAACTTGCTGCTATGATGAAACAACGCCGAAATAATAAAAACGCCGACACTCATGCCGAACCCCGCACTTGCGGATCGCAAGCAAAAGGAACAGCAGTAGCTGGAAAAGCAGCGCGAGAGCAAGATAGCATGATGTCATCTTATGTCCCCTGGGGCTATCTAACTTTAGCGGCTGTCCTCGCGTATGCCTTATCCCGCGGCTCACAGTCAGAACAATGGCAAAAAGCAGCGTGCTTGGGAGAACGACAACACCGCAGGCGCTAGCAGCCATTATTAGACACGCGCCTGACCCTTTTTATATGGAACAGTAGTCTTGCAAGTGTGCAAAAACAAAAGATGTCTACACCATCTTACGCAAAAGACATCAGAAAACTCCTTACCATGGAGCAGTGCTTGGCGGCCTTGAGGTTTGGTATGCACTGATTGCCAAACGCTTGTTAAAAATGAATCTGGCCGACCTTGGCCGCATAGATTTTGAAGGCGCAGCAAAGGCTGTTACCATTATAGCGCTAAGACTTTGGACACAAGACATTGCTAATTAAACAAGGCATATTTCCTGGTAATATCATCACAGTTGTTTGGTTGCTTCTGCTGCTGTCATGGTCGGCGAGGCAATTGGCAATTGTTAACACCATCGCATTCGCTGGCTCAAACTTCCTCTTGTCTCATATAGGGGCAGACCAGGAACGCACTCACCACAACAGGTATATTGAAGAACTCCAAGATGCACATGCTGAGTATCAATTTAAGCGCAACGAGCGTTGCGATTATCTAAGTGAAAGAGAGCAAGATGAACAGGTGGCTGAACGGACTTACCAAGACGTCGAAGAATCTGCAAGCGCATACGAACTGGAGACTAGAGGAATTGGAGGAACGTCGAACGACGGCAGCGTAAGGGGGCTCGGTGACTTCTACACGCCATCGCATGAGCAGCAAAAATACAAGCTGATGTTTCTCATAGGAGGGCTCGGTGCCGTGGGATGAGTTACCTATAAATATTTTTGTTCCGGCATTTTCTGCTGCTAGCTTTGCGGTGGAGGTATAGTTGTGAAGCATGTGGTGTGGCATGCCGAGAAACCTGACCAAAAGACAAAATTCCTGACCTTATCACTCACCTGGGAAACAGGGATAACTTTCTCATCGAGGTCTGGCTTGAAACCCCATCCTCGATGCGGAAGTTCACTGGTCCCTCCGCAGGCATACAAGAACGCCCTGTGCCACCCCCACCCCCCCCCCCAATACCTACTATGTCACTGTGCGAGGTACATAGCGGACGCCCTCGCCGGTTAGCGGATGTCAAGCAAAGGCAATTTTTTGCTGCCAAGTTGGAGCTTACAAAAGTAATAAATAGCATCAAACGTTTTAGCTTGGCAGGCCATATAACGTATGGATATTAAGCGTTCGTCAATATACTACAGCCCGCGAGGTTACTGGAAGGGCGTGACATCTATAAAAAAAACTGTCAGAAGCCGCAAGGAATGGCTGAAGAAGCAAGCCATGTGGAAGATTTACCTACCCGCGCCACACAAAGTTCCCCGGCCGCGGTGTGATATTTCAGCCCCTAACAAGGTGCACCAGGCCGACCTCTTATTTTTGCAGCAGGACAGCGACAAGCGTGGGCGCGATAAGCGCCAGACAAGTAAGCGCTGACTGTGGTTGATGTCGTCAGTCGTTACAAGGATGCCGAGCCCTTGGGCACCAAGGAGGCTTTCAAAGTCGCCGACGCGTGAACATGTATAAACAAGCGATGGTCGCTAAAGTTGCCCAAACTCATGCAGGTTGAGGAAATTTTCAACCGTACTCTGACCGAGCGCCTGTTTGGGCAACAGTATACCCAGTTGATGTTGTTTGCAGCCGAGATAGCGAGCACTGAGTAGGTTCGACGGCTGCCTGACGTTGTGGCGGCTCTGAACGGTAAAGCATCGCGGCTTACTGGCAAGAGACCTATTGATGCCGTTCGTGAAACAGTCGAGACGGCGGGAAAAACTGTGGGGGCCACGCATGCAACCACAGCGCAATATAAACTCCTGGTCTCAAACACCTGTGTGCGGTACCTATGTACGCTGGAAGAGCTGGAAGGAGGAAAACGCTGCACAGAAACTTCGTTGGCGAGGATCTATAGATTGTACCTGAATATGCTTAACTGCCACCCTCCAGTGTTCTTACTTGACGAAGCTAAAGAGCTCGTTGAAGTAATAGCTATATGCTCGCGTTGTGATGCAGTCTGCGGCGATCCATTTGTTAGTGTGCCTTTGGTTCAGACTCGTCTACTTTATGCGGTTGACCCCCGCTCGCTGCGTATGGTGGTCATGGAGTGCGAAACTATTTTTTCTCTTGGAGGTACTCCAGGTAGAGGCGGTGCCGGAGGTGGGCATTCACTACCGTCCGCGAAATGCATTTGCCTTCGTGGATCTCTGCATGCTTTGCAAGCAAAATGCTGTACATCTTGGGGACGAGGCCAACGAACTCTGCAATTGGCTGGCCAGCGCACTCATCTTTAAACTTGCCTACAACCTTCTTATGGCAGTGCTGTAGAGCGGGTGTTCAGGTGGGTGTTATCTCATGTCGAAGAGGTTGGCATCTTTAGCCATGTTGCGATAGACATCGGCAGTCAATCTGCAACAGCAGGCCGTCGGTGTCCGTGTATAGCAGGGCCACCTTTCCACTATTGCACGTCTTGATATGGCCGTAGTAAAAGTCGTACATGGGAGCCTGCTGAGTTAGAGGATCACCTGCCCCGTGTAGATTGGGCGGTTTAACTTATTGTTAGTCTTGGTGCTGTGAACCACAACGAGGTTGCCGCTAAATATTTTTCGCGTCTGAAGCGCTGTGTCGGCAATCAGGCGGCGCAGCTTGTCTTCCTCTCCCTCAGACCTCATGAGATCCACTCGGATCGGCTTCCGCATGTTCTCCAGGGTCTTCTCGAATACTAAGTTGTTCATCAGCTTGAAGAAACCTTATTCAAACTCTGATGTCACCTTGGTCCTGAGATCAGTGTTGAGCTGTATGGATGGGGCTATCCACGAGCTTTGGCCAAACTCCAATTTCCTATGAACCTTGATTACGCGCATTCTGAGCTTTGTGTACAGCTGGAGGTTTCGGTAGTGAATCACGTATCACTCCTTTTGTCGCATGTCTTGAACGAATTTTGCGTTTTCAGTGAACTCATCAAACCACGCTGGTACTCGCTCAACCGATCCTTTTGTACTATCATCGCCTCAGGAGCCAACGAATAATCGCTGTGCGCGTTATGAAGCTCCTCTGGATACTCGAGGGTTATTTCAAGAATGTAGCCCCTTGGTGAACCTCCCATGATTTGCGCATGATCTGGTGGATCGACCCATTTAAAGTCATGGTTTGCATCCATAGATTGTTCGCTTTCGCATGACGGTGGCTCACCATTAAAATTCCACCACGGATTCCCTTCTCAATAAACAATTACATGTCGATATCTGTCAGCAGCTCAAGCTTTAGGAATGCGTCCCAGCTCATACCCGGCGAACTATAATAGTGAGCTGGATCAAGGCCGTAGTGTTGGAGCGAGCTGTCGCGGAATGCTTCAAACACGTCCAATAGCAGAAGCACATCGATCTTTAGGTAGAGGTCGTGATAGTCGCTTTAGATAGTCTGCAGGTGAATTTTACAGTACTTTCCGATGCAGCTCAGACCGCACTGCTCCGTACGCCAATTTATAGCCAGGATCACGTGCTACACCCACGAGTCATGTTAATATATTTAACTATACTCTTTCTTAATTGACAAATTAATTGGTGGTCTACACATCGCGGCTCATTTGTCCTTTTCTTCTTTTTAATATATGTTTTCTTCTTTTTTAATATATGTTATAAGAATCCTTACCGACAATGCTGCTAGCTTCACTCAGCTCTTTATGCAAGTCATACATGGGACCAGCTCCTCCCCAGCGCCTTTCTGGGTGACCTGGGGTGCCTCTTAATTTGTGCACATTTCATGGAACCTTTGTTTGTGTTACAAAGCTCCTATTGCATATACTTTGCATAATACATTTTCTTACGGACAATGCTTTTACTTTTACATGAGACCAGCTCCTTCCAAGCGGCTTTCTGGCTGACCCGGGCTGCTTTATTTGTACCACTTGAGCCTTTCTTTATTTGTACCAATTGGGCCTTTCTTTATTTGTGTATGTACTTTGTACTTCCCCAATTAAATAAACAGATTTTAGTCGGAGTGCGGGCTGGAACACGTAGTATATTGTTAGCCTGGATTCAGTTGTTCCAACGCATTTACCATCACCCACTGTTGCTATCAGTATGTATTTATTGTTAATAGCAGCTATCTGATAGCTTCATATTGTTATATTATGCATGGCCGATTTAAAGTTATTTCCATTGCTGTAATGTCCTATTACTGTCCGCATTTATTTCTGTAAACAAGCATTACACCTTTGGCAGGCACATACCTGTTGAAACTCCAGTATGTACCCCCCTAAAAAAAAAAAAAGACCAACCCGTTAAGTATAAACTTTGTTGGCTTTGCTGAGAAGAATACTTTGTACTATTGACCCCTTATGAGCCCGAAAATGGATTTTAAAAAATCAATAGTTTACAGCGTTAGATTTAGGTTAAACACATTTTATTACCATAAGTACCTATTGTGAAGAAAACCATGAACATGGAATGAGCAAGTGAAATTTTGTAGAATCCAAACATCTTCTAAATTCCAGAGACTGTCGGACTCTTTTCTTTACTGAATGAGCTACGTGGATGAACGTTTATCACATCAATTCAGTCCTATGAGACATTGTATCGGAAACAGTGTACTTATCTCCAGTTCCAAACAATGTCAAGCTGATAAATAGTCAACATTCTAGAAGAAAACTGATAAAATGGCTGTTAAGAGTTGATGAACAGCCAAATATTTGTTTAGTCATTAGAATGGTACAGTATGTATATTTTGTGTACTAGACTCGATCAGTGATCACGTCTAGTTCAATCTATGTTCGCCTACACGTTTTATGGGCAATTTGTACCACTCTTTGTAATATTAATGATTATTACATCGAAATACGACTTACAAAGACCAAGGAGTCAAAGTTGCTGGTAAATCTATATTACTATCATCTATAATTAATAATTTCCTACAGTTACCACAATTTTTATACTTCCGTCTTTTAACTTTAACGATTTAAAAAAAAAAGGCGTTGAAGCGGAAATTTCTTTTCGTTTGAGTAAATAGGACTTGATACAGCTATAATATCGCAACAGTGGCAAATGTCCAGCTGATTTTCTAACAAATAGCAAATAGGGCTTGATGCAGCTGTTATATCGCAACAGTGGCAAATGTGCAACCGATTTTCCAACAAATAGTGAATGCTGAAGTTTGTGAATGTTACCCTAACAGACTTCAAATTTCGAAAGAACACCTGAAGTCGCCTTCCTGCAGATTTAGGAAAGCCAATAAAAAGCAAATTTATTATCCTTATCCGGTGTATTCAATTGACATCAAAAGCAAAAGTAATACTGTGTGTTTTCGTACATCAGGTTTTGTTTCCTGTGTTATTTAGAAACATATTGTAGCATTGTAACGCAGAGTACAACGATATATATAGTTCCTGGCTGCGCTTCGATATTATGATTTGGTCAGTCAATAGTTTTTCGATGTATTGTTTCTTTTGGCGCTAAACTCTACTCGACTCTTTCTTTGCGAGCGAAAATATAATATTAATTGTTTATGTTACAAGTTTCCCATGGAATGTACTTTGTACTTCCCCAATTAAATAAACAGATTTTAGTCGAAGTGCGGGCTGGAACACGTAGTATATTGTAAGCCTGGATTCAGTTGTTCCAACGCATTTACCATCACCCACTGTTGCTATCAGTATGTATTTATTGTTAATAGCAGCTATCTGATAGCTTCATATTGTTATAGTATGCATGACCGATTTAAAGTTATTTCCATTGCTGTTATGCGCTATTACTGACCGCATTTAATTCAGTAAACAAGCATTACACACTTGACAGGCACATACCTGTTGAGCCTCCAGTATGTACAAAATTACATTTACACCTGTGTGATAGACCCAAGTAACAGTACTTTGGATGTTTGGATGGCACCATGCCCCGGGGGTGGGGGTGGGGCATGTGGCTAACTCCTTATTAGGGGTTGTACAAATAAAAATCAGCCTTTCAATTCTACTGTCTTAAAATCCTCGGAAAATCCTTGGCCGAATGAATTCCAGCTGACTGCATGTGTAAGCAATTACCCATCATCAAATACGATACTTTCCAGCCTAAATACAAGGTAATTGTAACACGGATTATTATTGTTATGATTATATATATATATATATATATATATATATATATATATATATATATATATATATATATATATATATATATATATATATATATATATATATAGTAATTTTAACTATCCCAGGGTTTGGTTGTCCATGGTAACTCCACAGGGGCTCGTATCGTTGCTTAAACTTTGCACACACACACACACACAATAATATTATATATATATATATATATATATATATATATATATATATATATATATATATATATATATATATATATATGTATGTATGTATATATATATATATATATATATATATATATATATATATATATATATATATATATATATATATATATATATATTAGTTATAGATATATTTTAAGCAACGATACGAGCCCCTGTGGGTATCTCTACACCTAAGTCAATAAGTAACCATGCCCCATTCACCCATGGTTTGACTGACTTGATCGAGATGACAAATCGACTTAAGATTGAAACTAAAAACTACATTCAACTTCACAAAATCGCTCATTATGCGATATATTTCCGGACTTAATTTCAAAACTGTCGGCATTAAAAATAAAACCCTACTAAATTATTCATGACTATGTACAACATCATTTTCAACTTAGACTCGAGCCAATCTACTGTACGGCACACACGAGTAATACATTTTAAAACACTTTTATCGTATCCATAGATAATATATATAATAAGTGTTACAAAGTAATATTGTAACAATTTATTCAATGGAGTTTTACTCTAATATTCTTCTTTTCTCTGTTTCCACTAACAGAGTTGAATGTATGATACATTTGGTGAAACAAAACGGTACTTACCTTACTCGTTCGCTATATACGACCTTAAAGACTGTCACCTTACATATGTACACAGCCTAAATACCTTTAGGCAGTAATTTTAGCAGGACACTGAGGATAGGTTTTCTTTCATTACGGTGACAAGCAAGCGTAGTACCATCAAGGGCTGTGACGTCTAAATTGAAGCGCGCGAAGTATTTATTAATCTCGGACAGGTTGTTGCCCTTTATTAGAGTTGCACCCTTTTAAGGCAACTAAAAAAGCAATGTCTAAAAAGTGCCCAGTAAGTCTGAGGAAGTTCAACGATACACGCAGATATTGAAATACTTTCATTATATTATCAAAAAACCTTTTCTTTACAAAAATCACTTTTTCGTACATTCTTATAATATTTCGCTTTATTCAAAGTCCTTCGCAACTAGTTTTTTTTAAAGCTTATTCTTCTTCTTAAATATAAAATGCTATTCATTCTGTCGCAGCACATACTTTCCCTCCTCCAAAAATCCCATAGACTTCCAATCTTTTGTGACTGACACTTTTAAAGAAAAAGCAGTAAGTATAAACATTCTTGGCTTTGCTGAGAAAACAAACAGTAATATGTAAAACTGAGCATATTCTGAAATGTATAATTTCCAAGGCTTGAAGAGGCTCATCCTTGACCAACGAAATAATTATTGGTTAGAATCATTTTGTACACCCATTACCCAGAGGAAATAAAACAAAACCATCCCATTTACGCAATATTAAATACATGAACCTTTCTAATGAAGAAAGGAGATAAATTGCGTGCACTGATTCACGATTATGTTTAGTTTACAGGCTGGGTAAAAGTGTTAAAAAATCACATTCCTTTATTTAAATATTGTCAACGTTTCAGTTACTTCCACTGATCAAACTGATGATAAATCCGACAAAGGACATTAACAATGAATTACTTTTGGACCTGGTGTGTATCATGCAGTGAAATCTGATCTGCATCGCTGCGTTCGGCTCAATAGTCATATGGTTCTGGTAATCAGAATACCTCGTAACATTCCCCGTTTTCAGATTGGTTCTGGGAGAGAACAGGTTCTCGTAAGGCCTGTTTCTCATTCAGCGGCTGCGGGATTCTGGTCCGATGTCAAACCTGCCATTATGTTTTTAAAACATTATTGTTAGGAAGCTGACTGCAGGCATGCGTTGCCCTTACATGCATGACAACGGAAGGTTAAAACTCGAAGTTGGCCCAACCATAGCTCACTAACTTCAATACGTGAGAGGATACTGTATTTCACATTATTTCTAAGAACGATTAAATAAGTAACAACGATAATGATAAAAAAGCATTTTAAAATTTAGCATAGTCATGTAAATATAAACATGGCCAACAGAGATATGCATGGAAAACATGATGGCGCCGAACAGTTACAATGTGAATATATATCAAAACTGAAAACTGTAAAAATGTATGCATCCTTTCTAACAAACTTGGCTTTAAAATAATTTTCAACCTTTTGACTATCGCATTCATGGTTATGAAACAGCTAATACATTAACTAATAACAAAAATGGTTGCGAATATTGTTTTACTTTTGGGTGACACTACACATATCATCTGAGCGACAGCTGTCGTCGAAATGTCGCTTGACTGTCGACCAATGGCAGCATATGTGCTAATATATATATATATATATATATATATATATATATATATATATATATATATATATATATATATATATATATATATATATATATATATATATAACCTTTTTAATTTTATTATCTTTTTTGTTTTTGTTTTTAGAGGCAATGTACCTTTCTGTTATGTTGCAGCCTAAATAAATCTAAAACACCCCGTTCCAAACTCTTTTATGAAGAAAAATGGACAGAGTTACTATGCAAAGTTCATAAAGTCTTGGAAGATATACAGAAAGATCAATCTATAGCAAGGAGGAAATTTGAGTATGATCATTACACGCATTAGACGTGCTTGTCCATGTATACAACCCTAATCTCTATAGAATACTTGAGATTTTCTCAATTTATTCTGTCTGTATTGTGTCTCCTCTACAAAAACAAATTTCATTCAACAACAAGGGAGAAAAATATTATTTGGATGCCTTTTTAAAATTTACTAATAGCTCTCCTCAATTGTGCACACTTATTTTGTTTTAGGAAAAAGCCATGGCGTATAGAAGGCTTTAATCGTTCACGATATTAAATCTAAAATACCCAATTTGCTACTACTAGAACAAAGGGAATAACAATAGAGAAATATCAGCTCATGAATTTATGAATTATATAATATCTGTAGATTATGAGGAACAGATTATTATCATGTAGAAACTTTGCTGTTCATGAAAATTACATCTGAAATATCAAACAGATGTTATGATATACGAGCTAATTGATGCACGCTATCTTGTACTTCTGAGTACATGTATGGAACCACGAGGCTGTCACCTTGATGTCTGAAGTATCAATTGACAATAAATATATTCCCTCGACTAGGGATAATCATAATGAGTTTGTCCGTTAATTCTTTAATGCTTTGAAGGATTCATGATCTGTTCGGGATTAAAAAATGTTCTAAAATACGCCAATGTTCCAATGCACTAACTCCCTAAATCTGAACCATTCATGCAAGGCATAATACTGTTTATTTTCATTTTTCAGGATAAAGTGAATCCTCGTTGTTTGTGATGTCACACTGTCTACAGTGTCAAAAATATTTATAAAAAAAAAGAATTATGTTAGTTCTTAGTTCTTATTGATACTTTAGACTGTGTAAGCAGGCCCGCTGTAAAAGAGAAGGGGGGGGGGGAAGAGGCAATTGCCCAGGAGCCTGGCGATTTATAGGGCAAATCAGTTATAAAATGAATAAATTAATCTTTGCAGTAAATATTAAAAATTTTTCCTTGCAAGAGTCTAAGTTATGGTAGATTACTACAGGTTTTATATACAAAAACTGAAACTAGTTTTGGGGCCCATGACTGCTCTGCCCAGAGGCTGGGAATTTCTGTTGGCGGGTCTGTGTCTAAGTATGCCCCGATCGTCTGTTATGTCCCATTTACCCCCATCTACATGTTTTGTGTCCTTTGTTTTTTAATTGATATTTCAGACTATTTGTGTAAATAAATGTTTTGGTCGAACGGCGCGTCATCAGTCTGAATTCATTGTTTAGACTATTTGTGTAAATATGACCTGATTGCCCGCAATGAACCATTACTTGCAGTCCCTATGTTTCTGTAAATTATTATGTGCGTATTCCGTTTTACATGGTACTGCGGACCATCAGTGTAAACATGTGCATTCAATAATCATATAGAATTTATCAAACACACTTCTTTTTTAGTAAATATTATATAAAATTAACAGAATCCAAATAGAATAAACGCAATAATAATTAACAAAATGGGATTAGCTTGAGATACCATTAATGATATGCTCTCATATTTTCTGGAATAGGTTGATAGTGTAAATTTAATCACACCCGAACTATCAAAAAAGAAATTTTCATACACGAGATTATTTATGCACTACATGTATGTAAAAGTATGGAACCACCAGGCTGCCACCTTGCTGTATGCATTAGCAATTAACAATTGATGTATTACCTAGGGAAGGGATAATCATAGTACAATCATCATTTGTTTCTGGAAAGGGTCAAGGATCTGTCCAGGATTAAACAACGAACCACTATTATATATGTTTGCACTAACCACCCGAGTCTGACTATTCATGCATGGCCTCATTATGTTTTAGTTTTAAATTTCATTTTACAAGTTAAAACGAGTTCCAACTGTTCAAGATATAACATTGTCCGCCGTCTCTGTGTTTATGTTAATAGTGTGTGTCCTTAGTTTATATTGATAGTTCAGACAAGATGTGTAAACATGTCCTCGTTGTCCATGATGTATCAATGTCCTCTGTCTCTACGTTTTTGTTAATAGTGTGCATCCGTAGTTTGTATTGATAGTTCAGACTAGATGTGTAAAAATGTCCAGGTTGTCCATGGTGTACCAATGTCCACAGTCTCTATGTTTTTCTCAATAATTACGTGTGTCGTTAGTATGTATTGATAGTTTATTTTGTCTGAGTAAACATGTCATCGTTGTCCATGATGTCCACAGTCTCTGTGCTTGTGTCAATTGTTATGTGCATCTTTTATCTGTATTGATAGCTCGTTGTATTTGCATACAGATTTCCTCTTCGACTATGATGTACCAAAATAAAGGGAATTCAAAGTTCTTTTAACAATACCTAAGATATACAAGGTCTTTTTTTAAATAGCCAGGACAACCAGTGAGGAAAACCTGGGTAATTCTTTTTCTTTAAAAATCAAACCCTATGCAAAGTACGAAAATGGAGAGTGTCTCCTTAAGATGAATATGAAAGTTCATGCAATTGCTTTTCTCTTTCTCATATAATCATGTACGCTTTTCTCAACAAAATGGTATATTAACATTGATGTTATGCATGAAAATAAGATAATTATGCCTGTTTTGCTCTTGCTAACAATATGCCTTGTGGCAGTATTTTGTGTGCAATGACCTCAATTATGGGGAAATTAGGAGTCTTAGAACAGAGGAGTAAAGTCAACTTAAATTTAAAACTGTTGTATTAAGTGAAAGAAAAATATAGCAAAAATGTTTCTTTTCATTCGCTTGTAATAAAATTGCGGAAAAAAATGATAATTAAGCAGATTCGCTTTCTTCCATATACTAGTGTTAGAAGAATTAGCAAACTTTGTACCCTTTGACCTATGACCTCTGTGAACCTGAACTCTTCCATCCCTGTTCAAACTGTACATTTTATTAGTGACATCTCAGGAATTATTGTGGCAAGTTTCATGTTCCTGTCTTTTACCAAAACATTGGCTGCTATTGTTGAGAAAATGCAAGGTGTATTTTTAAAATAGCTCACTTTTCATAATGGGGGTTGGAGTGGGGGGTGGGGTGGGAGTGGGGGCTGGGCTACTAATGAATACTGTTCTGTGGAAAAAATACATGAGAATTATTCAAAAAGACTGTTTAGATGCTTGCGACTTAAATGTTTCAGCTATACAGCCAAAATTAAATCTTATAATAATAATACAGATAAGTGGTCTTTATGACAAATATGAAAATTTGTGCAATTGTTTTTCTCTTTCCCATATAATCATGTATACTTTTCTCAACAAAATGGTATCTTAACATTGATGTTATGCATGAAAATAAGATAATTATGCCTGTTTTGCTCTTGCTTACACAATATGCCTTGTGGCAGTATTTTGTGTGCAATGAACTCAACTAGTGGGGCCCAGGGGGCGACGCCCCCGGAAGCTCCTGCATTTTAAGTGTTTCCTGGGCATATTTTAAATCATTTAAATGTAAAGAAAAAGTACTCTAGGACACATTCCGGCCATTTCGTGCTCATTTATAAATTATTTCAGATTTATTTCAAAAAATTTCCATTCCTATGATTGATACTACTACAGCTACATCATATACCGAATCACCATGTGCTGTATTAAATCTAACTTTGTACTCTATAAATTTTGTCCCTGTGTTTTGTTGTTCTTGTTTTTTTTGTTTTTTTTGGGGGGTTTGTTTTGAGTCATTGCAAATGGATAATAAATGGATGTTCTAGAAGAAATGTACTTACTTCAAAATATTGCATTTTGAATTGACACTTCATATACCTCTTTGCAGCAAACCAAACTTCCATCTGGAAAACAGTTAAAAGATCGGGCAAGAATAGGCGAATTTTTAATGATCATCTATATAGGTTGTATTCTACTTTGATTTGTAATTTAGAAAATTCCCCGGTGTCTTAGATCAATGTTTACTCATGATCACATACGTTTTTCCTAGCTAATGTCATAAGCTTTCTTTCCAGTTTTCATACTCTTTTATTTTTGGAGTTATAAAATGAGAGTCACAAGAAGTATCTTATACGAGCACTATCTGGCGTTTGACCAGCGGCAGACAACTTTTCACAGCTAATTACAAGATCTGCAAATACGGTGTGCATATTTGCAACAGATTCCATTAGTACGTTTCTTTGCATACAGCTTACTCTTCAAGTTTGGAAAACAGTTTTTATCTGTTTATGTACCGGAAGGAAAGTCCTGTGGTATTGCACATGAAGTTAACGTACAATTAAACATTTACAGACAAAAAGGAGGGGTAATTTAATTGTCTGAGTTCATTAGTTTAGGCACAAGATTTAATATATAACACATTTCTTTCCACACAAGATGTTCGGAATAAAGAAACTGTTGAAAATATCCGTCATTTAATACTTAATGAAAACGGACCACACATGGATATTTGTTATAGATACCGTCTAAACTCGCTTATATGTTGAACCCAAATGCAAACTCCACAGACCCAGATCTGCTTTCGCATAATGCGTAGGCAGATCTGGGTCTATGCAGTTTTTTAGGAGTAATTAATAGAACAAACAACACAGATCCTGATCTGTAGGCACATTATATCAGGGTCTATGTTGTTTGCAGTTGGACTCGACTTATAGGTGAGTACATACGGTATAATATGACATATTCAAAAGTTGTATTTCATGTAGGAGTGTATCCCCAGTTTACAAAATATTTCGTAAGATAGAATTACAATCATCAGCATAACCATATATATCAACCCGTGTTAATATAAACAGTTTTGCTGACAACTGTGTCACACTTCAGGTGCTCATGAGGCCGCAGAGAACTAGTATTTTCCATCTGAGTGAAAGTACCGAATCTCTGTGGTAGCGCTCTACAGTTATTATGTACTTCTGAGATAGGGACCGGTATAAGGTGAAGTTGTTTGCATTGACAACATCCTCAATGGAGAAAATGTTGGCATACCTCTATGCAACTCAGATGTACAGTGACTGAAATTTCTTTACATGTGGTAGTTATGTAAATTATGCACTATCTAAAGCAGACAGTTGATAAAATGGCTGCTCCCATGTGCTCGAAAAAAGAACCTGAACTCGTCCAAAGCACACTCACTTTAGCAGTTATTAAAATGAGGAAATTAATTTTGCCAATTTAGACAATACCAGCTTTTGAAAGTGCAATGAATGAATTATAAAATAGACAGAAAGTAAAAAAGGGTTATCTGTTTTTTTTTGTTTTTTTTTTTTTTCTTTCTAATTTATCTTTGAAATCCAGGAAGTGAAAATGACCAGGTGGAGCTAGCAGTCTTTTGAGAGATGCACATCTGAAGTAAGGCCAAGCTCTATAGCCTATAACCCATATTGCACCCATCAATGATATGATCATACATCAAAATGAAGGGAATTAAAAGTTATTTTAACAATACCTAAGATATACAAGGTCTGTTTGAAATAACCAGGATAACCAGTGATGAAAATCTGGGAAATTATCTTTCTTTAAAAATCAAACCAATCAAAATGCAAAAGTGTAGAGCAGACCCTGTACATTTTTTCTCCATGATGTGCCGCACCCATTAGTCTGGTTCCCTGTTTCGTATGTTCTCTGCATCGCTACATAACTTAATAAGTGGGAGACACATATTTTAATAATTGTTGGCATATGATATTGGCTTGCCAATATAGGCCGGGTACCAGTAAATGTAAACAATAGGGTCACTGTCCAATATGTAGGGGAATACTGCCACCATAATTCTATACATGTAGTTTCTATTAGTACATGATGTATATTTTATTTTGCTTTGTTCTTTTTTGCATTTTCTGTGTGTATAGGATATACATTCCAGACTGAATCTTTACATCTGCCAATATTTCTGTCTAAATTTGAAATGCGTGATATTAGAATACTGCAATTTCATATCTTCAAACTCGGAGTGCATATTTTTAATATTACATAACGTCAACATTCCATTTCTAAGCATTTCTAAGATTGCATGATTCCATTTCTCTGCATTGTGACAATTGATTTGATTGCATGTTAATCACCCTACTGGTAAAAATACATAACATCGCAGAAGTTACAATGTAGCACAGTGAAAGTTACAAGTAAGATGTTAGCATTATGCAGGTTGGAATATTATAATCAACACCATCTGTTGTCATAATGGGGTGTTACTGTTATGACCCATTATGACAACAGATGGAGCCGTTAGATTAATCCTGAAGACGAACAACAGTCCTGGGTCTAGTATATTGCAGATTCTAAGCATGGAACCATAGAAAGAATGAAAGAACATTGCAAAAATATGGGTCTGTTACATTTAGCTTAAAAACCCTTCATACACTATTTTCTTATTAATTTCGAACTAACAAGGTAATCTTTGAAATTCTTAGTTCTTTCATAAGCAAGTGTAGGCCTGCTTTTGTCAAGTGCTTTAATACCTACATTACAAGATAATTGCAAAAGATCCCAATATTTGTTGATAATCTTACCCATATTGGGTAAACTTGGATTATACTCAGTAACGAAAGGAATGAAATTGTCATCTTTGTCCCTGATTTTACATTTTAGTGAATCAAGCTGTGTAAGGGAAGATACCTTTTCGAAAGCAGCATTAATAATGTCAGTTGCATAATTTCTGTTTAAAAAATGCTGACATAATTCTGTCAAAGATGTTTTAAAGACATTATCATCAGAAATAATTCTTCCATATCTTTTTGCTTGACTGTAAGGTATTCGGTTTTTGCATGATTTTGGATGACATGAAGAATATTTCAACGTATTGATGAACATTTGTGTTTCTAACATGTACAGTAGTAGTTATATCAGTACTTTCATTTGTAGCGACATCTACATCCCAAAACGGTACTTTATTTTTAGGCACATTGAACGTAAATTGAATTGTAGCGTGAAATGGATTTAAACAGTCTATGAAATAGCATAAGTCTTTTAATGGATGACTCCAGATCATACAAATGTCATCTAGAAACCTTAGCCACACATCTGGTTTAAAAAGGCATTTCTCGAAGAAGTCATTTTCTGATTTTCAGATGAACAGCAATGCATAAGAAGGAGCCATGGGACTACCAATTGCTGTACCTACCTTTTGAATATAGTTTGTATCACCAAAATGAAAAAAATTTATTTTCAAGCACAAGTTGAATTAAATCACAAATGTTTTGTCTGTAGAGTCTACGTGTATTTCATCTTTATTAAGATAGTATTTACAAGTTTCAATACCATCACTGTGTGGTATATTTGTGTAGAGAGAGGTAACATCAAGTGTAACTAGGAAAGATTTGTCTGAGAATTTCAAAAGAGATTTCAATTTGCTAATAAAATCTGAAGTGTCTTTGACATATAAAGGAACAGATTTCATTAAGGGTTGTAAATGTATGGTATGCAGCAAGTGCTATAGATCTACCTAAACATTACTTGACGTTATTCAATAGAAAATATTTTTACATTGTTATGGAACTCTTAATATGAACCAATTGCTAGGACTATTTGTTATAACTCTTTTAAAGAGGGCAGTATTAATATCACTAATACTGAATGTAAGATAAGGCACTAAGAATCCAGCATGTCCAAAAATTATTAAATGATGACTATTTAGCCATATGGAAATTTTTTGCTACATGCTGGATAGGGTTACAACTTAGGAATATTAATCCAAATTTAGGACTGAATAAATATATGCACATGTTAAATGTTTCCCAACTTTACCAAAATGGCCTACAAGTCTGTAGAGAATTCTTAGAACACAATTCTTCATGATGGATAGGGTTACAACTTAGGAATATTAATCCAAATTTAGGACTGAATAAATATATGCCCATGTTAAATGTTTCCCAACTTTACCAAAATTGCCCAAAAGTCTGAAGAGAATTCTTAGAACACAATCCTGATTTCATATTCGGTAATATTATATCAAAGATCATTTATCAATTAGATGTGAATTTTTTTATTTTAGATCCTCAAGTAAAAAGACTATATGACCTAGACTACCTTCAGTTTGGAAAAATTTGCATAATAATTTTTTTCATTGATCCTGTTACTAAAGATGTTTGTTTTAAAACCATTCATGACATACTACCTGTAAATTATAACATATACCTAAAAGGAATTTCCAAATCAAAGTTGTGCACACATTGTGGCAAAAATGAAACTATCGACGATTTGTTTTTTTAATGTGAAATCATACACTCCATTAAAAAAAACCTCATAATAAAATGGATCAAACACCTATCTCAAAACTCTTTCAACATTTTCTCAAATTTGGCCCCCTTGCCAAAGAGGCTTCATTCTCAGAGCCTGAGTTCTTGGACCTTTACCTCCTATTCGCAGCAGAATATAAATATGTTCTTTGGGTTAAATGCTGTCAGTCTTATTATAATCATGAAACAGTCACAAGCAATACTCTATTGTCCAACTTTATATCTTGTTAAATTCATTGACAAATGGTGTTCACCTGGAATATTCTGTTCCCTTAAAAATGTTGAGCCAGATATAGATTTTAGCATGTAATTAATATCATTTTCCCACATTCTATCCAAATTTATGTCAGTTACACTGCCAGTAACTATTTACCTGTTTTTAAGCTCTCTTCATGCAGCTTGTGCAAAAACCAGTTGATGGGTTGTTGACCCAGTAATGCATGGATGTGCGCTTATCCATAAAAACATATTATATATACATATATGTGTATATGCATATATGTGTATATATGTATGTGTGTGTGTGGGGGTATGACATATGTGCATATATGTGTATATACATATATGTGTATATATGTATGTATGTGTGTGTGTGTGGGTATGACAATAAATGTCTTGTAATATAGCAGCTGTGATATATGTATATGTATACCAGGGGTCAAGCTAGACTTGAATGTTAGGGAGAAGTGACTTCTCTTTTTGAACAGAATAGGGAGAAGTGTGAGCAGAACAGGGAGAAGTGGTAGCAATGCAAGAAACACAATATATATATATATATGTGTGTGTGTGCACTATGGTTCTCTTATTTGAACGGTGTCCTGTATTTCTCATTATGCATATTTGCATTTAACATTAGTTTTAAGTAATATTTTATCTTCAAATAGAAAATTCTCTATGTTGTATGTATATTATAAACAGTTTGTAAGTGTATGAATGTATCATACTCGTATATAGTGTATTCATACTTAAAAGTGTGTATGTTTAGATGGAGAGAAATATGCAATGTATTTTGGCCATATGACTTCAAAAAAGCATAGCAGAAACTATACATTGTAATTAATTTTAACTGATTAACTGACAGGAGTACCTAGATGACAGTATTGTAATTACAAATAGGCAAAAATACTTAAGCAACTGCCACTTAAAGAACAAATTTAATTTTTTGTTAGTTGCTTCACTAGAAAATGGCAGTCGAAAACATTACGAAATTTGTTTGAAACAACCCCTATATTAGGCTATAACACGCACATGAACATTTGCCTTCAACATCATAGTGTTCATTCATTCAAACCATGGTGGTCACTGATGAGTAATCTCATCTTTACAATTGCATTTTAAGGGAGCTGATTCTAAATTAATGTGAATCTTTTGACTGTCATTTTTGTTATTGTTTTTAAAAGTAGATGCATCTATTTTTAGAAACAGGGATTTTCTTCATTTGATCTCTCACTTTCTAGCTTTGTTGCAACAATCCCTATATATGATTGAAAATATATGCTTTTAATATTTGTCTACGTGTGCATAATAACATCGTGTACAGGTTGGATATTTTTTTCTTTGCTACTTTTTCTTGTATTTGCATAAAAGTGTGATGTAGCTAACAACCTTGACCTTAAGTTACAGCGCTTATTAATTCGACAACATAGAATTGTCCAATATGTTTCTGACCAACAAATTTTTATTTCAGGCTAAATCTTTTATCACATAATAGTTAAACTTTGCTTTCTACGAATTGTATAATTTCCTTAATGTTTGTACCCAATGAATTACAAAAACAGACAGTCTAATGAAGACATACTTCCAAGACACAGCGATGTCCACCATTATTACCCCTTAACAGGTTCACTTACAATTTCAAACTGATTTTATGAAGAAAATATTGGAAGCACGTCAGTTAAAATCTTCAAACAATATATTTAGAAAGTGCTTTCACCGATTCTATTCTTAAAACACAAATTGTTATTTACATATAGATGATTTAGTTTTGAAACACAAGTTATTAAGTTTTCAGCATCAAATGATAACTTGCGGAAATCGGGCAGCGATATCTTGCGGGGCCAAAGAGTTTAATTGGCATCAGCTATTAAGACACATGCCAGTTAATGTGCAAGAGTTTGTTTGTTGACGCAATTGATATGAATACATGCTAAGGCAACATGCAATCCATTTCGCTTGGGGCTTAACACTACTTGGCTGGGTTGAGGGAGCATCTCAAAACCCATAAACTACAGGCCCTCGGTGTAGCTAAAAAAAAAAAAAAAAAAAAAAAAAATGACAGGGCGAAGTTGTTTTCGCTTTCCTAATACAAGAAAACGAAGTTTACATTTTTTCGCCGACTTAGTCACCCACTCTGCCTGGTAGCGTGACCCCTGGTATACTTGTGATTTATATCATATTTAACACATATAATATGCATATATGTTTGTAAATAGTCATCTGTATATTTTAAAATACACATATTAAATAAATATTGTATGAAAAAGAAAGAAGAAAAAAAGAAATAACAAAATACGAAATATTATCAACTTATTAATGAATTTCATATGTAGCTTTAGAGTTTAGACCTTTTGGATAGATAGTATCCAGACGGTGAATGCAATATGTTTCTTTTTACATGCATTAAATTTCCAAATGAACAATATCACTTGTTGCCAGAATGAGTGAAGCTGAGTTATCCCTATTAGTCAAGTCAAATGCTGATGGAGCTTCTGTATGTGAGGATGCATCCAAGTCACTTCAGCTGCTGCAGCCTATTCCTGATACCAAGTCATACCTGAAAAAGACAACAGAATGTCAGAACTTTGGAGGAATGAGGCTTGTAGATAATGAGCAAATGGCAGATGCGTGAAATACATCTCTAAAGTATCATCACCAAGAATGTCCCCCATTGCAATGCCTCTGAAATGCAGATTGATAAGGAAACAAAATGGGGAGTCTGCTGGAAAATAATACTAAAGTGTGTAAAGTCTTATTTTCAAGCACCTGAATGTAAGCTGTATAAGGAAGTGATGACAAGCATGTCAGGACCAAACCCTGCTGCAGCACATATTGGACTTTCGGTCGGTCTTCACAACATGCTTGTATGCAATACAAAAGCACAACTTATTATGACAAACATGGATAAGCCACCCCCAGCCAGAAGCAGCATGCAGACGACATCTAATATTGTGGGAAGGAATGTGTCAGTATTAACTAAAAGTGATATTGCTGAAAAAATAGAATATTGAAAGATATTAATGTGAATCACGGAAATGAACCCAGTACTATAAACATTGCAATGGATGGCAGATACAATTCGACAAGCATAGTAAGTCACAAAAAGCCCAGCCAGAATGCTTTACAAGCTATTGGTATTGCATGTAAAACTATGACTGACAAGAAGTTTATCATAAGTGCCTGCTTTCAAAATAAACTTTGCTGGACTGGACCTTGGTTGAAGGGACAAGGAATAGATGTGCAATGTCCAGGTGGTCATCCAGAGTGTACAGCAAACTTATCGCCCTTTGCCCCACTGTCAGAATATGATATGGGAAAGGAAATTGGTAGTCAGCTTGCGCTACAAGGTGCACTTATAAAATATGCCACCACAGATGCACATGAAAGATCAGCTCAAGGAATAGACTATGTTCTCTGAGATCTTGATCCCATGTGGAAAGTGCAGCAGCAAGCTGACCCAGTTCATTTGGGACAAGCTCAATTTTGACACTGTAACAAGCATACCTGTGATTCTACCGGCGGTAGGCCAAAAGTACCATTTTAAAGACAGTCTACCGCATATACCGTTTAGTAGTCGAAATCTACCGGTTATGAAAATTTCAAGAAAAAATTTAAAAAAAAAAACAAAACCCAGTTTTTGTATGCGTTCTATCACTGCATTAGATAAACCAGCCAGAACCAGTCTACTGGGAAATGGAAATGTTCGACCTATGATATGACCGGTGCGACGATGCGTGGTTGAGTAGTCGGATTACAATTGTTAGCATGTGTACACAAGAAGTGGCTAATTGATTACCTTATTGTTGCAATTTGGAGAGTTTAAGGCCAAATGCGAGATGTTGTTTGAGGTGTTATAAGTAATAAAAGGATCAAAGGTAATCCATGATGACCATGAGTCTTTGATTAAAACTCGGCCGATCTGTCGTGGAAGGAAGATAAAATGGAGAGACCGACTAAAAATGATCTTGGCAGAAACACTTAAGTAAGTATTTTGATTTGATGTCTTTTAATTGTTCTTGTATTGTTCACGATGGTTTAAGATGAATATTTAAAATATATCAGAGAGTTACAAATGTATTACCTAATATTTAATTTTAAAGTTGGGATAAATTATTAAAATCATGTGTTTTTTAACTGTTTATTTCAAGTCTAAATCTAATTTGTTTAAAATTAATTACAGTGGTGAAACTTGCTAACAGATTTTTGGACATAAACCTAGAAGAGAAACAAGCCCTTGACGATGAGGCTCAGGAATACATTTTAAGTCCAAGCCAGGAACTTCCTCCTCGGGGTGAAATGAGCTTGGAGCAGTATTGGAGATCAGTCAGCAGCCTCAGAAACCCAGCAACAGGAAAACTTAAGTTAGAACTTCTTTCCAGACTGAGTGTAGTTGTCTATCATTGCCACATTCCAATGCTGACACAGAGAGGACGTTCTCCATTCTTCGGAAAATCCAGAGTGATTCAAGGGAAAGTCTGGACCAGAAAACTATTGAGAGCCTGCTAAGTGTGAAGGTTAACAATCACAGTGAATGTCACCAGTGGTCACCAGACAGTGATCTTGTGAAGGAAACTAAAAATGCCTGTGGATTTTATAAAAAATCTTTGCAGTGAACTGTGAGATGTACAACTCTTCCTTTTTCATTTAATTAACAATATACTGGCTCATATTAACTAACTATTATTGTAACATTTTCCATCAGATTCTGAATCGGAATCATGTTCAAAATTTGTGTTTTATTATAATATGAAGAGAATACATATTATGTGACAAAATGAACTTGTTTTGTTTTCAATCCCCTTAAAACACGTAAAATTTATGCCAATAAAAAATCAACCTTTTTAGAAGCCAATCTACTGATCAAAATTTGTAAATCTACTGGTTTGAAATCCTGGTTCTGTCACAGGTATGAACAAAGCAAATTTTAACTCAGACATGTTTCCTGGAACAACTCGTGTAGAAAAACTGGAAACTCAGAAGGCCCTTAGGCAGGATGAAAAATCTAGATGTAATATGATTCTAAAGAAGCTAACGAAAGAGCATGCCAGTAATATGACTACTCTTAGTAAACACTTACTAAAAGTTCTTGAATCCTCTCTGCTGTGCTAAACTGGAGACTGTTCATGGTGTGCAACATACTCTGTTGTGTGTAGTGGAGGAGTAACCAGTAACTGGTGGCATCATTCCAAGTATCTTGGATTGCACAGAGTCACTGACCTAAACATCCATGAAAGTGACAAAGAGTTACTTCTTGAAATTTTGAAAATGAAACTGAGTGTATCAGCAAAATTATGAAATGAAACTGTATACAGATACTCAGAAATGTAAAGCAGTTAAGAGATCACAGAGTGTTTCACTACCAAAAACATGTGAATTATTCTAGGAATATTGTTGGTAGAACTTCTTCAACCATTCACAGATTGAATAACAACCCTGCAACATCATCCATGACAAAATGTGAGGATTCTGGTGTGGAACTTTCATTGCATGCAAAACATGCACTATATCAAATGGATACTCGAAAAGGAATATCAAACAAACATGTCAAAAGAAGCCAGATATTGTGAAAGGAAATGTATTCAGCAGGGAAATAAGATATCTGAACATTTGAAATACAAGCAGTTAAATCATTGTGAATCAGATTACAATAAAGGGCAGATGGATCCAAAACCCTCAACAAGTTCTCAAGGAATGCACAACTAAAAATCACTTCTACTCAATGTGAGGATGGACAATTCTGTGGGCAGGACATTTACTTGTCGACTATTGTCAACTAACTCTTTAAGAGAGATACATTCTGAACATTTTCAATCTTTCTAGAATTATTTTGATGTTAACATTCATCTATTTGTGTTTTAATGTGATGATAATTAAAATATTTATGAATTTTATACTGCTGCATGAAAAGTAATATCATTATTAATAAATGTTATGAACTGAATATGATATCTTTGTTATTTTTTCTATATCTTTATATCAAGTAGGCATGGAGAATATTCTCCAAGCCCCTTGAAAGCACTTCTGTTTACACATTTCATTCTCTCTGCATTCACTACATGTAGCTCAGCAGAGAGGTGATCTTTAAAAATGCACAGAGAGTTATGCTACAGATGACTCATTTCCAGGTTTTCTATCTTCATCCTCTCATTAAAGACCATTTGGCAGATACTGGTGACTAAAAATTTATTGCACCATAACCTCTAGACTTTACAGCCCTGGTCCAGATCAAACTGAAAATTAAATTTAATGTTAAAAAATTACATTTAATTTTTTAATTTAAAAGAAATGTAAAAAAGAATTTTGTTACTGTCCAATTTTTTAAAGTATTGACCACAACTGTGTGAATTTTCAGGTCTGTATCATAAGTACTTGTATCTGAATGAGAGATCAAAGAGGCATACCCCCCTTCAAATAAGAACTTCTATACAGTTTACACTTTTTGCACCAAGTCCTAGTCAAACTAACATATCTTCAAGAAAGACATATTTTAAACTTACTTAGCAAATGTTATCAAGTATTATGCACTACTAACAAATCTGTAGCCATTTAAAATGATGCCCTGTAGCTGTTCGGCAAGGTGCAAATGTGCAGCCTGATGTGCCTACATGTGAGAAATTCAATTTGTAATAACTTTTTCATTTATTGGAATTTGTTCATGTAGTAAAATATAATTTGAAATTTCGAATAATCTCTATGAGAAAATTTAATTAAAAAGTGCTCATGACAGTCAATGTAATTTGTTTACAAAAATTAAAAAATTGGTAAAATGTTTTACAAAATTTAATTTAAATATTATAATAATATGACTAATAGGTTCAGCATGAAACCCGCATAAAGAACAAAGATTACTTTAAATTATTCTTTTTTTTAAGGAAAGCATTTGTTGCAATAATTCTGTGTAAAATGTTCATCTCCATTCCATCTAAATCTGGGGCATTTGGTAACTCTGAACAGAAGCAGAAAGTAATGATTCCAGTCTATTTGTTGTAAATTATCAAATTCCAAATTCCACTTTCTTCTTGCAAATGACATTTCATAATTTTCAGATAATTTTTCAATTATCAGTTTTACTGGACTGAATTTTTCAATTATCAGCCTTTTTCATATTTTATAATGCAGTACAGACATAGTTTTATATATGGCTTCTGTTGAATGCTGTTAAATGCTATATTTAATTTAAAATGCAGATTATTTGCTTTGAAAATGTACAGAGTTAGTAATCAGACAAAAACTTACTTCTGAAATCATGAAACTTTATCAATCTGATTAAAATCAAGATCTACTTATCAATAAAGAGATCTGACACTCACTGATACGAGGTCATGTTCTGTTGACTGTTTGATTCACCAACCAAATTACAGCTTTCATACTGCCTTAAGTGAAGAAAAAAGTTTTTTGGAACATATTGTTGCTAATGATAACTTTATCTAACATGAAATGCAACGCTTTATCTGATAGGCTACTAAAAATAAGAGGTCTGGTAATTTTTAAGCTCACCAGAACATTAATTTTGATTAATACCTGTCAGATCTACTTTTTGACATGTTGATCTTGATTTTAATCAGATTGCAAAGTTTATTCACAGGTGATCTCAAAGTCCTTCGCATTTCTTATTTCTTTCTCTAACCATTTTGTGCAAAAAAACTATTAAATTTATCCTGTACATCAGTATTTGAATTATACCATATTTGTGTCTATAAAATCTACTCATCATTTTAAATTTTAAATTTATTATTTAATTTTAAAAATGATGTACTTTTCTTTGTTCCAAAATCTGCCCTGATTTAAATTGTTTCTTATTAAAGATATATAATCTGTACTGAATGAAGAAAATATATAAATATTGATTACTGAAATGTGTAGTAAATGTTTCTATTTCGAATCTAATAGCAACATTCTGCAGTCATAATAGTTTTTGTGCATGGTAAAATTAATAATGTTGATATTTTTTAGGCCATCATATTTGTAATCTTTTGTTATAATGTTTTGCCTAATTTTGTGCCTTGATTCATTCCAAATAAACTTAGGAAAAGTGTAGTTATTCAGCTCCTTGAAAACCTTTTTGATGGATTTGGTAAGGATAATAAGATTAAGGATTATGTTAGTTAATTTTTTGACTTTTAATTACTACTACTAGTATTTTACCAAAGGTTGTAAGTAAATCTTTTGATAATAAGTAAGATTCATTTCCCTCATATTGGATAAGTAGTTAAGAGTTTACTTCTAAATCAGATAAAAATGTATACCTAGAAAGATAAAACCAGTACAATTCCAATTTAACTTGGATTCAGGCAGAATTTCATGTTGGTTTCTGTTCTACTTCAAAACCAGATTACCATAGTTTTTTGTTTTTTTTTCAATATAAAAACTTTGACCAGAATATATATTGGAATGGGAGATATAATGCAGAGTTCAATGATTTCTTTTGAATCATCATCAGCAGAATATTGGGATATAGGATTATTCACATCATTAATCTGTATACCTTAATATCCTTATTTTTCATAATCATTTGAGCTAAAATTCCTGCACATAAAATGAAGATGGAGGAGTCTTAGCGCACTATTTAATATGGAGACTACAAAAATGTATAGAAACAAGGAGGGCTACCAAAATAATGAAATTGACTAATCCTGTAGTAAATATACAAGCATCGGTCTAGCAGACAAGTGCCAATTTTGAGCACTGTACTCCAACATTGTCTATTTACAAGATATCGACATGTTTACCTTTCTCTACATTATGGAGGAGCCTCTGTGACTCAGTGGTTATCATGCTGAACGTGCAACAGAAAGGATTTGGGTTTGATCCTACCATCAGATCAGCCTGGGTTGGCTATTGTAGTGTGTCCTTCGGCAAGGCACTTTACTTCAATTGCATCAGCAAGAAAACACAAAATCTACTTTTGGTGTGCAGGGGACGTCGAGTCTATTCTTTCATCCTCCCCTAGATTTTCATCCATTCTTGCATGAAATTTCTCAGTAATATCAATATGTGGTCCAAAAAATATCTACCGGTAATCAAAAATTACATCTATACTTGAAGTGTTGTAAATTAACTTTTTTTTCCAATTATTTTCACAGTTATTTGGATCATTCTTTTGCTGTATCATGTTCTCAATTTATACAGAGCAGTTGACAAGGGATTTGCACACACAACTTATGTAAATTATATCTTGCCAGAGGGGGAGAACACCCTTGTTAACAAATGACATCGATTGTTGATGTTAACGCAAATACTGGGATTCTTATGTGTGATCCTGATGTGTGGTGAAAAAAAAGAAATACAGTAGGAATCACTGTATACAGAAGCATGTGATCAAATTAATACAGATATTTGACAAGTGGAATAAAATAATGATAACTGGATAAGACAAATCTACAAAAACCTATGGATGATTATTCTATCATCATAATATAAAAGGTTGTGACATTTTCATTGCATTTGATCCAATCTTTTTACTCCATTTATTTTTCTAATCATTTTCCTTTCAAGTTGATACACTTAAAGTTGAACGTCTTTTATCTGGATCATCAGGAAACATGAATATTGTCTATGTAAATAGTTGTACAGATAACTGATAATTTATAAGAAATTAACTGCGTATCAAGTTGACATTCCATTAATCAATATGATTAGAAAATCCAGAGAAATGGCACCCACATAATTGACATTTTACTGTACAGCGATCCTCCACATTTGAAGTCACCCCTTCTGCAATGAAATTTGGCCTTATAAAAGGGATGGCCTCTCAAGGAGGAAATAAAATAGAGACTAGAGGAGCGATTTGCTCATGTAAATAAAGTCACACCTCTCCTGCATCCCACTCCTACCCCACGATGGAAATGAATATATAATCAAACAAAAAGGCATGGGCTTGCATGTCAAGCTCATGATCAAAGCATTGCTGTAGAACATGTTCTTTACCCCAAGGTCAAAGGTTGAGCCAGCAAGTCACAGAATGAATTGTCTTAGTCTCATGATGAGTCATCCAAAGTATGAAAAAAATCCATCAAGGGGGTTAGGAAATATTAGCAAAGGAACAACCAAAACCTTAAAGCAAATTTTCTCTGACTGTCACCTTGAAAAAAGGATTGAGCATGTGGCAGAATGAACTTAGGTTCAAACTGATTAAATGCAAGTATGAAGATAATCCATCGGTGTGTTCAGGAAATTCAAGCAAATGAAAACACTTGAAAGAAAACGATGACACAAATTTTCTGTGACCTTGACCCCATGATAAAAGGGGAATAAGCAAGCATGTCATACAATGATTTGCCTTAGCTTCATATTTAGTTATCCCAAGTATGAGGAAAATCCATCAAGGAGTTCAAATAATATAGGCAATTGAGAAACCTAACCAAAACCTTCACGCACATTTTCTGTGACTGTGACCTTGACCCCAAAGCAAAAGGGTTGACCCAGCATGTTGCAGAATGAATTGTCTTAGCTTCATAATGATTCATCCCATGTATGAAAAAATGTTAATAAGGGGTTTATGAAATATAAGCAAATGAAAAAATTTAAAACAAAACCTAAATGCAAGTTTTCAATGACCATGACCTTGACCCAAGGTAAAAGAGGCAAGCATGACTGTACTTGAATGAATTGTCTTAGTTTCATAATGATTCATCCCAAATATGAAGAAAATCTATTTTGGGGTTTAGGAAATATAAGCAAATAAAGAAACTTTAACCAAAACCTAAATGCAAATTTTCTATGACTGTGACCTTGATCCCAAGGTAAAGGAGTGAGCAATCGTGTCATTGAATGAACTGCCTTAGTTTCATTATGATTCATGCCATGTATAATGAAAATCTATCAAGGGGTTTCGGAAATATATGCAAATGAAATCTTGAACCAAACTCTAAACAAACTATTGATGCTGCCAAGACCAACGACATCGCCAGTTGGAAAAGTGACTGCAATGTCTCATTTCTATTGTGGGCTCAACAAAAAAAGGTATAACTCTTATGAAAATAGTACTACAATTGGTCAACATGCATATCTTCTTATGATGACCATAACATGTCCCAAGCTTCACAGCAATCCACTATAAAGTGCAATAGCTACATTAACAAAATTCTGTCCTACATTGCACCCATCTTTAAGTAAAAAAAAAGCAATAAATGTTACAAAAATCAGTGGAGCACAAAAGATTTTAAATAATTACATCCTTAGAATATGACAATGATATAGAAAAACTGCAAGACAAGTTGATTTCACAAGATTCTGTCTAACACTGCATTCAGCTTCAGACAAAAAGGGCAATAACTCTAAAAGGGTTCTATTGCTATCCCAGAAAGGTTCATTGGATCTTTAAATTTATGTTTTGTAGCAACCATGAAATCTACACAAAAATCAGCTACCTACAACAATAAAATTGTGAATTCACAGTACATACATAATCGATAATTCTTGTTAACTATGTGTACTGGGGTAACTCTTAGATCAAACCAAGTAGAGTACAATTAGCTTCTTCTGAGAGCCTCCCCACCCACCCACCCACCACAAATCAGCGGAGCAAGTCAAGTCAAAATGATTTATTTATCTTAGTATGACTTATAATAGACACAGTTGAATATAAAATGTAAATGCATATGAAACTATGGCAGAAAGGCCTTCTGAGTAGGGTATGATGCATATAGGTCTAGCACAGATGAATCAATGTGAATCATTCTCAAGCAAACAAAAATGTAACTTAGATACCATTATGTTTAAATTAAAAACAATTTACATCCAGAACATTACTCTCTCTCTCCGTCTTAATGTAAATATGCCATATATCAGTATACCAGGTCAATCATACATCCAGAACATTACTCTCTCTCTTTCTCTCTCTCTCAATGTAAATATACCATATAAGTATACTAGGTTAATAATGCATTCATAACATTAATCTCTCTCTCTTAATGTAAATAGACCATATAATTATAACGGGTTAATTATGCATTCATAACATTAATCTCTCTCTCTTAATGTAAATAGACCATATAATTATAACAGGTTAATTATGCATTCATAACATTAATCTCTCTCTCTTAATGTAAATAGACCATATAATTATAACAGGTTAATAATGCATTCAGAACATTAATCTCTCTCTCTTAATGCAAATAGACCATATAAGTATAACAGGTTAATAATGCATTCAGAACATCTCTCTCTCTCAATGTAAATATACCATATAAGTATAACAGGTTAATAATGCATTCAGAACATTAATCTCTCTCTCTTAATGTAAATAGACCATATAATTATAACTTGTTAATTATGCATTCAGAACATTAATCTCTCTCTCTTAATGTAAATAGACCATATAATTATAACAGGTTAATTATGCATTCAGAACATTAATCTCTCTCTCTTAATGCAAATAGACCATATAAGTATAACAGGTTAATAATGCATTCAGAACATCTCTCTCTCTCAATGTAAATATACCATATAATTATAACGGGTTAATTATGCATTCAGAACATTAATCTCTCTCTCTTAATGTAAATAGACCATATAATTATAACAGGTTAATAATGCATTCATAACATTAATCTCTCTCTCTTAATGTAAATAGACCATATAATTATAACAGGTTAATTATGCATTCAGAACATTAATCTCTCTCTCTTAATGTAAATAGACCATATAATTATAACAGGTTAATAATGCATTCAGAACATTAATCTCTCTCTCTTAATGTAAATAGACCATATAATTATAACAGGTTAATAATGCATTCAGAACATTAATCTCTCTCTTTTAATGTAAATAGACCATATAATTATAACGGGTTAATAATGCATTCAGAACATTAATCTCTCTCTCTTAATGTAAATAGACCATATAATTATAACGGGTTAATTATGCATTCAGAACATTAATCTCTCTCTCTTAATGTAAATAGACCATATAATTATAACAGGTTAATTATGCATTCAGAACATTAATCTCTCTCTCTTAATGTAAATAGACCATATAATTATAACAGGTTAATAATGCATTCAGAACATTAATCTCTCTCTCTTAATGTAAATAGACCATATAATTATAACAGGTTAATAATGCATTCATAACATTAATCTCTCTCTCTTAATGTAAATAGACCATATAATTATAACAGGTTAATTATGCATTCAGAACCATTAATCTCTCTCTCTTAATGTAAATAGACCATATAATTATAACAGGTTAATAATGCATTCAGAACATTAATCTCTCTCTCTTAATGTAAATAGACCATATAATTATAACAGGTTAATAATGCATTCATAACATTAATCTCTCTCTCTTAATGTAAATAGACCATATAATTATAACAGGTTAATAATGCATTCAGAACATTAATCTCTCTCTCTTAATGTAAATAGACCATATAATTATAACAGGTTAATAATGCATTCAGAACATTAATCTCTCTCTCTTAATGTAAATAGACCATATAATTATAACGGGTTAATAATGCATTCAGAACATTAATCTCTCTCTCTTAATGTAAATAGACCATATAATTATAACGGGTTAATTATGCATTCAGAACATTAATCTCTCTCTCTTAATGTAAATAGACCATATAATTATAACGGGTTAATTATGCATTCAGAACATCTCTCTCTCTCTCTCTGAATGTAAATATAAGTATACCTAAGTTGTGGTCAATTATACATTCAGAACATTACTCGCCATCTCTTTCTTAATATAATTATACCATACATAAGTATACCAGGTTAATTATGCATCCAGAACATTACTCTCCATCTCTTTCTTAATATAATTATACCATACATAAGTATACCAGGTTAATTATGCATCTAGAACATTACTCTCTCCTTTAATGTAACTATACCACATATGCAGAAAGCATATCAGAATGAACAATACTCCAGAAAAACAATATGAAAATATTAAACGTGCCAGAGACACAACATGAAAATTTAAAGACCAAAATGGCTCAGTTAGTTAAAGAAGCTACAGGTAAAGACATGGATCAGAGACATACTTGCCATCCATAGAATTCCCGGACCCACAGTAATAATGCAACTTGGAAATTCTGAGGCCAAAATAGCCCTTGTAAAAGACAAAAGGAAATTGAAAGAAAAACTATCAATAAGAATGACTGAAGATGTAACCCAACTAAACATGGTTCTTATTAACAGGCTCTCCAAGCACTCAAAAATAGAATCTGCCTGGTACATTAATTGCCGGATCTATGCCAAAACAAAAGCAGGGAGAAAACTTAGATTTGACCTTTTGGATGCCATTGATGCAGCGATTAATTCCAAATCATAGATCTCATATGTATAGTTAAAAGGTATAGTTGAATAATTTTTTTCCAAAAAGTTCAGAGAATCATGATATGTGTAAATTATTCCAGACCTTCTGATGATTGTGCCAAGGTTTGTATATATCTTTTGTATACTTTGTGCAAAATAACTTTTTGCAATTATTATATACTTCTTATGGATCAAAAAAAAAAAAAAAGTTGCTGGTTTGACACAAACAAATAAATAACCAAGTTAGTAATAAAAATGTAGTAACCATATATTCAAATGGGATGCGCGTTCTTGTGTTTAACAATAGTTAATTAGCCAGCATTCACATGTTGTTGTTGTTTGTTTTTTTCCCCCATTTGTCTCATTCATTTAGTTAAGCAAAATGCTTGTTTGTGTTTCTGTTCCAAACTGTTATTTATCATACACTTCCTTATTTATGTGGAAAAAGGTAGATCATACTATTGCACAGATGAAGTGCCTTGACAGCTACTCTTTGTTCAAGCAAAGGTCTTCATTAGCCCATTCAATCTTAGCTAGTCTTGGTGATTTAACCTGTAACCGGAAAATATTAGTAACTCACCTGTAGCTGAGTAATATGAGGAGTAGTACTTAGTATTTGATTGCCTTAATGTCGCTCAGCCTCCTGAGCTGAGCTTAGTTTGAAAGTTATAATTGTAAGTCAGCTCGAGTGTCGAGAGCACCTTACAGCTATAGGGATTAACTAATAATACCACTGGATAAGTTGTTTTTTATGCGTTCTACTGGTTGTTTTGAGAGAAGGAATGTTTAACATATGATGTAAAAATAGTTAACATCAATGGTTATATATTGTCTCCAGTCGACATCAATGAGTGTTAGTGATGATGATGGTGACAATAATAATAAATGTTGTCATTATTTTTATGAATGTAAAAGAATAATTAACTGGCAAGACTCTGCTTCAAACTGGTCAATAGAATATTTAAAGATTTCTTTCTTTCTTCTTATCTTTTTTGTTTTTTAAAATCACTACCAGAATAAGCTGACCTATATTAGAGGAATATTCATAAATAATCTTTCAACCTTTAATATTTGTGTGTACATGTATGCATTAGCATTGGCACAAAAAAAAATCTTCCAAACTTTAATTTATGTATGTGTACATGTATGCATTAGCTTATCATGGAATAAGGTTTTATCATAACTCGTACTCACATTGTTTTGTAATAGCTGGTAATTATATCTATCCAACACTTTAGTGTATGGTATGCTGATGATCCTATTTATTGGGATTCTTACTTCCCAAACCGTCATGGCAAATCATTACACTACTATAGTTTTTTAAAATATTTTTTAAGGTGTAATTGTGTGTTTGAATACTCATGTTTATATCATTTGTCTCAGTTGATTAAGGTGTACTCAAATAATTTTGACACTTCACAACACAATTGTGTTGAAGTTATAGTTAAAATATTAAATTATGAAGTGAAATTAAAATTTTATCAATGAATGGAAGGGGTCTTTACAGTTCTAGTTTTTAAAGGAGATATATCTTCCAATGGAATATACAAAAAATGCATCCATTATATGGGTACAAGAAACACACAGTACTGCCAAGATCGAGAAAAATAGGGATGCAGAATGGGGTTTTCTGTATGTTTTTAGTAATAAATCTAGTAGTAGTGCTGGTGTTCGCATTCTTTTTAGAAATAACTTTGAATTTTCTATCCAAAGAATAAAATGTCATGTGATGGTAGATACTTTGTATTAGATATATTGATTCATGGAGATAGAGTAATCTTGGTTAATTTATATGGTCATAATGATGATAATCCTGACTTCTTTAATTATCTAAGACAAGATATTGCTAGTTTTGTTAATTCATTTATTATCATTTGTGGTGACTGGAATGTTGTTCAGGACATGTTACTTGATACATATAATATTATTCATGATAGAAATCCCATGGCCTGAACAGCAGTCCAGGATATCAGGAATGAACTACATTTACAAGATCCATAAAGAGTAATCAATCCAGATACTAGATTATTTACATAAAGACAGTCCAGTCCTATAAAACAAAGCGGATTAGATTATTTCCTGATTTTCAAGGACATGTTTTCATATTTCACAGATTCATCTATTGTTCCAGGGTACAAAACAGACCACTCTGCCATAACTTTATCATTAATTATACTTCCCAGAGGCAATGGTTATTGGAATTTAAATGCAAGACTTCTAAGACAAAAGGAGTACACTAATACAGTTTAAAAATGTATTGTATATACTTTGAAAAATATCATCTTGAGGGTGATAAAGATGATTCACTACAAGAAAAGTTAACATGTAATGATCAGCTTTTTTGAAATTCTTAAAATGAAAATTAGAACTGATACAATTGGAAAAACAAGAAAAACAACAAACCAAAAGAACTGAAACTGAAATTTTAATTTTAAATAAATCACTTAATCAAAAAGAAATGATAGATATTATAGCACAAATCAATAATAAACAAACTGGATTAGAAGAAATAAGGAAAAAACATACAGATTCAGATGAAAAGCAAGATGGTATGAATTTAGCGAAAAGAACTCAAAATACTTTCTTAACCTGGAAAAGAGAAACTACACTAACAAAATAGTGAAGGAATTAATTTAGGATGATGGGGAGAGGTTAGCAGATCAAAATGAAATCCTGAATTAACAAAAAGATTATTATGAAAAACTTTATAAAAGCAATACTAATAGTAATCTACAAACTAACGAACACTTCATCATGCATGATAAAAAAACTTACAGCTTCCAAGAAAAAGTCATGTGAGGGAATGCCGACTTTTATTGATTGTAGTTTAGCATTTAAAAGCATGAAAAATGAAACCAGTCCTGGTTCTAATGGATTCATGGTCAAATTTTATAAGTTCTTTTGGAAAGATTTGGGTGGATTTTATATAGATCTCTAAATTTTTTATATGAAAACAAAACTCTGAATTTCAGTCCCAGGGAATTATTACATGCATTCCAAAAGAAGATAAAGATAGAAGATTTATAAGTAATTAGAGACCAATTTCATTGAATAATGTGGACTATACAATAGCATCAGATTCAATTGCAAATAGGCTTCAGAAGGTACTTCCTTCTATTACAAGTGATAATCAGAAAGGTTTTATGAAAGGGAGATTTATTGAAGAAAACACTAGAATTTTATATGATTTTATGAACTACCTCGATGAAACAGATCAGTCAGGCCTTCTCTTACTGATTTTGAAAAGGTGTTCAACTCTGTCAAATGGGACTTTTTGGAAAATGCCCTGAAATCTTTTAACTTTGGCGATTTTTTTTGTCAGTGGTTCAGAGTATTTTGCAACAAGTCCAAATGCAGTGTCATTTACAATGGTCATCTGTCTCAGTTCTTTCATTTAGAGAGAGGGTGCCATCAAGGAGACACATTAACTCCATACTTATTTATTATAGGAACAGGACTTATCTCTATTGATCTCAGGAAAAACAAATATTACTGGTATCTTTTATAATGACAGAGAATTTAAACTTTGTTAGTACATGGATGATGCCTTTTTAGTCTTTTAGGTCTACAATCAAAACACTTGAGGATGTTACATCAGTCTCTGGTTTACATTGTAATATATTAAAATCAAAAGCTATTTAGATAGGAAGGAACAAATTTTCAGAAGAAAAAATATGCCCAGACATTAAAATCATTTGGTCTACTTCTTCCTTTCAACGTTTAGGATTAAAGTTCTCTTTAAACCTAGATGATATGCTAGAGTTAAATTATGTGAAGAAATTAAAAGAAGTTAAAAAACTGCTGGGTTGCAGGATGAGAAGAAATCTGTGCCTGATGGGAAAAATAACTTTGACCGAATCAATGATTTCGCTCAAATGTATTCATTTTTTTTTGGTATTGCCCAATCCTCCATTGTATATAGAAAATGAATTAAATAAAATATTTGTTAAAATTTATTTGAAGCAGTAAAACTGAAAGGGTTAAAAGAGATATACTTATAGCCCCATCTACAGACAGTGGAATAGGCATGACTCCTGTTCACTGTTTTATTCAGTACATGAAGATCACTTAATGCCTTATTGCAAATGAAGAAGGACTTTGGCAGAATATGGTTACAAACCAAGTTCTAGGAAAATTTGGAGGCATCCAGATATTAAAATTAGGGGAGACAAAATTAACAGAGATTGGTAAATGCATTAGTAATAAATTTTGGCAAGATGTTGTCCGTGCCTTAGAAGATGGAAAAAGGAGCCCTTGTCAGCAGAAGAATACTCGTCTCATAATATTATAAATTTTGTTGATATTAATAACTTTAATTCCTTTACAAAATGGTGGTCAAATGGAATAATGTGTCAAAAATCTTTTTGATAATAAAGGATCATTAATAAATTTTTAAGCATTAAGTCAAAAGGCTCGCACTAATAATTTCATTTAATATTTCTCAATTATTTAAAATATAACTGGTCACTGGAAAAAAAATTATATTAACATAAGAAACACTCTTATGAATGTAAATTCAGAAAAAATGTTTACTCTTAACAAATAAGAATTTAAAATCTGTATATAAAGATTTGATAATGACTAGAACAAATAAACCTTATGGAAAACATGAGGCATGGTCAAGACAACTGAGGTGCCATATAAGTGATCAAACCTGGAAAAAATCTCCAACTTTAGCAATGAAGTGCACCAAAAATACAAACCTAATTGCCTTTCAGTTTAAATTCATGCACAGAATTATTGTAACAAATAAATTTTTGAAAAAACTAAATTTCATTGATACATACAATACGTGTACTAATTGTAAACAAGAAGTTGAAAATATCAAACACCTATTTTATGATTTTCAAGTGATGGAAGAGTTTTGGAAATCCTTTACTGCATGGATTAAGAATTAAAATACCAAATATTACAATTTCAAAAAGAGATTTTTTCTTTGGAAATGACAAATTTGGTGATCTAATTAATTTTTCATTTTAATTGCCAATTATCTAATTTATAAGTCTCACTGTGCTTCAAAAAACCAAATTTTACAAGTTACAAAAGTATAGTTTTATATTACGATTAACTGGAAAAATATTTAGCAAGCTGTATAATAATATGTACAGAGGAGCCTCGTTAATCCGGACACCTTCGTTCCCAGTGAATATTTCCGGATTAATGAGTTTTCTGGATAATTGAATCATGCACATTTTTATTTTACGATGTCATCATACCGTATACATGTACATGTACTGTACACATACCTGTGACAGAACCAGGATTTCAAACCAGTAGATTTACAAATTTTGATCAGGAGATTGGCTTCTAAAAAGGGAGATTTTTTATCGGCATAAATTTTACGTGTTTTAAGGGAATTGAAAACAGCATTGGAATGTGGCAATGATAGGACAACTACACTCAGTCTTGAAAGAAGTTCTAACTTCAGTTTTCCTGTTGCTTAGTAACTTAGTTCTTTGCTCTCCATGTTTTGCAATGATGTAAGTTGACAAATGTTGTGAAATATTAAAAATAATAAACATTTTTGGAAATAATTATACTGAATTATTGCTTCTGAAAAATATTTCATTTGTGTAAAATCTGAATGGCTGTGACATATTAAATTATTTTCTTTAAATATAAAATTATTTTAAAAAATGAAAATTTTAAAAAATTACATAAAAATCTGGTTGAGGGATCTGAAGATCATTTCACTTGTGCCTATGTTGCATGTTGGAATACCAAGGAATCTGGTTGAAATACGCTGAACTGTTTGATCATACACACAGACTGGAACATTCAACATTTTATCATCCCCTTGATCATTTGATTAATCAATCATGATACTGAACTTCTGACTCCTACACATATTTTCAACTCTTCTGTCCCAGTGGGGGGCTAGGGCCTGAGTGACAATATGTGTTGTCTTTGTACGCTGGCATGAAAATTTTTTTGCAATTTCAGAGTCAGGAAACATGACTTTAACCAGTTTAGTAAAATGATCTGCTATGAGGAATGGTAAATTGTGCTCTGCCACAAAATTTGCAAACAAAGTCTCTGCAAGTGTCACTTTATCCACTTTTGATCCAGTCTCAAATAATGCCTTCAATGTGGGTGTGTTTGTTACAGAAGAATCGTTGTTCCTATGTGATGGTGTCTGTATATGCCTGGTGATATCATTTCTTCCTCCATATGCTATCTTAAAATCCAATTTGCACGAAAGACACAATGCAAAGTCAGGACCTTTGCTACTAGCCTGCACACACTTAAATTCTGGTATCCAAGCGTTGTTAAACTTGCTGTAGTATTTCTTAGCTGGTGACTTCTTAGCATTGGGAGAAAGCAGACGTTTCGGCATTTCGACATGAATTGAAAAAAAAAAATACAAGCTGCCTTAAATATTCATTTTAAACCATCGTGAACAATACAAGAACAATTAAAAGACATCAAATCAAAATACTTACTCAAGTGTTTCTACCAAGATCATTTTTGGTCGGTCTCCGTTTTATCTTCCTTCCACGACAGATCGGCCGAGTTTTAGTCAAAGACTTATGGTCATCAAGGATTACCTTTGATCCTTTTATTACTTATAACACCTCAAACAACATTCCGCATTTGGCCTTAAACTCTCCAAATTACAACAATAAGGTAATCAATTAGCCGCTTCTGTGTCAACATGCTAACAATTGTAATCCCACTACTCAACCACGCATCGTCGCACCAGTCATATCGGAGGTCTATTATTTCCGGCTCCCAGTAGACTGGTTCTGGCTGGTTTATCTAATGTGTTGATAGAACGCACAAAAAAACCGGATTTAAAAAAAAAAAAAAATTTCCGTGAAATTTTCAAAACCGGTAGATTTCGACTACTAAACGGTATGTGCGGTAGACTGTCTTTAAAACGGTATTTTTGGCCTACCGCCGGTAGAATCACAGGTATGTGTACATGTACATGTATTTGCTAGCTGTAAATGTACTGTATATGCAATAATGGTTGAAATAAATTAATGAATACATCTATTGACTCGTGTTTATTTCACTTTATTATAACATGCACTTGTACGGCCTGCGCTTTGTTCATGTCGGCACTATCTGCTTCTCCCTCATACAATTTTCGTTTAATGTCTCGCCGATTCTTGAAGCGTTGTAGCCAACCACGAGAATAGGCAAAGTCAGTGATGTCGAGTTGGTCTCCGAGTATCTTTGCCTTGGCAATGAGCATTTCATCGTTGACGGCGGCGTGGCGGGCCGACATGTCTGAGAACCACATGAATACAGCATTATTCTGAAATGAAACCTTATACTGTCCACAGCTTAAGTCAATCCACTTTATTTGTTCAGCCATCAACAAACTGTGATTGTTACATACAATTGGTAAACAACAAAGAGACTTAATGACACATTTAATTTATTAACCATATGTTACGTCAAAAAGTGTTGACGATTTGATCCCAGTGTGTTTATTTAATTATTAACACCCCTGTCAGCGACTAGCTAAAACAGACATTGTTTATACAATCGCTGTTTACAATACGGTCATGCTACTTGAAGTTTTTCCACATACATGATCACGTGATCAATTTATAACTTTAACGTGCCACTAGAATTTGACCAATCAGAGATTGATACATTGACACACCTCCAAATTTGCGTAGGTGAATCGGTGTTATCCGACTGACTGTATTTTCATATATGATTTTTCGAATTTTCATATTTTTGGACCGATTATTTCCGGATTATCGAGGCAAGTTTTATAGTAATATTACACTTTGGTCCCCGATTTTGATTTCCGGATCCAGAACGCAGATTTCTTGATTAACGGAGCAAAATAACATTTAGGAAATCCGTTCCCATTGAACTCTGTCCGGATAGTAAGGTTTCCGGATAAATGGAGTCCAGATTAACGAGGCTCCTTTGTACATGTTTGAGAAAAAGTGGACCTTTTAATAACTTCAACAGCTTGTAGACTACAGCCAAACATTGTATCTGCTATTGAGTTCTGTAGTTTTACATAATATTTTCAACTTTGAGTAACAATTCTGTTTTGTTGATGAGCATTAGTACACATGTATATTTTTCTTTGTGTCTGACAGTGTGTGTGTTTATGTGTGTGAGAGAGACAGAGAGTTTGTATTTATATTTATTAAATATAGACTATGTAAACTAGGAGTCATGACTTTTCAACAATTATGTATAACACCTAAAACACCGTGTCAGGTGATGTTAAAGGGAATCTGTAAAACCCTGACATTTGAAATGTTGAAATATCAATAAAAAAAGAAGTAAATCAATGTTTAAAAACAAAACAAAAAAAAAATATACCATATATCAGTATACAAGGTCAATTATACATCCAGAACATTTCTCTCTCTCTTTCTCTGAATGTAACTGTACCATGTATCAGTATACCAGGTCAATTATGCATGCAGAACATTACTCTCTTTCTCTCGCTCTTAATGTAACTATATTGTATACAATTATACCTGGTCAATTATACATCTAGAACATTACTATCTCTCTCTCTCTTAATGTACCTATAACATATATCAGTATACCAGGTCAATTATACATGCAGAACATTATTTTCTCTCTTAATGTAACTATACCATATCAGTATACCAGGTCAATTATGCATCCAGAACATTACTCTCTCTCTTAATGTAACTAAATTGTATGTAAGTATATCAGGTCAATTATACATCCAGAACATTACCCCCTCTCTCTATCTCTTAATGTAAATACACTATATATCAGTATACCAGGTCAATTATGCATGCAGAACATTATTCTCTCTCTTAATGAAACTATACCATATAAGTATATCAGGTCAATTATGCATCCAGAACATTACTCTCTCTCTCTCTTTTAATGTAAATATATTGTATACAAGTATACCAGGTCAATTATGCATCCAGAACATTACTCTCTCTCTCTCTCTTAATGTAAATATATTGTATACAAGTATACCAGGTCAATTATGCATCCGGAACATTACTCTCTCTCTCTCTCTTAATGTAAATATATTGTATACAAGTATACCAGGTCAATTATGCATCCAGAACATTACTCTCTCTCTCTCTTTTAATGTAAATATATTGTATACAAGTATACCAGGTCAATTATACATCCAGAACATTACTCTCTGTCTTTCTTAATGTAACTAGACCATTTAGCAGGTCTTGAACCAGACAGAGATTATGGGCACACATCAACCTTATCTTGTGTCAGATGCATTTGTAAGATATTATTGCAATACTTATATATCTTTCTATCTGGAGAGAGAATAATAGCAATAAATGGAATTAGAGAGGGAGTAATAACAAAATGGAGTACAGAGCCACCAAAAGCTTGTAAGATTTTGAATCAACCTTATTAACATTCTGCCCACTATCTTGAACTGTCACATACAGCACCAAATACATATATTACAAACCACATTCACTCTCAATTTACATAATATTTATTCATTTATAAATAGCAAACAAAAAAAATGGAAAAATTTCATTACTGGGATTAAAAATTAAAAATGTGAAGATTTTTATATAATCATATACAACTGCTCAAACAACAACAATATGAAAAATTTAAAATGTTTCTGATGTCATTCGATTTATAATTATATCTATTCTTACTCTATACTATTTATCTGGCCATCCAAATTCAAATACAATGGTTAACAATGAGATATTTTATTAAAATTCTAATACAAAACAAATACACTTCAAATGAATTTTAAATGCTTTTCAAATACATCCTTAGGGTACTGAAGTATTTCAGGATCTGTATTTCTTGACTACTCACAATAAAATAATTAGACCAGATCTCAGCTTATGAGCTAGCATGTACAATTATTGATGATCCGAAGGTTCATTTATAACAGTAAAACTAGTACTGTACAGGAGCAACAATTTTCCTGGTATATTTCCATGAAAAATTCACTTTAAATTATGAACAGGGAATTGAAACTTCCATTTCTGCATGTATGAACAAGGCGGTTGACTTATACACAGGGGTTGATCTATAAATGAGACTAAACACAGTGTGTGAGGATTGTCTTTTTTCAAGCACAATATGCTTTGACTGTGGCTTTGATATCTTGCTGGCAAACATTACAATTCAGTACTTTTCTGCACATGCTGGACAAGCAGAAAGGTGACCACAGGGTATAAAGACGATGCAGGCCTTTTCTTTCAGACATGTTTTACAGAGAAACTGATGGCGTAATCTCTGAATCTCTTCTTCCACTGTCTCATGATCTAAAAAATAAAAATGTACAAATATGGGAATTTTTGCTGTTTTTTATTTTTTCACCTTGGCAATCAACCTCTCTATTATTTTCATATATACATGCATGTAAAACAAAAACACAGATATTTTTTTATAATTTATATATGAAGACAATAATAGATAAAATAGATGGATAATAATAGTTGATGGTTACAACTAGCTAGCTGAATTGGATAAAAAGAGACAGACTAGTTAATCAAACTAGATAAAAATAGAGTTGTACAAGCAAGTCAGTAAAATACCATACTGAAGTCAACAAAGGTGTACAATGATAAAATACGACTGTATTCTTATAGTGACAACTGTAAAGCTACTATGCAGACATGGAAAATATCTCTGTCTCAAAGGCAATTAGAGTAAAACCTCAGATTGGAAAGGGGGGATGGAGATTCATGGCATGTGAGACATTGTTCACATGGGCTGAAAATTCCTTAAGCCTGAGGTCAGAGATGCACTTTTTACCTTTCAACCCAGCTATTTTTAACCCAAAATGTCTGGCAGACTCAGGCTGGATGTGATCAAAGAATGTATCTTTAAAAAATAATCAAAAATGATCTTGTCTGTCAATAGATATGATCAATGTATGGAACCTATCAACAGATATGACTGATATATGGATCTATCAACAGATATGATCAATGTATGGAATTTATCAATAGATATGATTGATACAAGGAATTATCAATCAAATATAACTGATATATGGAATTATCAAGTATGATCAATGTATTGTTCTTAAAGAAAAATATAATTTACTGTATGGATTTATGATCAATGTATTGTTCATCAACAAGTATGATGCTGTCTCAGATTGGTTGTCACACATAGTGACACTGATTTTTAGGTTCAAAATCTAATATATATATATATACACACAGAGGAGCCTTGTTAATCCAGACACCTTCGTTCCCAGTGAATATTTATGGATTAACGAGTTTTCTGGATAACTGAATCATGCACATTTTTTGTTTACGATGTCATCATACCGTATATATGTACATGTACTGTACATGTATTTGCTAGCTGTAAATGTAGTATACATGCAATAATGGTTGAAATAAATTAATGAATACATCTGCTGACTTGTGTTTATTTCACTTTATTATAACATGCACTTGTACGGCCTGCACATTTTCGTTTGATGCTCCGCCGATTCTTGAAGCGTTGTAGCCAACCACGAGAATAGGCAAAGTCAGTGATGTCGAGTTGATCTCCGAGTATCTTTGCCTTGGCAATGAGCATTTCATCGTTGACGGCGGCGTGGTGGGCCGACATGTCTGAGAACCACATGAATACAGCATCATCGACTTGTTGATATTTGGCATAGCGATCGCGGGTTAGGTCTGCTGAGTCGGCCGGTACGGACAACCATTTGTCCTTGTTTTTTTATGATGTCAACAAATGTCGACTTGCCAATGTCTAAGGATGAGTAAGCTTGGCCGATATCTCTACTCATCTACGCTTGCTTGATGGTGTCGCCATAATAATATAAAAAGTACAACGAATACAAACTGATATCTCGCAGTTAAATGCGTTATTGTAAACTTATAAAATGCATTCATTTCTATAAGTCATATTTTACAACTGTTATAGCTGCTAATGAACCGATAATTGACGTCCCCTTTTATTCTGAAATGAAGCCCAATACTGTCCACAGGTTAAGTCAATCCACTTTATTTGTTCAGCCATCAAGAAACTGTGATTGTAACATACAATTGGTAAAGAGACTTAATGACACACTTAATTTATTAACCACATGTTACATCAAAAAATGTGGACGATTTGATCCCAGTGTGTTTATTTAATTATTAACACCCCCGTCAGCGACTAGCTAAAACAGACATTGTTTATACAATCACTGGTTACAATACGGTCATGCTACTTGAAGTTTTTCCACACACATGATCACGTGATCAATTTATAACTTTAACGTGCTACTAGAATTTGACCAATCAGAGATTGATACATTGACACACCTCCAAATATGCATAGGTGAATCGGTGTTATCCGACTGACTGTATTTTCATATACAATTTTTCTAATTTTCATATTTTTGGACAGATTATTTCCGGATTATCGAGGCAAGTTTTATAGTAATTTTACACTATGGTCGCAGATTTTGATTTCTGGATCCGGAACGCGGATTTCTTGATTAACGGAGCAAAATAACATTTAGGAAATCCGTTCCCATTGAACTCTGTCCGGATAGCGAGGTTTCCGGATAAATGGAGTCTGGATTAACAAGGCTCCTCTGTATATATATATATACACTCCATCAAATCATATGATATTTATCTTGTAGCATTCAGGCGATGATTACAAGATTCTGATTCCACAACTCTCGACAAATGGTGAAAGAACGAACTTGTGTGGTCCGCTCCTCAAAACCTGTTGAAGGATCCCTCAAGAACCTCCCTATTCTGCAGACCCATTGGTCCAGAATTGTTGGCCCCTCACAATTTGTTAAACCAGTATCGTCCCTCAAACCAATGTCATCACTGACTGCAGTATCCAGGTTGCACAAAACCCATATAGTTCGACCACTCCCCATAACAGCTCTACAGCTGAAGATCGCTTCCGTAAGATGGACAGCTTCCTGACAAGACTCGTCTGTATTGTGACGATACAGAGAGAATTTGGGCTCCAAGTATTATAGCCACAATCACAACCATGGCCAGAGAACTTGAGGTAAAATGGGTTTCATGCAATGCAGTGAGTGAACATAAATCAGCATTTCTAAATGACCATGATTAAAAATTAAACATCCCTGGGTAATGCTGTATATGGCAATGTAACCCATCCACATCTCCATTCATATATAATGCACAGGCATTTTCATATGCACAATTCCATTACCATGGTTTGGTTTGGTGTTTTATGGCACAGCAACACAAGCAGGTTATTTAGTGCTGAGGCAATGGAGTAATGTGCCTTGCCCATGGACACACCATGGTGGCTGACCTGAGCTGATCCGATCGTAGAATTCTAACCCGTACCCTTTCAGTTGTGAATCCAGCATGCTAACTACTGAGCCACTTTAGTTCCTGAGTATGTTTATTGGTCCCATTGCATTATGTAATAGTAATACTGTATTATGCATAAAATACCTCAATACAAGGTCATCTCACCTATAAGACAGTCCACTTTTATGGATAATATGTTGTAGTGAGGAAGTACTGTAGAAGGAGTTGCATTAATTGTAGATGAGGAGAAGGAATAGAGGGGAAGCTTGGTGAGGGATGAGAAAGAAAAAGAAACTGAAGGAAGAATAAAAGAAAAATTATGTGATTTGGTTTTTTGTGGTTGTGAGACAATGAAGACTCATTAATCTGAATAATTTATCAAAATGTATCAGCATCCTCATCACAATTAATTACTAGGAACCAAATTCCATCATGATTGTTTGCACTGATCCGATTAACTGTTTAACTGGTTGTTCTAACTCCTTGTTAATTCAGCAAAAGGGCTAGTGGGAACAAGTGTCTGGATAAAAAGAAGTTTTTCACTGTACTGTAAAACCTGTCTTAGCAGACACCTGTATATAAAGAACACTGGGCCTTGTATTCTTGAAATATTTTGAGCAAGAAACTCAAGCTCATGGGGCCTGCTCATTAAGAACCACATTTGTAGGTGCCTTTTCTTAAGTGAACTTACATACACTTATTGACCCCTGTATAAAGGACATACCATATATATTTGCTTATAAGTTGACTCCTACTGCAAACTGCACTGACCCAGATCTGCCATTGCATAATGCATCAGCAGATCTGGGTCTATGCAGTTTGTTAGGACTAATCAGTAGAACAAACAACACACAACCTGGTCTGCCAACACATTACACAACAGCAGATCATGGTTGATGTTGTTTGCAGTTGGACTCGACTTATAGGTGAGTATATGTGCTAATTTTGTTTTCCTTTGAGTGTCCCTGAATATATTACTGTAGTTATCTTTATGATTGCTGTTGTTCTGGAACTATTTTTTTTTACCTCTTTCTCTCAAAACATCTTGTTCTTCCTGTATGGAATCTTCTCTACTCTGGAGTGCCTGAACGGAGGCAACAGAACATTACAGTATAGTGTGACTCTCATCACCACTAGCCTGTACAGGGTGGCCTTGAACATGCTGTAAATTTGAAAGTGAAAAATAATAATTGGTGAAATATTTGTAATACTTTTTTATTTTTCTGTTTTTCAAAATTTAAAACTTTATTTTTAAATTTCCACAAGTGAAAATATATGAGTTACCATCATGCCATGTTTAAATATATGTACCTACATGTTGATACTGATAGCAAGTGAGACAAGCATTCTGTGGCCTAGAGCAATAAATGGAAACTGAATTAAGTTTAAGTCTTGGAAAGCTATTATATTTGTTGCTTAAGATATCTTTCTTGCAACCATTTCCTTCTCTATGAAGTTATATCCCCTTTTGGGTAGATACCTTGTCACAAATGTCAGAATGCTGGTGTTACCTTGCTTGATCCATCTTGCTGTTGTGGTCAAATTTACCCAAATATATCAAAAATGTATTTTATTGCTGCAGATTAGGTCATCCCAAGCCTACTGTTCCCTTGTATTAATGCTATTTTATGACAAACCTTTTAATGCAATTTAAATTTAAGTGAACTTAAAAAGGAGGGGTGGGGTTTTAAGGGTTAGTTTAATCTTCTAAGCTTTGAATTAGGAGCAAGATTGGTATATACTAATGATATAAAAATTTATATTTTTGATGTGATATTACCAGATATATTTCATCTTTTGATAAAAAAAAATGTTGTTTAACTCATTGCTTCGCCACATAATAAACATGCATCAGGTATTAATACAGGAAAAGACAATATCCTTCCATTATTTCTCAAATACTGTCCATTCTGCATTTTAACAATGCTGATATTTTTTCAATATGATACATGTACACTGTATAAGCTATACACTGTAAAAGCTACTTTATCATGAAAAACATATGTTCACAAATTTAGTTTCCTGACCAAATTTACATAGATTTTGTGGTCTCAAATATTTTGATATTTGCATTAAGGAACAACCATATGGTAAATGATTAGTCAGTAAAAAAACCAGCTGTATCCCCGTGCTTTTTTTTTGTAAATATCCCACTTATATATCAGGGTTACAAAATTTTCCAAAAAGCATGGTTGCCCACCAGGCAACAATACTGAATAGGTTTGTTGTCCAACAGAAGCATCTTGTTGTCCAACTAAAATCTTTCTGATAATTCCAATTTAATGATTAAATTATTCAAAAACTGGCACTGGAATTCTTTAAAATTATGGGATGATTTGTGCCAAAATATCTATTTTTCATTCATCATTTCATATAGTGAGTCCATTTGACTGATTTTGCATTATGGCAACATACTTCTTTTAAATAATTGCCAGTAAAAACTGGCTGTATGACAGGGGTTTCACTTAGAGCCATTAGGTTGTCCTGCTTGAATTTTAAGTTGTCCCGGGCTACCAGGCAATAGATTTTGGTAACCCTGTACATGTACACATAATTGTGCCCACCCTGTAAGTTCTACCCTCCTGGAGGAAATTAATTGAAATTCTGAAACTGTTACTCACATCTACAGACCATCTACAAACATATCTCAAAGTCTGAAGCCCTTGTTTTATATGGTGTAGGAATAGTTACACAACATTACTCATATATGCACATATATCTGGACCAGCAGTATCATATAATCCCAACCTTTTCTTTAAAAAGCGTGGATATTTAACAAATAATGTATACATGTATATTCATGTACAAGTCAGATCCAACTGCAAAATGCATATACCCAGATAAGCCATCACATAATGCACTGGCCAATCTGGGTTTATGCAATTTAAGAAAAATCAGTAGAAAAAACAACATAAACCCTGATCTGCCAGTGCATTATATGACAGCAGAACAGGGTCTATGTTGTTTGCAGTTGGACCTGACTTATAAGCGAGTATATACCAGAGATTTACAAACCCACTTGTCTGACTCCCAGGACAAGCTCAAATTTGGCTCAGGCAAGCCAGTGTTTTCCCTAGGGATGCAAGATTGAGAGTCAAAAATCCCCTAGGTGTCAGAACTGGGGGTCAGATTTAGTAAAAAAACAATCCTTGGTGTCACAACTGTGGGTAAAATAAAAAATTTGGGGGTTTCTGATGCACAAATGAAGGTAAAGGGAAACACTGCTAACTCAAGTTTCTAAGGTACATGTACTTGCCTGTGGGCAAGTTAAAAATATTGAGAGAGAGAGGGAGAAAGGGGTAATGTTTCATTCATATTGCTTTATGTTCTGCAAGTTTTATACCCTGCGATCTTGCCACAGTACATATATCAGCACCTTTATTTAGTGTTTATATGTACCACATTCTTCTATTACATAACTGGCCACAGTTTCATTCATCTAACATATGTCATTTCCATCTTTCAGTCAATGTCAATCTCACATTTTCTTGTGCAGACATGACAATGTGAATATTTACTATTTAAAGCAAGGTTTGACAAATAAGGAATAAATATTAATATTTTAACTTATCAGTTACATTTTAATAGTAATATCCAGGATTCACAGAATTTCAGGTAATAGCCAAGCTTAGGGCAGTTTGTGAGCTTGCCAACACAAAAAAATTGGCTTGCCAAAGATTGTTTTGAGGCATGTCACCAATTTTAAGGTGAGTAGATGTTAATTGTTAATAATATAACTCTTGAGATTTCTTTGACAGTTGTGTTTACAAATAAAAGGCACTTGTCTCCAATGATTAACCACCTAGAGTATTTCATTCAAAGCATGATTGATGTACTGCAAATGTAGCACCAACAAACGGTGTTTATGATCCGTTTACGTCATAATTACAAGAGACTGATACATACTTACTGCTTGGCAAACAATTAAATGGATCAAAATAGGTGTTCTCAATCTCAAAAGTCAGCTTGTCAAATATTTTGATGCATGATTTCAAGATGACTAGATGATAATTGTTAAGTCAATGGATAAAATAAGTGTTCACAGTTGGACTATAAACAAATCATTACAAACAGTCTTGCATTCATTATTGTTGATGTAGATGATGATAAGAGTCTGTTACCTTATCTAGGCAACACAGGTCTGAGCAAATCCCATAGCCCGACATCCCGGACTAGTAATTTTTTAAGTTGGGCAAGTAAAATTTTCCAAGTCGCTAGTCCGGGACAAGTGCTTTTTAAAAAAGTCGGGCTAGTCCTTATTTTCGTGCTTTAATCACTATATCTACCTTTTTTTGGCCAATCATGCCCTCCGGGCGTACTGAATACTTGATTCTACCCCTCTTTGCGTATACATTTACATCCTGTTACCGCTTGACTGCATATTGGGCTAAGCGACCAAATCGGCAAATCAAAACATGTCAAACAAAAGAAAGCCAGTATAATCAATTAGTAGTGTTTTAAGTGGCTTTGTTGCATTGAGTTTACTCAAGCCAGATTATCACGAGCAGCTCACTATGATTTTAATCCAGCGAGTCAGTGTAATTAAATTAATGAAAGGTACTTTACCGACATCAGTGTTGGTTTCTTTTATGAACTGATTAAATGACAGTAAGGATTCTTTAATTTTTAATTGATTATACAGATGATTAACTTCCACGAGCGATATTGCGTTTGAAGCGAAACAATTACACTAATTAATGAGCTGTCTCTGTTCATATTTAAAAGAGAAAATGTATGTTATGATCACTTTAGAAGTAGTTGTCAAGCAATCTGATAGTTACTCTGTGGATAAAATGAGTTTGCTATCAGCCCATCCACTGCTGAGTGTGAACGAGTTTACAAATGCTAATGAACATTTCCGCAAATGGACCAGAGCTTGAGGACTTCAACCAAGACACAGCTATCAACTGCTGGCTTAGTGCTGGTGCAGGTGGCAGACATATACATGGGCATTTTTTCAAATCCATCAGCTAAAACATATATACATGAACCTGAAGAAGCCAAATGTATAACAACCAATGTTTTTGAAAAATTAAATTCTGTTAAGAAATAATTATGTTGTATATTATTTCGTTTGTTTTTTCTATGGATTAAGTACATACATCTCATCAAATCTCGGCAAGTGATTACCATTTTGGGACCAGTGAAAAGTAAGGTGGGACTAGTGAAGAGTAAGGTGGGACTAGTGAAGAGTAAGGTGGGACTAGTGAATTTTCTGAAACCACTTGTCCTGGACTAGTGGTTAAAAAAAAAATTTGCTCAGCCCTGCAACAAAAAGAAAAAGGAAACTTTAGGAAGTTTCTAGCTCTTATGACGGGATTTACACATTTTATAAAAGTCCCAGGGCAAGCTAACTGGAAAACTGAACTGTGTTTGCTCTTCTAACGATATCTGCATTCGAACCTTTCTCATCTACATATCTATCTACGTGTATTATTTAAATATATATATATTGATCTACATGTATTATATATATATATATATATATATATATATATATATATATATATATATATATATATATATATATATATATATACACATACATACATATATATATATATATATATATATATATATATATATATATATATATATATTGATAACTTGAATTATTGGCATATGATGTTAAGGTGCCAGCAATAATAGAAAGAAAACAAAGTTAAAATAATTAAAACACAATTTCCCCAAATATCCCATATTTTATTTTATCTTAAATTTTACTCCTGATGGGATATTATGTTTGGGGCAAGCTCAAATTTCCCAAGGGCAAGTTCAATTTTCCAGTCAACTTGCCCTGGGCAAGCTTACTTTTGTAAAAATTTTAAATCCTTGTATATGGTACCTATATAAAAATAAACACAGTTGTACCTCAATATACAACCCCTCGGTATAATGCTGTCCTTCTTCTAACATGGATCCCATTAAATTCATCAAATGTTGTTTTATCATTGTTACTTTATTTATGTAAATTTATTTTAGTTCTCATTGTGAACCAGTAATGTGATTTCACTTCATAAAATACTCTATTTCTGTACTGAAATGCAGTATCAGGATACTGTCTTGTTGGAACATATCTCAGCATAAGGCTTCCTTGCTTATAATACAGGCCACTTCTTTGGCTTCCATGAACAGTGTCATAAAGAGTACTGTCATATTTTTCAATCAAACAGCCTTTTCATATGCAATTTTCAATCAGTTTAAAAGAAATTTACCGAAGTACAGATTTATTTCATTATCAACACACAGAGATTATTCTATAAGTTTTCAAGTATTTTATATTTTACCGTATATACTTGCGTATAATGTGGGTCCAAATGCAAAAAACATAGGCCCTGATCTGCCGTCACATTATGCGCTGGGAGATAAGGGTCTATGTTGTTTGTTCTACTGATTAATCCTTACAAACTGCATAGACCCAGATCTGCCGGCGCATTATGTGACGGCAGATCGGGGTCAATGCAGTTTGCAGTTGTTATTGGCTTATACGCTAGTATAGACAGTAACTACTCTAAACTGAACTACTGTTGAGTGCTGGGACCAAAACTTTTGGCTGTTTTACAGAGGTGGCTAGTATAAGGAGGTTTAATTTATATAAGACTGTTTAAAGTGGAATTTCACTACAATAAACACTTTTGGTACCAAACCTTTTTGTCTATTTTATGAGGTCATCAGTATTCAGATGTTTGACTAATATTACATGACCTCACTGAGACCAAAATGTGTGGCCAATCTGGAGAGGAGGCTAGGTTACAGAGGAACTAGTTTACACAAGTCTGACTGCATATTTTAACATGATACTTTATCAATTTGGTAATAGAAAATCTTATTATTTAAACAAAAATCTCAACATGGGACACTGAAAAGAGGGTTGAATATTTTGGGGTTATATTTTACTGCACAAATAATTTATTTAACTTTGATAATTAATATTCACAAGCCTACAACTCATGATAGCACAGTTTGGGCCTTCTCTAGAACTCTTTTTATAAGAGCAACATATAAATGTAACAAATGTTTATGGTAACGTCATCTTATGTTCCATCTTAGCTTGGTAATAATACTACATACAACACAAAATTAGGGTATTTAATTGGTGAAACTATATTATAAAATTACATGTATATGGTTCTTAAAAGCCAAAAACTAAAATAAGTGAAATAAATTAATAGAACTATAAAAATTCAACTGATTAAATAGGATCTATGACTCTAACAGTTTAAAAGAGGGGTAGCTATATATATATATAGGTATATCTGAAAGAACCACTGTAAGAAATGCAATATATCTATCTATCAGACCACTGTAAGAAATGCAATATATCTATCTATCAGACCACTGTAAGAAATGCAATATATCTATCTATCAGACCACTGTAAGAAATGCAATATATCTATCTATCGGACCACTGTAAGAAATGCAATATATCTATCTATCAGACCACTGTAAGAAATGCAATATATCTATCAACTGGACCACTGTAAGAAATGCAATATATCTATCAACTGGACCACTGTAAGAAATGCAATATATCTATCTATCGAACCACTGTAAGAAATGCAATATATTTATCTATCGGACTGCTGTAAGAAATGCAATATATCTATCAACTGGACCACTGTAAGAAATGCAATATATCTATCTATCGGACCACTGTAAGAAATGCAATGTATCTATCAACTGGACCACTGTAAGAAATGCAATATATCTATCAACTGGACCACTGTAAGAAATGCAATATATCTATCTATAGGACCACTGTAAGAAATGCAATATATCGCTCTATCGGACCACTGCAAGAAATGCATTGTATCTATCTATCAGACCACTGTAAGAAATGCAATGTATCTATCTATTGGACTACTGTAAGAAATGTAATATATCTATCAACTGGACCACTGTAAGAAATGCAATATATCTATCTATCGGACTACTGTAAGAAATGCAATATATCTATCTATTGAACCACTGTAAGAAATGCAATATATCTATCTATCAGACCACTGTAAGAAATGCAACATATCTATCTATCGGACTACTGTAAGAAATGCAATATATCTATCTATCAGACCACTGTAAGAAATGCTATATATCTATCTATCAGACCACTTTAAGAAATGCTATATATCTATCTATCAGACCACTGTAAGAAATGCAATATATCTATCTATCGGACCACTGTAAGAAATCCAATATATCAATCTATCTATCGGACTACTGTAAGAAACGCAATATATCTATCTATCTATGGGACCACTGTAAGAAATGCAATATATCTATCTATCGGACCACTGTAAGAAATGCAATATATCTATCTATCGGACCACTGTAAGAAATGCAATGTATCTATCTACCTATTGGACCACTGTAAGAAATGCAATATATCTATCTATCTGACTACTGTAAGAAATGCAATATATCTATCTATCGGACCACTGTAAGAAATGCAATATATCTATCTATTGGACCACTGTAAGAAATGCAATGTATCTATCTACCTATCGGACCACTGTAAGAAATGCAATATATCTATCTATCTATCGGACTACTGTAAGAAATGCAATATATCTATCAACTGGACCACTGTAAGAAATGCAATGTATCTATCAACTGGACCACTGTAAGAAATGCAATATATCTATATATCGAACCAATGTAAGAAATGAAATATATCTATCTATCAGACTACTGTAAGAAATGCAATATATCTATCAACTGGACCACTGTAAGAAATGCAATGTATCTATCTATAGGACCACTGTAAGAAATGCAATATATCTATCAACTGGACCACTGTAAGAAATGCAATATATCTATCTATTGGACCACTGTAAGAAATGCAATATATCTATCTATCGGACCACTGTAAGAAATGCATTGTATCTATCTATCAGACCACTGTAAGAAATGCAATGTATCTATCTATTGGACTACTGTAAGAAATGTAATATATCTATCAACTGGACCACTGTAAGAAATGCAATATATCTATCTATCGGACCACTGTAAGAAATGCAATATATCTATCTATCAGACCACTGTAAGAAATGCAATATATCTATCTATCAGACCATTGTAAGAAATGCTATATATCTATCTATCAGACCACTTTAAGAAATGCTATATATCTATCTATCAGACTACTGTAAGAAATGCAATATATCTATCTATCGGACCACTGTAAGAAATGCAATATATCTATCTACCGTATTTTCCGCCCTATAAGTCGCTCCTGCGTATAAGTCGCGGGAGGAGGAAATCCAGATAATTTTGGAAAATTCAACAGATAAGTCGCTCCTGCGTATAAATCGCTCCTGCGCACTTACCGTAATCACGTCTTTGACACCGCCGGCCATTGCATGCGACTTGGTAATTTCCAACTTCGTGTAAGAAATATTATACAATTGTTTAAGAGTTATATAAAAGTCAGTATTACAATAGAAATAGAAAATAAAAGCAAATAAGATTTATAAGTAATATTTATTAAGTAAATAATAGCGCCACTGTTATTTGTTTACGTTGTCGCTAATCCGCGTCAGAAAAACCGTCAAAATCTTCGTCTTCCGTATCAATTACCGGTACTTTGAAGTTCTCTCCATGAAGCCAGTCTTGGCTTAATCCAGAGTTTAAAACTAGAGCAATCATCAGAGGAATTATTCATGCTATGGTTTTTTTTTTATAACAAGCCATTGCGAAACCAACCGAAAAAATGATTGTGTGTTTTTATAAACTACTATTGAAGTAAATTATGAAGCGCTACCAGAGGTCTTGGAAACGCTTTACAGTGACATAATTCGTTGTTTAAAATAACAAAATAACCCCAGTTCTGCATGCTGTATTTATTTGAGTACCGGTACATCAAAAGAACATGACGCAATAGCTGGGCGGCAAGTTCAAAGGACTTTGACTAGCAGCTTGGGTGGGAAAATGTGCTGAAATTTACAACGACTGAATTTAGAGACAGAAAGATTCTAAGATGTACATGCCGAATAATAAAGGAAATACAATGGCAATCATTATTTCAATATTTTTTTTATTTATTAATAACAACAAATTTTAACACATATATAACTAAATATTATTTGATTATTTAATTTGATAATCCTATAGTCTAATACTTACGTGTACCGTATGTAAGTTTCCAGCAATTGGCTTGCCGGTATACCGGTAGATGCATTTCGCTAAAGCACAGCATCACTGCGCATCAGTCACAGTCGTTAAAAAAGTTTATTTATCGTATAAGTCGCTCCTGCATATAAGTCGCACACGTCATTTTTAAGAAAAAAAACGAAAAAAAGTAGCGACTTATACCCCGGAAAATACGGTATCTATCGGACTACTGTAAGAAATGATGCAATATATCTATCTATCTATGGGACCACTGTAAGAAATGCAATATATCTATCTATCGGACCACTGTAAGAAATGCAATATATCTATCTATCGGACTACTGTAAGAAATGAAAAATATCTATCAACTGGACCACTGTAAGTATCTATCTACCTATCGGACCACTGTAAGAAATGCAATATATCCATCTATCTATCGGACCACTGTAAGAAATGCAATATATCTATCTATCTATTGGACCACTGTAAATGTATTATGATCCATTACAGCTGCCATCTCCACTAGATTTTGTTTAAAAACTATACAATTTTTAGTATGCATATTAACTAATAAAAAAATAAAAAGAGCTACTGATAATTTTGCAAAATAATTGTAGTGATCATGAAAATATTTGTTGAAACAGAAAGATCTTTTAGATTATCACAGTTCACAGCAGATGCCTAAGAATACAAATTCATAAAACTACACTTTTTACATACAGCAATTATTTACTCTCTTTTGAGCACTTACATATATCGTTATCTACGAAGTAAAAAAATATCTACAAACCTCATTGACATCGCCAAGACTCAAGCCACCCATTTTGTGTAACAGAACATGTTCACATGTGGGGGAAAACCTTTCATGTTCTGTCCAAGCCTCGTCCCCATATGCCCACTGACAGAGTACAGCTCCACAGTAGAAACATGTCACACTGTCCCCATCTCCTGGAATATAAATATTGTGTTATAGTATGTTATAATATCTGTGAAACAACTAAAAGATGCTCAAAGGAATGGATGGCTTGATGCATGGCATGCATACTAGTAAAGATGCATCTGTGGATAGAAGGATGGATAGATAGATTGTTGAAATAATGGACTGTGCATGGATCAATGCATGTTGTGTATGCTTAGTGGATGTGGATAGACAGATGGATGAATGAGTCATGCAAGTTTTGCACTTTTTAACTGTATCATGGTTCTCTCACAGCTATAATATATGAAACTGTCAACTCATTCTGGAATACAATAATTTTTGGGTCAAAATGCCTGGTGGATAGATGGAATAATGGATGAATAAATAGACATGATACAGTGTTCCTTCACTATTATGCTTAGAGCTCAAAATCTCCGATATCCTGACATCCGGGGCATTCTATATCTAGACTGGGCCCCTCTCGTATTGTAAGTGAGTCACCCGTCTAGCCTGATCAAAATAAAGTGTTATCTAATTTTCCTGAAAGAAACCTCCAACCTGCTGATGAAATGCTGCATTTTTATTTTGAAGTTCTTGAAAGACACTGGTAAATTATTAATACTCAGCTTCCTGCTGGGCCCCATCTGTAAATTCCTCCATATAATGAAGATTGTCTGTTTAATTCTATCAAAGGCTATAAACTAAGCTGTGTACTAAGCGAAGCACGTGACCTACAGTATGAATGGGGCACATTACTATTTCTGTCCTGTGCCTATAATTAGTGCTCACTTGTATAGCATGAATAATATTAAGCTGTCCCTTGTTTACGCTGACTTGGTAATACATTGCTGGTTAAATATATCAAGTAGTACCTATGCGATTGTTTGACAATTAAGCTACACTAGGGGATTAGCGATTAATAAAAGCTCCAAATACAATGTTTTTTTCACCCTAAAGGAACTGAGATCATTACATTATATTTAAATCCATTCAGTTCAAAGAGTTGATAGACACTGATTTTATTGATATAGAGTGAGTGTTTTCTGTAATTGTGACACATCCACAGTACTATCATATGCATGTAGTGACATGCAGGTTCGAGGTGTCTGGGGGCAATGTTCTTCAGTAGTTCCCCTACCAAGGCACCTGAGGGCAATGCTCTTTAGTGGCACCCCTACTTTGCTACAGAAAACAGTTTTTATGTCAGTTGCCAGCCTCCCTCTTCCCCCACTCCTAAATATAAGTTTTGTGAATAATTGCCCCTGTTACACTAAGGTGTTGGTGAAATACTATGAAAATTTCAGCTGCCCCCACCCAAACCCCTTGGGCTGCCACAGATCACACGAATTAATTATGAACCTGAAATTACTGTTTCTACTGACTGATATTTAAAAGAGGATCAATACCTCTCCAATTTTATTTCTATTTCCAACTTTGATAGAGAAACATGAAGATTTTTGCAGTGTTCAGAAAATGAAATTATTCCAAGGCCCCCGAATACTTATCCCGACAAAAAGATCGTGATGAAATACAGACTGTACATTGACCTGAAGGCATAGAAAGAAATTGCAAGAGCACAGGTGTATGCCACAATTATTCAGAATTTACCACCTGAGCATGCAGAAATTGTTAAATTGTTGGAAACCTCATTGGTTGTGAGCTCCTCTTCAGCAGAATGTGAACAAGAGTTCAGTGACCAATATCACAAATATATGGGACTAACCATTTAATTTTTCTGGAGAGGGTGGGTGTGTCAGAATAATAGTAAAAACTATGGCCTACTCTGGCAAGTGGATTTTAAGTCAGGGCAAGTGATTTATTTTAAAGAAACTTGCCCTGGGCTTGTCTCTGAAAAATTCTTTGAGCACTGGAGCAATTGGATAATGGTTGACATCAGGACCTGGAGGCAAACATTGCTTGATGTGAAATATTTTTAGAGGCAAATAAACACATAAGCCAATTTAATATGATATTTGTTTCTTTTTTTCATATTTAAAGTACAGCAATTTCAACGCTGTGTCAAAATAATAGTAAAAAAAATAGGGCACATTCAGGCACATGGAATTTGAGTCAGGGCTAGTGGAATTTGTGTGTACAAAAAATGTTCTTTGAGCATTGATGCTGTTCATGTTAATTTACCATTATTTAAAGTGACTCATGTTATGAGTAAAGTCATTTATACTCAAATATGTTCCAACAAGACTGAGCCACAAAAGTGCACAATATAGCCCCTCCCCCATCCCCCATTCCAAAGAACAAAAATAGGGTACAGTCAAATCTGTATTAAAGAACCACCTCAGGGATGTGAAAATAATGGCCTCTTTAATTAAAATCACTTCCTATTAGTTGGAACCTTCACAAACTGGCTGTTTCAGATATTTGGTTACATAACAGTTGTTTGAGTGTTACAATTTTATGATGTGTACCACACTATAATTTGATTATGAACAATCAAAAAGTAAATCAAACCAGTTCAATTAAATAGAAAAAATAAAATAAAACATTTAACCAAATAAATTGGATCCAGGAGCATGTGTCACGTTTTGGAAGGGACAGCGGTATTCTGAGGAACTTTATAGTGAGGGATCTTGGTATGTAGGCAATTTCTCCAGGCTCCTACCATAGGCTGCAACCTTAATATACTAAAAAGTCCATGTTCCGAAATCAGGTCAGCCCTATGCCTGGGTCTGTCTAAATCTTACAAGGGATCCTCTTCTTCTTAGAAATGCATGATTTCTTGAGAATGTACATTTAAAAACTCTTCAAGGCAAGTATATTTTTGTATAACGGCAAAACAGATCTTTCAAAAGTCACTTGCCCTTGGCCCTGGTTGTGAGAAATATTTTCTGAAGCACTTAAAAGTCCACTTCCCCTGTACAACAGAAAACCTCAAAACAGATGTTAGGAGAGGATTTGGGAGTGGCGGTGGGAGGGGGTGAATCAGACACACACACAGACACTAAAAATCAGTGCAAAACAACCAGAACATTTCCTATTGCTACAGAAGCTTCCAGGGGCTTGTAGGCAAAGTTCTATTTTATTTCATCCATTTCTACAAAGCATGTATCATTAATGTAGTGTGCAAGCTATTAAACAGAGTACAAATGATTGTAATCGGATCATTTCATGAAGCCATGAATAGGTCAGATCTTAGCAGATAAGGGTATTAAGACGCCTGTTAATCAAACCACAAAGGAGTCCTGTAAATACTACTTCTATCCTCCAAACTCTAATTCAGTAGAACTCACTTCCTGTACTACAAATTTAAATTAAAAAAAAAACAAACTCTAATTTACAAACTATCTAAATTCTAAATAGTTTTTCATATTGGACATTTTCTTTTTCAAAATGTAAAATAAGTACTCTCTCTGATGCACATACATCAAATTAATAGCCTGTTATGACTCGTACCTGAAGAAAGACAAAATACAAACAAGTTCAAAGAAACTGCAAAACTTTACTTAAATATTTATACATACATTATCTATTCTGCAGGAACATTAATATCTGTCAAAGTCTGTCCACAAAATAAAGAGATACATGTTCTTGATAGATATAGTGGTAACTTTCATAAGGAGATATATAAATATCAGTATGGTTTGTAGTTAGTAGAAGCACTAATAGTTTTCTTTTTTGCTTGTATAAATTATAAATAGTTGTTATAACTATATATAGTGTTACTGTTTAAGTGAATGAAAACTGAATCTTTTTGGATGGATGGAAAGATAAAGACAGGTAGGAATGGATATGACAGAGAAGAGGAAGAGCTCTTGAAAAATCACAGAATTAATTACAAGACTACAATAACACTAACCTTGGTAGAAAAGTCCCGCCTCTGCTAGTTCCCTTGGCTGCAGATGACAGTCTCTAGACCAGTTAGCAAAGGTTTCTAATCTTTTAGCAACTGTGTCGAACTTGGGAAAATTCAATCCAACACTTATATTAGGCAGGTCGGCCATTTAAAACCATGCTCAATCCTCAAAAATTCTGACCTAAAAAAAACACGTTCTGTTAGATAATGATGTCTAGCTGTATATAATACAGGCCTATTTAAGCTTAAATAACTGATAAAACAAAGTTAAATGTAGGGTGTATTATGAAACCAACAAGTTCCGCGCCTTTATGTTGTTTTTTTTTCCTGACAGGACTGGTGGCCACCAATCATTTCAGGAAAAAAACAACAGAGAAAGGCGGAGAACAATGTGTTGGTCTTAGTGTATTATTAGTAATTTAGCACTAAAAACATTGTATTTTTAATTTGCAGATTTATGTGAAATGTCTAAAACACGTATCATCAATACTTACCTATTTTTTTCAAGAAATTAAAGTTCTGATGTTTATAAATAGTGAGGCCTATCTCACATGAATCTCTATGTAAACGCAGTAGTTTGTACATCCGGGCATTTCGAAGAACCGCCGTATTTATCTGTGAAAGTAAACAAAGTCTGTGGAAATAATATATTTCTTATAATTCATTAGCTGCATAGATTTTAAAAAAACCAAAAAACTCTATATTTCTTTCACAGATTTAGTGATCGATTTCTTCAAAATTTCAGTTTGATTCTCCCATATACTTGTGTATACAATAGATTTGTCCCATACTAACCTCATTACATGGCAATCACTGCTTATTATAGTACAATCATTCTATTTAAGGAAATAGGTGGGTTTATCCCTCTTACTACATTTAGCACAAGAGCAACAGTAGTCTGGTTCCCGGAGCACATAACGGTATCCACCATATTGTAATCACGAAAATGTATAGAGAGAGTTAACACGCATTGCGATCAATTTGACTTACAGCGTGAAATATTCGCATATATGAGCGTTAAAAAAAGTGTGTCCTGTGTGAGGAAATGATGCACTGCGATGAACTCTACATGTCAGTATTCTTTAAAATCCGCGCTATGCCCTAATAGAATTTTGTGCAGCATTGTTATTTATGATGCAAGGCGATAGTACATTATATATAAAGAAATATTACATTCAAATTTGTAGAGATTTGGACCAAATACTTAAGAGATATGGTGCTCAGAAATGCCAAGGGTATGTGGTGATGGGGGTGTGAATGCCATTTTACTCGCTCTTATACTTAACTAGGCGTGGCTTAGTCTTTTCATACCGATGTTTTATTTGCAACAGTAAATTTTGATAGTTTGAAATAGGTCCAAGCATTAAGACATCCGTGATTCTTAAATTATTAGTATATTACCAAGTTGTCGACACGAGCTCGTATCGTTGCTTACAATTTACCTATAAAAAATATATGCAGTGCTGGATTTTTACCCAATAGGCAGACTAAACACGTGCTTAGGGCACCAGCAAAGCAGGGGCACCCAAAAAAAATTAGAAATTAGTTTTTTCTTTTTTTAATTACATGGGAGAGGGGGGGAGGGGCACCATAATCTTTTCAGTGCTTAAGACCTCTAAAGGTCTTAATCCGGCCCTGAATATATGTTCTATATAATAATACTATTATTACTATTACTATCTATAAGGTACTTGTAGGTGAATTGTAAGCAACCATATGAGCCCCTGTGGTTTTTGATAAAGATGAAAAAATAAAGTAAAACTTTTGATAAATACATGATCAATATATTGCGATATCATGGAGAATGAGGTTGTGTTTTAATTTCTATAAGTAGAATACATGTTAAAGAAAATATATGAGCTATTCATTAATATTTACAGCATATTTCTTGCAGACTACATTTCCTGTATTTCACCACTCCCCACCCCCATTTGCCAATTACATGTTCTTTCAGGATTTTTTCTACAAACTGCATGCTGGAATTCCTCTCCCCATTTTCTCCAAAACTGCCAATTACTGGATGGAATTGTGACATGTCAGCTATTACACGTTCTTTCAAATGGTTGTCTGTGTCTGATCTTTAAAATTATGTAGATCAGCATTAATAACCTACATGTTGATGGCTTGATATAAACAACTGTATAACTTGTATGGATATCCATACTATCTTATGTAGTAGATGCTATATACTGTTTTTTTTTTACTGTTTTCTTTATTTTACACAGTTTGTAAAAAAAAATGTTTTTTTTTTATTACTTAAAGGTTACTTGCAGAGTTAATAGTTCCAGTTCATTGTCAATTATAGAAAACCAGATATCAAGGTGTAAATTATAGAAAACCAGATATCAAGGTGTAAATTATAGAAAACCAGATATCAAGGTGTAAATTATAGAAAACCAGATATCAAGGTGTAAATTATAGAAAACCAGATATCAAGGTGTAAATTATAGAAAACCAGATATCAAGGTGTAAATTATAGAAAACCAGATATCAAGGTGTAAATTATAGAAAACCAGATATCAAGGTGTAAATTATAGAAAACCAGATATCAAGGTGTAAATTATAGAAAACCAGATATCAAGGTGTAAATTATAGAAAACCAGATATCAAGGTGTAAATTATAGAAAACCAGATATCAAGGTGTAAATTGTCAGAAAAAAACAAAAACAATTAGTGAGGAAACAGATTACCAAGTTACCACGTTTTCAGTCAATCTGAAGAAATCATGTACTATTTTTAAAATTTATTATTGTATATGTATCATCTTGATCCAGCATCCTAAATAAATGTAAGAATATGGCTTGAATCTTCTCCACTCGTTCTTATTTGTATGACCTTTGATAATGAAAGTAATGAACTGAAATTTAAAATTGTTTAGACACATTCAAACTTATGATAAAAATCTGAACGGTCAAACAATGGAACCCTTTTATAACACTACCGGTACTCACAATAATCCATGTTTGGATACAACATGCTTGGGTCAAAGCTTCTAAATGCACTATTTATTATATATTAATGTTTGGATATAACACAGTTAGATATAGAACAGTTTTACACTGGACACCAAACCAAGTGAACACTCTGCTCAAGTTTTGCTTGCCGACTATTTTTATAGAATGTGAAATTTATTGCTGAAAAATCCATTTAGTGTTGAATATTTACAGTTTACTTTACCTTAAAAGAACATTTTTTTCCTTTCAGATAAGGCAGTAAAATGTTAAAAAAACTGCATACAGCATAAAATGGTTCTTGCAATGCTGAACAAGGTATGTTGCACAGAAATTCAGTTTTTAAAGCCTCAACAGCTGAATTGTCTCAGATCACTAGAACAACATGACACAGTTGCAATACTACCAACAGGAAGTTGCTCATATTTGAAATACTGCCTATTATTCATAGTATGTATTTACCAAAACCTGCATTTTCATTATAGTTTTGCCATTAAACTCAATTCTGCAACAGGAGATCCAGAAGCTGAAGACTCGAGTTTTGCATATTAAAGCCGGTACTGACTTTGAACAAACCAGTTACATCTCTTATTTTATTGGTCATCCTGAAGACATCCTATATCATACCAAAAAGCTGGGGACAATATCCAGAAAATATGACACCCCTTATCTTGTAGTTGATGAGGCCCACTGCATTTTGGAATAGGAGGAGGACTTTAGACCGGAGTTCAAGAGGCTTTCCAATTTAAGGCTCAGTCCTGGTATACAAAACTGCCAAAGAGTCTTTGCAGTGACTGCAACAGCAAGTCAGACATTACAGAGCAGTGCTCAAAGAAATTTTTTTTCAGACACAGGCCCAGGGCATGTGACTTTAAAAAAAGTCACAAGCACTAACTCAAATTCCACTAGCCCTGACTCCAATTCCATGAGCTTGAAAGAGCCCTATTTTTATACTATTGTTTTGACACAACATTGAAATTGCTGTACTTTAAATATGGCAAGAAATAAACAAAAATCATATTAAATTGACTCGTGTGTTTATTCACCTCTCAAAATATTTCACATTTTAAAAAATCACTTGCCCTGACTTAAAATTCACTTGCCCCACAAGGCCATATTTTTTACTATTATTTTGACACACCCACCCAATCCCAAAATATTAAACAGTCAGTCCCTTATACTTGTGATATTGGTCACCGAACCCTTGTTTACAATCTGCTGAAGAGGGGCTCACGACCATTGGGGTTTATAACAGTTTCACAATTTCTGCATGCTCAGGTTGTAAATTCTAAATAATTGTGGCATACACTGCTGCTCTTGCGATTTCTGACTGTATGCCTTCAGCATTGTTTTCAGGTTGATGTACAGTCTGTATTTTATCACAGTCTGTTTGTTGGGACAAGTATTCAGGAGCCTTGGAGTAATTTCGTTTTTTGAACGCTGCAAAAGTCTGAGAGGCATTGATCTTTCTTTATATCAATCAGTAAAAGCTTCAGGTTTGTAATTGGTTTATGCAACTCTTTGAACTAAATGGAATTAAATATAATGCAATGATCCCAGTTCATTTAGGTGAGAAAAAAAACATTGTATTGGAGGCTTTTATAAGTCACTAATCCCCTAGCTTAGTTTAAATGTCTAACAATCGCATAGGTACTACTTGATATATTTAACCAGCAATGCATTACCAAGTCAGCATGAGCAGAGGGACAGTTTATTATTATTCATGCTGTACAAGTGAGCACTAATTATAGGTAACCAATGAAATACAGAGAACAGAAATAGTACTGTTCCTCATTCATAGGTCACATGCTTCACTTTGTACACACACAGTTTATAGCTTTTGATCTTCATAATGTGGAGGGATTTACGAATGGGGACCAGCAGTGAGCTGAGTATTAGTAATTTACCATTGTCTTTCAAGAACTTCAAAATAATAATGTAGCATTATGTTGGTGGGCTCAAGGTTTCCTTCAGGCAAATTAGATAACACTTTTTGGGGGCAGGCCCAATGGGCAACTCATTTATAATACAAGAGGAGCCTGATCTAGATTTAGAGGGGCCCCAGGCATTGGTCTATCAGATTTTTTTGTTCTCTGCAGAGGGACATTCACAGAAGTCTAGGAATGAAAAGGTTTATCATTTCATTTACCATCAATAGGGATAAGACACCGTAGAACAGAGGTCAGCAACCTATGGCTACTGAACAAAATATGGCTCTTTTGTCATCCCTAAAATACACACATTTTTAAAAAATAAAATTGAAATTAATATTTAAAAGTAAAAAAATTCTTAATTACTCACATCAATTCGGTCTTAATGTCACTTTCTTTTCTTCTCATAATATTAATCAACATGTTTAATATCAATAATGTTAAAATGTGTACTGTCAATTACAAATGGGCTTTCTTACACTGGCTCTTTGTTGATCTCTTGCTCCAAATTGTGACATAGTTTGGCTCTTTAAGTATAAATAGTTGCCAACCCCTGCTGTAGAAGGTGCTTATGACTATGTGTATAAGCCATTACTTTTGGAGTTAGATGGAAGTAAGTAAGAGTTACCTCTGACAATAGTATACTACAAGTTGCAATGGTGTGCATATGGTATTGAACTTGCCAAACAACTCATAGGATCATTATTCTGGATGGATTGCAAAAATCTTGAGCAGACTGAATGTGTGGTACAGTTTCATTCCCAGCAACCTGAACATGTAATTATCAACGTGAACATGTAATTACTTATTCCATATTTAAACCCCACAAATTGTTTTATAATTAAACCGAATAGATATATGTTGCATTTGTGTGTGTATCACACATGACCATCTAGGAACTTTGTGTCAGCTATAACCAACCATATTATGGACTACTCTGTTCAATAGGTATTTGTAGTTCCAGAAAAAGCAGACCCTGATGTGGCAACCGATCATGGTCTACACTGCTTTTAGGTGGCTCCATGTTAAACACACTGAAATACTGCAAGTAATGCATATATGTTTTGATATCAATTTATTTTTCATGACACCGTGGGCTGTTCCTATATTGGTCAGTTCTTTTAAAAATAATGTTAAACACTGAAAAAATCAAGACTAGTACCTGTTAAAATTGCCAAAGCATAATAAATAATAGAAGATTTTAATTAAAGAGTACCTGTTTATTAAAATCTCGTGCATTTGTTCTAAAGATCGAAGTTCATAAATCATCATTCAAGTTCTCAATCTATTCATAATATTAGTACCAAATATGAACATCACAAATTCCTGTAAATTACTACTATATACAGTAAGCACAATGAAAACAATGGTAATTACAAATTAACATATGATGTTAATGCATAATAAAAAATTCAGTAGCACTAAAACAACAGAAATAAATGTTTTAAATTACTTCTCTTTTTCTGCATGCTAGTTTTAATTAGCAAATTTCCATGTTTCTGGTATAAGTAGTTATGAAAGCACACATATTTTTACTTGAAATAAAAACTTTCAATATTCCATTTCTTGCCCGCCTAAATGGTTTGTCATGCAATGCAATTAAATGAGGGAACTATAAATTATTTACTTGGAGACTGAATGCAAACATTATATGTACAAATATATATGTAGGTCATTCACACCAATACACTTTTTTCCATAGATTAATCAGGAAATTGTTTAAAAAAATATCCCAAGAGGTCAAACCAATTCAACTGGTGTTTGCAACTGTGGTCCTTGGTATGGGATGTGACCCAAGGCAAGTAAAGAGAGTAATCCATGCAGGTCCTCCATTAACTCTAGAAGATATTGTAATGATCATCATCTCAATATTTTTATTTTTAATTTTGTTACCGGCAACTAACGTGGCACAAGACTAGACATGAGACAGAGGAAAAATATCTGAACATACATGTTTAATTTTTTTATATTCAAAGTTTCCTTTCATTATGCGTGGTTTTTTAATCAATATTTAAAGCAAAAAAGATGTTAATTACTCTAATAGTTACTAGATGGATGTTTTTATTTTTGTTTTTTGCGGTAGGTATTTCCAAAATGATTTAATATATAAAAAAAATCCTATTATAACACAAGTATAATTCTGTCTAGTTTGAGCATGTACAGAATATGTAAAAACACTTCAGCTATTAATACTGACTTTCTTTCTTTCTTTGTTTTTTTTTTAAAAAGCGTACACACAGGAGTTTAGCCATAAAGGTAGAAATGGTTCCAGAGCCCAAGCAATTTTGTACTTTAATGGTACAGACTTGGTGCGAAGACATTGACAGTACCATCAAGGAGTTTTGTAAGTCAAATAATTGCAGATGATTGTTTTTATCAGGGTGTTTGAATGTGAAATTCCAGCAGACTATTATTCTGGAATGTTGTGACATTTGTGTCAATTTTCAGCAGCTTGTCAGACCCACTATGGTTAAATTCTCATCCCTGGAGCAGAGAAAGTAAACGATGCATGCAATTCAAGAATATGTGACAGCAGATGGTACAGGATATTTTGATGAACACATAGATTTAATTGCAGAAACTTCTGAGTTCTGCAATACTGTTCAAAAGGATGAATTTAACTGTCACCTACTTCAACAATCCATAGTATCATCAAAGGTATAACCACTGGGTCTATCATAAAATGCTTTACCGTCCAAACACCATGAAAACTCATTTGGAATCGTGAACAATGTAATGTAAGGTGAAAAAAACATTGTATTTGGGGCTTTTATAAATCGCTAATCCCCTAACGTAGCTTAATTGTCAAACAATCGCATAGGTACTACTTGATATATTTAACCAGCAATGTATTACCAAGTCAGCGTAAACAAGGGACAGCCTAATATTATTCATGCTAAACAAGTGAGCACTAATTATAGGCACAGGACAGAAATAGTAATGTGCCCCATTCATACTGTAGGTCACGTGCTTCGCTTAGTACACAGCTTAGTTTATAGCCTTTGATAGACGATCTTTATTATATGGAGGAATTTACAGATGGGGCCCAGCAGGAAGCTGAGTATTAATAATTTACCAGTGTCTTTCAAGAACTTCAAAATAAAAATGCAGCATTTCATCAGCAGGTTGGAGGTTTCTTTCAGGAAAATTAGATAACACTTTATTTTGGGCAGGCTAGACGGGTGACTCACTTACAATACGAGAGGGGCCCAGTCTAGATATAGAATGCCCCAGATGTCAGGATATCAAAGATTTTGAGCTCTAAGCATAATAGTGAAGGAACACTGTATCATGTCTGTTTATTCATCCATTATTCCATCTATCCACCAGGCATTTTGACCCAAAAATTATTGTATTCCAGAATAAGTTGACAGTTTCATATATTATAGCTGTGAGAGAACAATGATACAGCTAAAAAGTGTAAAACTTGCATGACTCATTCATCCATCTGTCTATCCACATCCATTAAGCATTCACAACATGCACTGATCCATGCACAGTCCATTATTTCAACAATCTATCTATCTATCCTCAGATGCATCTTTACTAGTATGCATGCCAAGCATCAAGCCATCCATTCCTTTGAGCATCTTTTAGTTGTTTCACAGATATTATAACATACTATAACACAATATTTATATTCCAGGAGATGGGAACAGTGTGACATGTTTCTACTGTGGAGCTGTACTCTCTCAGTGGGTATATGGGGACGAGGCTTGGACAGAACATGAAAGGTTTTCCCCCACATGTGAACATGTTCTGTTACACAAAATGGGTGGCTTGAGTCTTGGCAATGTCAATGAGGTTTGTAGAAATTTTTTTACTTCGTAGATAACGATAGATGTAAGTGCTCAAAAGAGAGTAAATAATTGCTGTATGCAAAAAGTGTAGTTTTATGAATTTGTATTCTTAGGCATCTGCTGTGAACTGTGATAATCTAAAAGATCTTTCTGTTTCAACAAATATTTTCATGATCACTATAATTATTTTGCAAAATTATCATTAGCTCTTTTTATTTTTTTATTAGTTAATATGCATACTAAAAATTGTATAGTTTTTAAACAAAATCTAGTGGAAATGGCAGCTGTAATGGATCATAATACATTTACAGTGGTCCAATAGATAGATAGATATATTGCATTTCTTACAGTGGTCCGATAGATAGATATATTGCATTTCTTACAGTGGTCCGATAGATAGATGGATATATTGCATTTCTTACAGTGGTCCGATAGGTAGATAGATACATTGCATTTCTTACAGTGGTCTGATAGATAGATATATTGCATTTCTTACAGTGGTCCGATAGATAGATATATTGCATTTCTTACAGTGGTCCCATAGATAGATAGATATATTGCATCATTTCTTACAGTAGTCCGATAGATAGATAGATATATTGCATTTCTTACAGTGGTCCGATAGATAGATATATTGCATTTCTTACAGTAGTCTGATAGATAGATATATAGCATTTCTTAAAGTGGTCTGATAGATAGATATATAGCATTTCTTACAATGGTCTGATAGATAGATATATTGCATTTCTTACAGTGGTCTGATAGATAGATATATTGCATTTCTTACAGTGGTCCGATAGATAGATATATTGCATTTCTTACAGTGGTCCAGTTGATAGATATATTACATTTCTTACAGTAGTCCAATAGATAGATACATTGCATTTCTTACAGTGGTCTGATAGATAGATACAATGCATTTCTTACAGTGGTCCGATAGATAGATATATTGCATTTCTTACAGTGGTCCAATAGATAGATATATTGCATTTCTTACAGTGGTCCAGTTGATAGATATATTGCATTTCTTACAGTGGTCCTATAGATAGATACATTGCATTTCTTACAGTGGTCCAGTTGATAGATATATTGCATTTCTTACAGTAGTCTGATAGATAGATATATTTCATTTCTTACATTGGTTCGATATATAGATATATTGCATTTCTTACAGTGGTCCAGTTGATAGATACATTGCATTTCTTACAGTGGTCCAGTTGATAGATATATTGCATTTCTTACAGTAGTCCGATAGATAGATAGATATATTGCATTTCTTACAGTGGTCCGATAGGTAGATAGATACATTGCATTTCTTACAGTGGTCCAATAGATAGATATATTGCATTTCTTACAGTGGTCCGATAGATAGATATATTGCATTTCTTACAGTAGTCAGATAGATAGATATATTGCATTTCTTACAGTGGTCCAATAGGTAGATAGATACATTGCATTTCTTACAGTGGTCCGATAGATAGATATATTGCATTTCTTACAGTGGTCCGATAGATAGATATATTGCATTTCTTACAGTGGTCCCATAGATAGATAGATATATTGCGTTTCTTACAGTAGTCCGATAGATAGATTGATATATTGGATTTCTTACAGTGGTCCGATAGATAGATATATTGCATTTCTTACAGTGGTCTGATAGATAGATATATAGCATTTCTTAAAGTGGTCTGATAGATAGATATATTGCATTTCTTACAGTGGTCCCATAGATAGATAGATATATTGCATCATTTCTTACAGTAGTCCGATAGATAGATAGATATATTGCATTTCTTACAGTGGTCCGATAGATAGATATATTGCATTTCTTACAGTAGTCTGATAGATAGATATATAGCATTTCTTAAAGTGGTCTGATAGATAGATATATAGCATTTCTTACAATGGTCTGATAGATAGATATATTGCATTTCTTACAGTGGTCTGATAGATAGATATATTGCATTTCTTACAGTGGTCCGATAGATAGATATATTGCATTTCTTACAGTGGTCCAGTTGATAGATATATTACATTTCTTACAGTAGTCCAATAGATAGATACATTGCATTTCTTACAGTGGTCTGATAGATAGATACAATGCATTTCTTACAGTGGTCCGATAGATAGATATATTGCATTTCTTACAGTGGTCCAATAGATAGATATATTGCATTTCTTACAGTGGTCCAATAGATAGATATATTGCATTTCTTACAGTGGTCCAGTTGATAGATATATTGCATTTCTTACAGTGGTCCTATAGATAGATACATTGCATTTCTTACAGTGGTCCAGTTGATAGATATATTGCATTTCTTACAGTAGTCTGATAGATAGATATATTTCATTTCTTACATTGGTTCGATATATAGATATATTGCATTTCTTACAGTGGTCCAGTTGATAGATACATTGCATTTCTTACAGTGGTCCAGTTGATAGATATATTGCATTTCTTACAGTAGTCCGATAGATAGATAGATATATTGCATTTCTTACAGTGGTCCGATAGGTAGATAGATACATTGCATTTCTTACAGTGGTCCAATAGATAGATATATTGCATTTCTTACAGTGGTCCGATAGATAGATATATTGCATTTCTTACAGTAGTCAGATAGATAGATATATTGCATTTCTTACAGTGGTCCAATAGGTAGATAGATACATTGCATTTCTTACAGTGGTCCGATAGATAGATATATTGCATTTCTTACAGTGGTCCGATAGATAGATATATTGCATTTCTTACAGTGGTCCCATAGATAGATAGATATATTGCGTTTCTTACAGTAGTCCGATAGATAGATTGATATATTGGATTTCTTACAGTGGTCCGATAGATAGATATATTGCATTTCTTACAGTGGTCTGATAGATAGATATATAGCATTTCTTAAAGTGGTCTGATAGATAGATATATAGCATTTCTTACAGTGGTCTGATAGATAGATATATTGCATTTCTTACAGTAGTCCGATAGATAGATATGTTGCATTTCTTACAGTGGTCTGATAGATAGATATATTGCATTTCTTACAGTGGTTCAATAGATAGATATATTGCATTTCTTACAGTAGTCCGATAGATAGATATATTGCATTTCTTACAGTGGTCCAGTTGATAGATATATTACATTTCTTACAGTAGTCCAATAGATAGATACATTGCATTTCTTACAGTGGTCTGATAGATAGATACAATGCATTTCTTGCAGTGGTCCGATAGAGCGATATATTGCATTTCTTACAGTGGTCCTATAGATAGATATATTGCATTTCTTACAGTGGTCCAGTTGATAGATATATTGCATTTCTTACAGTGGTCCAGTTGATAGATACATTGCATTTCTTACAGTGGTCCGATAGATAGATATATTGCATTTCTTACAGTGGTCCAGTTGATAGATATATTGCATTTCTTACAGCAGTCCGATAGATAAATATATTGCATTTCTTACAGTGGTTCGATAGATAGATATATTGCATTTCTTACAGTGGTCCAGTTGATAGATATATTGCATTTCTTACAGTGGTCCAGTTGATAGATATATTGCATTTCTTACAGTGGTCCGATAGATAGATATATTGTATTTCTTACAGTGGTCCAGTTGATAGATATATTGCATTTCTTACAGTAGTCCGATAGATAGATATAATGCATTTCTTACAGTGGTCCGATAGATAGATATATTGCATTTCTTACAGTGGTCTGATAGATATATTGCATATCGTACAGTGGTTCTTTCAGATATACTACTCCCCCTCTTTTAAACTGTTACAGTCATAGATCCTATTTAATCAGTTGAATTTTTATAGTTCTATTAATTTATTTCACTTATTTTAGTTTTTGGCTTTTAAGAACCATATACATGTAATTTTATAATATAGTTTCACCAATTAAATACCCTAATTTTGTGTTGTATGTAGTATTATTACCAAGCTAAGATGGAACATAAGATGACCTTACCATAAACATTTGTTACATTTATATGTTGCTCTAGAGAAGGTCCAAGCTGTGCTATCATGAGTTGTAGGTTTGTGAATATTAATTATCAAAGTTAAATAAATTATTTGTGCAGTAAAATATAACCCCAAAATATTCAACCATCTTTTCATTGTCCCATGTTGAGATTTTTGTTTAAATAATAAGATTTTCTATTTTTCGATTACCAAATTGATAAAGTATCATGTTAAAATATGCAGTCAGACTTGTGTAAACTAGTTCCTCTGTAACCTTGCCTCCTCTCCAGATTGGCCACACATTTTGGTCTCAGTGAGGTCATGTAATATTAGTCAAACATCTGAATACCGATGACCTCATAAAATAAACAAAAAGGTTTGGTACCAAAAGTGTTTATTGTAGTGAAGTTCCACTGTAAACAGTCTTATATAAATTAAACCTCCTTATACTAGCCACCTCTGTAAAACAGCCAAAAGTTTTGGTCCCAGCACTCAACAGTAGTTCAGTTTAGAGTAGTTACTGTCTATACTAGCGTATAAGCCAATAACAACTCCAAACTGCATAGACCCCGATCTGCCGTCACATAATGCGCTGGCAGATCTGATTCTATGCAGTTTGTAAGGACTAATCAGTAGAACAAACAACATAGACCCTTATCTGCCAGCGCATAATGCGACAGCAGATCAGGGCCTATGTTGTTTGCATTTGGACCCAGATTATACACGAGTATATACGGTAAAATATAAAATACTTGAAAACTTATAGAATAATCTCTGTGTGTTGATAATGAAATAAATCTGTACTTTGGTAAATTTCTTTTAAACTGGTTGAAAATTGTATATGAAAAGGCTGTTTGATTGAAAAATATGACAGTGCTCTTTATAACGCTGTTCATGGAAGCCAAACAAGTGGCCTGTATTATAAGCAAGGAAGCTTTATGCTGAGATATGTTCCAACAAGACAGTATCCTGATACTGCATTTCAGTACAGAAATAGAGTATTTCATGAAGTGAAATCACATTACTGGTTCACAATGAGAACTAAAATAAATTTACAGAAATTAAGTAACAATGATAAAACAACATTTGATGAATTTAATGGGATCCATGACCATTACCATGTTAGAAGAAGGACTGCATTATACCGAGGGGTTGTATATTGAGGTACTACTGTGTTTATTTTTATATAGGTACCATATACAAGGATTTAAAAATTTTACAAAAGTAAACTTGCCCAGGGCAAGTTGACTGGAAAATTGAACTTGCCCTTGCGAAATTTGAGCTTGCCCCAAACATAATATCCCATCAGGAGTAAAAATTAAGATAAAATAAAATATGGGATATTTGGAGAAATTGTGTTTTAATTATTTTAACTTTTGTTTTCTTTCTATTTTTGTTGGCACCTTAACATCATATGCCAATAATTCAAGTTATCAATCTATATATATATATATATATATATATATATATATATATATATATATATATATATATATATATATATATATATATATATATATATATATATATATATATAATACATGTAGATCAACATATATATTTAAATATATATATATAATACATGTAGATCAATATATATATTTAAATAATACACATAGATAGATATGTAGATGAGAAAGGGTTCGAATGCAGATATCGTTAGAAGAGCAAACACAGTTCAGTTTTCCAGTTAGCTTGCCCTGGGACTTTTATAAAATGTGTAAATCCCGTCATTAAAGCTAGAAACTTCATAAAGTTTCCTTTTTCTTTTTGTTGCCTTGATAAGGTAACAGACTCTTATCATCATCTACATCAACAATAATGAATGCAAGACTGTTTGTTATGATTTGTTCATACTCCAACTGTGAACACTTATTTTATCCATTGACTTAACAATTATCATCTAGTCATCTTGAAATCATGCATCAAAATATTCGACAAGCTGACTTTTGAGATTGAGAACACCTATTTTGATCCATTTAATTGTTTGCAAAGCAGTAAGTATGTATCAGTCTCTTGTAATTATGACATAAACAATGGATCATAAACACTGTTTGTTGGTGCTACATTTTCAGTACAGCAATCATGCTTTGAATGAAATACTCTAGGTGGTTAATCATTGGAGATGAGTGCCATTTATTTGTAAACACAACTGTCAAAGAAATCTCAAGAGTTATATTATTAACAATTAACATCTACTCACCTTAAAATTGGTGACATGCCTCAAAACAATCTTTGGCAAGCCAATTTTTTTGAGTTGGCAAGCTCACAAACTGCCCTAAGCTCGGTTATTTTTTACCTGAAATACTGTGAATCCTGGATACATTCAGATATTACTATTAAAATGTAACTGACAAGTTAAAATATAAATATTTATTCCTTATTTGTCAAAACTTGCTTTAAATAGTAAATATTCACATTGTCATGTCTGCGCAAGAAAATGTGAGATTGACATTGACTGAAAGATGGAAATGACATGTTAGATGAATGAAACTGTGGCCAGTTATGTAATAGAAGAATGCGGTACATAGAAACACTAAATAAAGGTGCTGATATATGTACTGTGGCAAGATCGCAGGGTATAAAACTTGCAGAACATAAAGCAATATGAATGGAAAATGACCCCTTTCTCCCTCTCTCTCTCTCTCAATATTTTTAACTTGCCTGCAGGCAAGTACATGTACCTTAGAAACTTGAGTTAGCAGTGTTTCCCTTTACCTTCATTTGTGCATCTGAAACCCCCAAATTTTTTATTTTACCCACAGTTGTGACACCAAGGTTTATTTTTTACTAAATCTGACCCCCAGTTCTGACACCAAGGTGATTTTTGACTCAATCTTGCACCCCTAGGGAAAACACTGGCTTGCCTGAGCCAAATTTGAGCTTGTCCTGGGAGTCAAGACTAGTGGGTTTGTAAATCTCTGGTATATACTCGCTTGTAAGTCAGGTCCAACTGCAAAAAACATAGACCCTGTTCTGCCGTCACATAATGCACTGGCAGATCAGGGTTTATGTTGTGTTTTTCTACTGATTATTCTTAAATTGCATAAACCCAGATTGGCTAGTGCATTATGTGATGGCTTATCTGGGTATATGCATTTTGCAGTTGGATCTGACTTGTACATGAATATATACATTTGTTAAATCTCCACACTTTTTAAAGAAAAGGTTGGGATTATATGATACTGCCTGTCCAGATATATGTGCATATATGAGTAATGTTGTGTAACTATTCCTACACCATATAAAACAAGGGCTTCAGACTTTGAGATATGTTTGTGGATGGTCTGTAGATGTGAGTAACAGTTTCAGAATTTCAATTCATTTCCTCCATGAGGGTAGAACTTAGAGGGTGGGCACAATTTTGTGTACATGTACAGGGTTACCAAAATCTATTGCCTGGTAGCCTGAAACAACTTAAAATTCAAGCAGGACAACCTAATGGCTCTAAGTGAAACCCCTGTCATATAGCCAGCTTTTACTGGCAATTATTTAATAGAAGTATGTTGCCATGATGCAAAATCAATAAAATGGACTCGCTATATGAAATGATGGATGAAAAATAGATATTTTGGCACAAATCTTCCCATAATTTGAAAGAATTCCAGTGCCAGTTTTTGAATAATTGAATCATTAAATTGGAATTATCAGAAAGATTTTAGTTTGACAACAAGATGCTTCTGTTGGACAACAAACATATTCAGTATTGTTCCCTAGTGGGCAACCATGCTTTTTGGAAAATTTTGTAACCATGGGATATGGACAAAAAAAGCATGGGGATACAGCTGGTTTTTTACTGACTAATCATTTACCATATGGTTGTTCCTTAATGCAAATATCAAAATATTTGAGAACACAAAATCTATGTAAATTTTGTCAGGAAACTAAATTTGTGAACATATGTTTTTCATCATAAAGAAGCTAATACAGTGTATAGCTTATACAGTGTACATGTATCATATTGAAAAAATATCAGCATTGTTAAAATGCCAACTCAACAGTATTTGAGAAATAATGGAAGGATATTGTCTTTTCCTGTATTAATACCTGATGCATGTTTATTATGTGGCGAAGCAGCGAGTTAAACAACATTTTTCTTTATCAAAAGATGAAATATACCTGGTAATATCACATAAAAAATATAAATTTTTATATCATTAGTATATACCAGTCTTGCTCCTAATTCAAAGCTTAGAAGATTAAACTAAGCCTTAAAACCCCACCCCTCCTTTTTAAGTTCACTTAAATTTAAATTGTATTAAAAGGTTTGTCATACAATAGCATTGATACAAGGGAACAGTAAGCTTGGGATGACCTAATCTGTGGCAATAAACTACATTTTTGATATATTTGGGTAAATTTGACCACAACAGCAAGATGGATCAAGCAAGGTAACACCAGCATTCTGACATTTGTGACAAGGTATCTACCCAAAAGGGGACATAACTTCATAGAGAAGGAAATGGTTGCAAGAAAGATATCTTAAGCAACAAATATAATAGATTTCCAAGACTTAAACTTAATTCAGTTTCCATTTATTGCTTTAGGCCACAGAATGCTTGTCTTACTAGCTATGAGTATCAACATGTAGGTACATATATTTAAACATGGCATGATGGTAACTCGTATATTTTCACTTGTGGAAAAATAAAAACATAGTTTTAAAACTTGAAAAACAGAAAAATAAAAAAGTATTACAAATATTTCGCCAATTATTATTTTTCACTTTCAAATTTACAGCATGTTCAAGGCCACCCTGTACAGGCTAGTGGTGATAACACTATACTGCAATGTTATGTTTCCTCCCATAAGGCACTCCAGAGTAGAGAAGATTCCATACAGGAAGAACAAGATGTTTTAAGAGAAAGAGGTAAAAAAATGGTTCCAGAACAACAGCAATCATAAAGATAACTACAGTAATATATTCAGGGACACTTAAACGAAAACAAAATTGGCACATATACTAGCCTACAAGTCGAGTCCAACTGCAAACAACATCAACTATGATCTGTTGTTGTGTAATGTGCTGGCAGACCAGGTTGTGTATTGTTTGTTCTACTGATTAGTCCTAACAAACTGCATAGACACAGATTTGCTGGCGCATTATGCAATGGCAGATCTGGGTCAGTGCAGTTTGCAGTAGGAGTCAACTTATAAGCATATATATATGGTATGTCCTTTATAAAACTGGGTATATAATAAATAAGTTACTACATTTGTATGGGAAAATATGAATGAGTTTTATCTGAGCAATACTGCAGTAACATCGTGCAGTATTGCTCAGAAAAACTTGTTCATATTTTCCCATACAAATGCAGTAACCTATATATATCGTAATGTGTCAGTTGATGTCTAGGATACATTTTTAATTTGCATATCGTTATGCATTGGGTAGCACATGTACATGAATCAGCATTGCAAAGCTGATGAAAATGTCAATGATATATGCATAAATACAAGGCTCTTACTTTTCTTAGTTGTTATTATTACACTTTCAGCATTCCAGTACTGTAATATTTGTTTCATTTCATTATCAATAATTTTGAATAACAATGTATTTTTGATTGCTTTGACAATGGCATGTTGGTACCTTTGTCCTTAGCATTTTACCTCAATCAGGGTTATACCTTACTCAGTAGTATACCTCTGTGCCATGTTATTGCAATCTTTGAGGTACACATGTGTTAGAAATCGGGACGAAAGTCGTTTGAGTGAAATTGTTAATTTATGCTGTTAAATTTGTATTCTCGGTAGAATTGACGATAATAAGTAGTTTTGAAGATGTTTTATTCAAATGATTTAATATGGATATATGATATTTGGTTATTATGTTGTAGTGACAATTGTATTTTAGTCTGTTGCTCACAGGTTTAAGTGAAATTCACACAGAACTGTGAGCATATCTGTTGTGAGTATAAAAACCGTGCATGTTCACTTTTCCGTCTGATCGGTGTCAGACCAAACTGAATCTCACTGGGTGTGAATTGGAAAAAGGAATTTGGGTAGTTGTTGTAGATGTGACAAAAAGGGATAATTTAAACAGATTTTGTAGTAAGTTGATAGAAAGCAGAGAAATAATTTGAAATGGGTTATATAGTAAGCACACAGAGAAAAGTGTTAGAGAAATGTTATTGTGTAACTGAGGAAGATATTTGAAACAAGTAAATGGATTTGTAAGATATGAAAAATTAAGATTTACAAAGATAAAGAACTAGATATGCAGAATTTCTGTTTTTATTGAATATTGCTAGGTAATAAAGAAAAGAGAAATAAACAAATTCTTTTGTATCTGAATTATCAAACTTGTATAAGAAAAGTGTAGTTTGTGATGTACAGGGAATAAGCTCTGCTTCATTTTAAATATCAATTTAATTTTTCCCTGTTCTTCTACTAAATTTTATTAGTAAAGTGCACCAGTAAAGGGAACTGTCTCTTCTGGTGCTCTGATTGAAGGATATTTCAAAAATTTGCTCTAAGATATAGCTTCATTTCAATAAATTCAATAGAAATTATAGACCCATCTTTGTCTTTGCTTGACTTCCCCATAGTTAGTTAATGAAGTCATGTAATATTAGACCCTTTTGCAATTACCACACCACCCTGTTAACTGCTCCCCTGCCTGTCCATCCATTTTCATCCTTCACATCCTCCATCCATCCATCCTGACCTGACAAATATTGGATGGTAGTGCATTACTATATATATATATATATATATATATATATATATATATATATATATATATATATATATATATATATATATATATATATATATATATATATATATTCATGTGCAAATGCAGGTGATTAAAGATGGAAAGAATACCAACATTTTTCCACACATATTCAAAGTCTTCTAAATTTCCAAAAGGAAAAAGAGGAAGAGATTCATCATCTCCAACTGGAAAGAGTATATTATGTATCTTTTGAAATCAGTCTATGCATACAACAATGTTAATCTTAAACTTGACTAAAAGAAATGTTTTCATTTTTACATTCATAACATTAAAAATAAGAGAAAGATGACCGACAAAACTATTTTCTTTATTATTAATGGTTTTTGTTGTTAAAAAAAATTGGTTTTGGTTTTGGAGGATGACTCTTGAATTCTGTAATAAGTTTGCTAATAGGTGTACAGAAAAATATGATTTTTTGTAGCATTTTGAAAATCAATTAGTGTTATACTTCATTTCTTACTTTTTCAGCAGTTATCAATGCTATAGTGTACACATGATATGCTTCTGTGTTTTTATGCAGGATCCTACCCTCTCAAGAATACAGTGGTCAGAGGAGGAAAAAGATTTCCTGTACAAATATCTTTTAGAAGCTGGAGGGGTACCAACTGCGGGGGTTAATCCATTTTGAAATGAGTGTGCTAAAAGAGCTAAACAAACACTGGGTCAGCACACACTGGTAATTTCTTGCTGTTGTCTTGTTATTGTCATATAACTATTCCGTAGTCAGAATACATATTCAGAGCTGACTCCTTACTTTAAAATTATCAAAGGTTTAATTGCCATTATTTATACATTTAATGCTTTGTATGTTCTTGGCTTCTTTGCTTATGCAAATATCTCTTTAGGTTCAACTTTGCTGAAAAACTTCACAATTATTTTCCTCGTTCTTGTGGTAGAATGAAAATATGAACAAGTTATATATATATATATATTTACTTACAGAATTCTAACATACATTTTAAATAGATGAGACTGGAGAATAATTATGGTTCTATTTTGTAGAACCTGGAGAGTGACATTGTATTACAATAGTCAGACCTCTCTAAAACAGCCTTCTCTTGGAAGTGTGATATCATAAAAGACAGGAGCCTTCTTAAAAATGGTGTATTTTTTCATAGTTTGGTCCTTGTCATGTTGCAAAAATACTGGAGACCGATCATTGCTTAAAACATTTTACCTTTCATGGCAGGTTTGAGTGAAAAAATATATTATTACAGCTTGTACACATTCCATAGAAATTATTGAGTAGTGGTAATTTCTGATTCAAATTCACTATCCTCATTCAGGTATGATGTGACCCACAGGTACCAAAAGGCCAAGAACCTTTTTCCAGTTGGAACCACACAGGGATTACAGACAGACACTTTTTCCTTGATGTAAGAGGCACAAACTGACCCTGCTCTTCCAGTTATTGAAAAACATTAAGTTTTCAGTAAAAATACTTTACCAAAATATTCACTATTTATTCCACTTTGTGTACTTTACCTATGCAAATCAGCCTAATGGGCTCTCCCCCAGCGGTACTCAATGGATTTTACCCGACACATAACCCTAGCATTTGTGAACCAATTAAGTAATTCTCTGAAAGGTTGCTGTCCATCTCTGACCGCCTTACCTTTTGTCTCTAAAACAGCTGTATAACTGCCCTGAGGATAGTTTAACATGAGCTCTGAGCAGGACAGTTTTTTTAAATTGGATCCAGGAGCATGTGTCACGTTTTGGAAGGGACAGCGGTATTCAGAGGAACTTTATAGTGAGGGATCTTGGTATGTAGGCAATTTCTCAAGGCTCCTACCATAGGCTGCAACCTTAATATACTAAAAAGTCCATGTTCCAAAATCAGGTCAGCCATATGCCTGGGTCTGTCTAAATCTTACAAGGGATCCTCTTCTTCTTAGAAATGCACGATTTCTTGAGAATGTACATTTAAAAACTCTTCAAGGCAAGTATATTTTTGTATAACGGCAAAACGGATCTTTCAAAAGCCACTTGCCCTTGGCCCTGGTTGTGAGAAATATTTTCTGAAGCACTTAAAAGTCCACTTCCCCTGTACAACAGAAAACCTCAAAACAGATGTTAGGAGAGGATTTGGGAGTGGTGGTGGGAGGGGGTGAATCAGACACACACACAGACACTAAAAATGAGTGCAAAACAACCAGAACATTTCCTATAGCTACAGAAGCTTCCAGGGGCTTGTAGGCAAAGTTCGATTTTATTTCATCCATTTCTACAAAGCATGTATCATTAATGTAGTGTGCAAGCTATTAAACAGAGTACAAATGATTGCAATGAGATCATTTCATGGAGCCATGAATAGGTCAGATCTTAGCAGATAAGGGTATTAAGACGCCTGTTAATCAAACCACAAAGGAGTCCTATAAATACTACTTCTATCCTCCAAACTCTAATTCAGTAGAACTCTCTTCCTGTACTACAAATTAAAATTTTTTTTTTAAAAAAAACTCTAATTTACAGACTATCTAAATTCTAAATAGTTTTTATGTTTTCATATTGGACATTTTCTTTTCCAAAATGTAAAATAAGTACTCTCTCTGATGCACATACATCAAATTAATGGCCTGTTATGACTCCTACCTGAAGAAAGACAAAATACAAACAAGTTCAAAGAAACTGCAAAACTTTACTTAAATATTTATACATACGTTATCTATGCTGCAGGAACAATAATATCTGTCAAAGTCTGTCCACAAAATAAAAAAGGATACATGTTCTTGATAGATACAGTTGTAACTTTCATAAGGAGATATATAAATATCAATATGGTTGTAGTTAGTAGAAGCACTAATAGTTTTCTTTTGTATTTGTATAAATTATAAATAGTTGTTATAACTATATATATTGTTACTGTTTAAGTGAATGAAAACTGAATTTTTTGGGATGGATGGAAAGATAAAGACAGGTAGGAATGGATATGACCGGGCGGAGAAGAGGAAGAGCTCTTGAAAAATCACAGAATTATTGACAAGACTAAAATAACACTAACCTTGGTAGAAAAGTCCCGCCTCTGCTAGTTCCCTTGGCTGCAGATGACAGTCTCTAGACCAGTTAGCAAAGGTTTCTAATCTTTTAGCAACTGTGTCGAACTCGGGAAACTTCAATCCAACACTTATATTAGGCAGGTCGGCCATTTAAAACCATGCTCAATCCTCAAAAATTCTGACCTAAAAAAAACCCACGTTTTTTCTGGTTATTGTTAGATAATGATGCACTGAGTGTCTAGCTGTATATAATACAGGCCTATTTAAGCTTAAATAACTGATAAAACAAAGTTAAATGTAGGGTGTATTATGAAACCAACAAGTTCTGAGCCTTTATGGTTTTGTGTTCCTGACAGGACTGGTGGCACCCAATCATTTCAGGAAAAAAACAAGACATAGGCGGAGAACAATATGTTGGTCTTAGTGTATTATTAGTAATTTAGCACTAAAAACATTGTATTTTTAATTAGCAGATTTATGTGAAACGTCTAAAACACGTATCATCAATACTTACCTATTTTTTTCAAGAAATTAAAGTTATGATGATTATAAATAGCGAGGCCTACGTCACATGAATCTGTATGTAAACGCAGTAGTTTGTACATCAAGTGAATTTCGAAGAACCGCCAAAATTTATCTGTGAAAGTATACAAATTCTGTGGAAATAATATATTTCTTATAATTCATTAGCTGCATAGATTAAAAACAAAAACAAAAAAAACCGCTATATTTCTTTCACAGATTTAGTGATTGATTTCTTCAAAATTTCAGTTTGATTCTCCCATATACTTGTGTATACAATAGATTAGTCCCATACTAACCTCATTACATGGCAATCGCTGCTTATTAGTACAATCATTCTATTTAAGGAAATAGGTGGGTTTATCCCTCTTACTACATTTAGCACAAGAGCGACAGTAGTCTGGTTCCCGGAGCATATAACGGTATCCACCATATTGTAATCACGAAAATGTATAGAGAGAGTTAACACGCATTGCGATCAATTTGACTTACAGCGTGAAATATTCGCATATATGAGCGTTAAAAAAAGTGTGTCCTGTGTGAGGAAATGATGCACTGCGATGAACTCTACATGTCAGTATTCTTTAAAATCCGCGCTATGCCCTAATAGAATTTTGTGCAGCATTGTTATTTATGATGCAAGGCGATAGTACATTATATATAAAGAAATATTACATTCAAATTTGTAGAGATTTGGACCAAATACTTAAGAGATATGGTGCTCAGAAATGCCAAGGGTATGTGGTGATGGGGGTGTGAATGCCATTTTACTCGCTCTTATACTTAACTAGGCGTGGCTTAGTCTTTTCATACCGATGTTTTATTTGCAACAGTAAATTTTGATAGTTTGAAATAGGTCCAAGCATTAAGACATCCGTGATTCTTAAATTATTAGTATATTACCAAGTTGTCGACACGAGCTCGTATCGTTGCTTACAATTTACCTATAAAAAATATATGCAGTGCTGGATTTTTACCCAATAGGCAGACTAAACACGTGCTTAGGGCACCAGCAAAGCAGGGGCACCCAAAAAAAATTAGAAATTAGTTTTTTCTTTTTTTAATTACATGGGAGAGGGGGGGAGGGGCACCATAATCTTTTCAGTGCTTAAGACCTCTAAAGGTCTTAATCCGGCCCTGAATATATGTTCTATATAATAATACTATTATTACTATTACTATCTATAAGGTACTTGTAGGTGAATTGTAAGCAACCATATGAGCCCCTGTGGTTTTTGATAAAGATGAAAAAGTAAAGTAAAACTTTTGATAAATACATGATCAATATATTGCGATATCATGGAGAATGAGGTTGTGTTTTAATTTCTATAAGTAGAATACATGTTAAAGAAAATATATGAGCTATTCATTAATATTTACAGCATATTTCTTGCAGACTACATTTCCTGTATTTCACCACTCCCCACCCCCATTTGCCAATTACATGTTCTTTCAGGATTTTTTCTACAAACTGCATGCTGGAATTCCTCTCCCCATTTTCTCCAAAACTGCCAATTACTGGATGGAATTGTGACATGTCAGCTATTACACGTTCTTTCAAATGGTTGTCTGTGTCTGATCTTTAAAATTATGTAGATCAGCATTAATAACCTACATGTTGATGGCTTGATATAAACAACTGTATAACTTGTATGGATATCCATACTATCTTATGTAGTAGATGCTATATACTGTTTTTTTTTTACTGTTTTCTTTATTTTACACAGTTTGTAAAAAAAAATGTTTTTTTTTTATTACTTAAAGGTTACTTGCAGAGTTAATAGTTCCAGTTCATTGTCAATTATAGAAAACCAGATATCAAGGTGTAAATTATAGAAAACCAGATATCAAGGTGTAAATTATAGAAAACCAGATATCAAGGTGTAAATTATAGAAAACCAGATATCAAGGTGTAAATTATAGAAAACCAGATATCAAGGTGTAAATTATAGAAAACCAGATATCAAGGTGTAAATTATAGAAAACCAGATATCAAGGTGTAAATTATAGAAAACCAGATATCAAGGTGTAAATTATAGAAAACCAGATATCAAGGTGTAAATTATAGAAAACCAGATATCAAGGTGTAAATTATAGAAAACCAGATATCAAGGTGTAAATTATAGAAAACCAGATATCAAGGTGTAAATTATAGAAAACCAGATATCAAGGTGTAAATTGTCAGAAAAAAACAAAAACAATTAGTGAGGAAACAGATTACCAAGTTACCACGTTTTCAGTCAATCTGAAGAAATCATGTACTATTTTTAAAATTTATTATTGTATATGTATCATCTTGATCCAGCATCCTAAATAAATGTAAGAATATGGCTTGAATCTTCTCCACTCGTTCTTATTTGTATGACCTTTGATAATGAAAGTAATGAACTGAAATTTAAAATTGTTTAGACACATTCAAACTTATGATAAAAATCTGAACGGTCAAACAATGGAACCCTTTTATAACACTACCGGTACTCACAATAATCCATGTTTGGATACAACATGCTTGGGTCAAAGCTTCTAAATGCACTATTTATTATATATTAATGTTTGGATATAACACGGTTAGATATAGAACAGTTTTACACTGGACACCAAACCAAGTGAACACTCTGCTCAAGTTTTGCTTGCCGACTATTTTTATAGAATGTGAAATTTATTGCTGAAAAATCCATTTAGTGTTGAATATTTACAGTTTACTTTACCTTAAAAGAACATTTTTTTCCTTTCAGATAAGGCAGTAAAATGTTAAAAAAACTGCATACAGCATAAAATGGTTCTTGCAATGCTGAACAAGGTATGTTGCACAGAAATTCAGTTTTTAAAGCCTCAACAGCTGAATTGTCTCAGATCACTAGAACAACATGACACAGTTGCAATACTACCAACAGGAAGTTGCTCATATTTGAAATACTGCCTATTATTCATAGTATGTATTTACCAAAACCTGCATTTTCATTATAGTTTTGCCATTAAACTCAATTCTGCAACAGGAGATCCAGAAGCTGAAGACTCGAGTTTTGCATATTAAAGCCGGTACTGACTTTGAACAAACCAGTTACATCTCTTATTTTATTGGTCATCCTGAAGACATCCTATATCATACCAAAAAGCTGGGGACAATATCCAGAAAATATGACACCCCTTATCTTGTAGTTGATGAGGCCCACTGCATTTTGGAATAGGAGGAGGACTTTAGACCGGAGTTCAAGAGGCTTTCCAATTTAAGGCTCAGTCCTGGTATACAAAACTACCTAAGAGTCTTTGCAGTGACTGCAACAGCAAGTCAGACATTACAGAGCAGTGCTCAAAAGAAATTTTTTTTCAGACACAGGCCCAGGGCATGTGACTTTAAAAAAAGTCACAAGCACTAACTCAAATTCCACTAGCCCTGACTCCAATTCCATGAGCTTGAAAGAGCCCTATTTTGATACTATTGTTTTGACACAACATTGAAATTGCTGTACTTTAAATATGGCAAGAAATAAACAAAAATCATATTAAATTGACTCGTGTGTTTATTCACCTCTCAAAATATTTCACATTTAAAAAAATCACTTGCCCTGACTTAAAATTCACTTGCCCGACAAGGCCATATTTTTTACTATTATTTTGACACACCCACCCAATCCAAAAATATTAAACAGTCAGTCCCTTATACTTGTGATATTGGTCACCGAACCCTTGTTTACATTCTGCTGAAGAGGGGCTCACGACCATTGGGGTTTATAACAGTTTCACAATTTCTGCATGCTCAGGTTGTAAATTTTAAATAATTGTGGCATACACTGCTGCTCTTGTGATTTCTGACTGTATGCCTTCAGCATTGTTTTCAGGTTGATGTACAGTCTGTATTTTATCAAAGTCTGTTTGTTGGGACAAGTATTCAGGGGCCTTGGAGTAATTTCGTTTTTTGAACGCTGCAAAAGTCTGAGAGGCCTTGATCTTTCTTTATATCAATCAGTAAAAACAGTAGCTTCAGGTTTGTAATTGGTTTATGCAACTCTTTGAACTAAATGGAATTAAATATAATGCAATGATCCCAGTTCATTTAGGTGAGAAAAAAAACATTGTATTGGAGGCTTTTATAAGTCACTAATCCCCTAGCTTAGTTTAAATGTCTAACAATCGCATAGGTACTACTTGATATATTTAACCAGCAATGCATTACCAAGTCAGCATGAGCAGAGGGACAGTTTATTATTATTCATGCTGTACAAGTGAGCACTAATTATAGGTAACCAATGAAATACAGAGAACAGAAATAGTACTGTTCCTCATTCATAGGTCACATGCTTCACTTTGTACACACACAGTTTATAGCTTTTGATCTTCATAATGTGGAGGGATTTACGAATGGGGACCAGCAGTGAGCTGAGTATTAGTAATTTACCATTGTCTTTCAAGAACTTCAAAATAATAATGTAGCATTATGTTGGTGGGCTCAAGGTTTCCTTCAGGCAAATTAGATAACACTTTTTGGGGGCAGGCCCAATGGGCAACTCATTTATAATACAAGAGGAGCCTGATCTAGATTTAGAGGGGCCCCAGGCATTGGTCTATCAGATTTTTTTGTTCTCTGCAGAGGGACATTCACAGAAGTCTAGGAATGAAAAGGTTTATCATTTCATTTACCATCAATAGGGATAAGACACCGTAGAACAGAGGTCAGCAACCTATGGCTACTGAACAAAATATGGCTCTTTTGTCATCCCTAAAATACACACATTTTTAAAAAATAAAATTGAAATTAATATTTAAAAGTAAAAAAATTCTTAATTACTCACATCAATTCGGTCTTAATGTCACTTTCTTTTCTTCTCATAATATTAATCAACATGTTTAATATCAATAATGTTAAAATGTGTACTGTCAATTACAAATGGGCTTTCTTACACTGGCTCTTTGTTGATCTCTTGCTCCAAATTGTGACATAGTTTGGCTCTTTAAGTATAAATAGTTGCCAACCCCTGCTGTAGAAGGTGCTTATGACTATGTGTATAAGCCATTACTTTTGGAGTTAGATGGAAGTAAGTAAGAGTTACCTCTGACAATAGTATACTACAAGTTGCAATGGTGTGCATATGGTATTGAACTTGCCAAACAACTCATAGGATCATTATTCTGGATGGATTGCAAAAATCTTGAGCAGACTGAATGTGTGGTACAGTTTCATTCCCAGCAACCTGAACATGTAATTATCAACGTGAACATGTAATTACTTATTCCATATTTAAACCCCACAAATTGTTTTATAATTAAACCGAATAGATATATGTTGCATTTGTGTGTGTATCACACATGACCATCTAGGAACTTTGTGTCAGCTATAACCAACCATATTATGGACTACTCTGTTCAATAGGTATTTGTAGTTCCAGAAAAAGCAGACCCTGATGTGGCAACCGATCATGGTCTACACTGCTTTTAGGTGGCTCCATGTTAAACACACTGAAATACTGCAAGTAATGCATATATGTTTTGATATCAATTTATTTTTCATGACACCGTGGGCTGTTCCTATATTGGTCAGTTCTTTTAAAAATAATGTTAAACACTGAAAAAATCAAGACTAGTACCTGTTAAAATTGCCAAAGCATAATAAATAATAGAAGATTTTAATTAAAGAGTACCTGTTTATTAAAATCTCGTGCATTTGTTCTAAAGATCGAAGTTCATAAATCATCATTCAAGTTCTCAATCTATTCATAATATTAGTACCAAATATGAACATCACAAATTCCTGTAAATTACTACTATATACAGTAAGCACAATGAAAACAATGGTAATTACAAATTAACATATGATGTTAATGCATAATAAAAAATTCAGTAGCACTAAAACAACAGAAATAAATGTTTTAAATTACTTCTCTTTTTCTGCATGCTAGTTTTAATTAGCAAATTTCCATGTTTCTGGTATAAGTAGTTATGAAAGCACACATATTTTTACTTGAAATAAAAACTTTCAATATTCCATTTCTTGCCCGCCTAAATGGTTTGTCATGCAATGCAATTAAATGAGGGAACTATAAATTATTTACTTGGAGACTGAATGCAAACATTATATGTACAAATATATATGTAGGTCATTCACACCAATACACTTTTTTCCATAGATTAATCAGGAAATTGTTTAAAAAAATATCCCAAGAGGTCAAACCAATTCAACTGGTGTTTGCAACTGTGGTCCTTGGTATGGGATGTGACCCAAGGCAAGTAAAGAGAGTAATCCATGCAGGTCCTCCATTAACTCTAGAAGATATTGTAATGATCATCATCTCAATATTTTTATTTTTAATTTTGTTACCGGCAACTAACGTGGCACAAGACTAGACATGAGACAGAGGAAAAATATCTGAACTTACATGTTTAATTTTTTTATATTCAAAGTTTCCTTTCATTATGCGTGGTTTTTTAATCAATATTTAAAGCAAAAAAGATGTTAATTACTCTAATAGTTACTAGATGGATGTTTTTATTTTTGTTTTTTGCGGTAGGTATTTCCAAAACGATTTAATATATAAAAAAAATCCTATTATAACACAAGTATAATTCTGTCTAGTTTGAGCATGTACAGAATATGTAAAAACACTTCAGCTATTAATACTGACTTTCTTTCTTTCTTTGTTTTTTTTTTAAAAAGCGTACACACAGGAGTTTAGCCATAAAGGTAGAAATGGTTCCAGAGCCCAAGCAATTTTGTACTTTAATGGTACAGACTTGGTGCGAAGACATTGACAGTACCATCAAGGAGTTTTGTAAGTCAAATAATTGCAGATGATTGTTTTTATCAGGGTGTTTGAATGTGAAATTCCAGCAGACTATTATTCTGGAATGTTGTGACATTTGTGTCAATTTTCAGCAGCTTGTCAGACCCACTATGGTTAAATTCTCATCCCTGGAGCAGAGAAAGTAAACGATGCATGCAATTCAAGAATATGTGACAGCAGATGGTACAGGATATTTTGATGAACACATAGATTTAATTGCAGAAACTTCTGAGTTCTGCAATACTGTTCAAAAGGATGAATTTAACTGTCACCTACTTCAACAATCCATAGTATCATCAAAGGTATAACCACTGGGTCTATCATAAAATGCTTTACCGTCCAAACACCATGAAAACTCATTTGGAATCGTGAACAATGTAATGTAATGGACGGTTTTATCCTTGTTCCTCACAGATTAACGTATACATATGCTTCTTGATTGTGTTGAAAAATAATAATGATTAATTTCCTGTTTCATAATCAAAGATAAATTTATGGTGCTGAATCCATGGATAGTAATCTTGTCGGGTTAAAGATCCATCTTTACGAGCAAGAGTCTTTTCAAATTTATCAAAGGCTCTCCCTATTTGTGCCTTAATTGGATGAATATCTTTCAGGTCTTTAATAATCATCATCTCTTCTTCAAATGCCATCTTCTTCTTATGCAGCTGAGCTCAAACACCAGTGGTATGGTCGTACTGTTCTGCAACATGGGACATGCCAGCTAGAGCTCTTGATCTTCTCGAAATTGATCCCATGATGTTGTTAAACCCAGCATTTTTAAATAGTTTTTCTTAATTTTCCTGACAATATGATCCATTTATAGCTTGGCAGGAATATGTAAATCCATTTTGCCTTGAGTGTTCACAAATAAACCATACAAAGACTTGTTGACAGTGTGCAGGCCATATGATGCTTGCTTGTGGGCAAGAAAGTGCAAAATTTCAAGTGAATATTTACTGCAGGAAGTAACTGCCTTAAAAACTGACATCATGTATGTGAGGGTAGTTAATAACCTTGTCCTGTCAGGTACTTGGCAAACATTAAGGAACTACATATACAGCAGCCCTAGCTGTAGCACATTATGAGTATAATGCTTAACTGTCAAGTTGAGTCTCAATCAACACTGATATCTTTTGTTCTTGCTGGATAAAGACCATGGAGACAGATCCATTTGGCAGTAGAAGTCTTAATCAACACTGATATCTTTTGTTTATTGCTGGATAAAGACCATATAGACAGATCCATTTGGCAGTAGAAGTCTTAATCAACACTGATATATTTTGTTCTTGCTGGATAAAGACCATGGAGACAGATCCATTTGGCAGTAGAAGTCTTAATCAACACTGATATCTTTTGTTCTTGCTGGATAAAAACCATGGAGACAGATCCATTTGGCAGTAGAAGTCTTAATCAACACTGATATATTTTGTTCTTGCTGGATAAAGACCATGGAGACAGATCCATTTGGCAGTAGAAGTCTTAATCAACACTGATATATTTTGTTCTTGCTGGATAAAGACCATGGAGACAGATCCATTTGGCAGTAGAAGTCTTAATCAACACTGATATCTTTTGTTCTTGCTGGATAAAAACCATGGAGACAGATCCATTTGGCAGTAAAAGTCTTAACTGAGTTATAATGATCTCCTCAGTATCCTCCCTTATTCTAATGGTAGTATCAGTCTTTCTACGCAAGACATATTCATCAAAGAATTTGTTAATAGCACACTTCGACCAGGATTCCATTTCCACCACACACCCATCTTCGGGTGGAAGGTTATTAGTCGGGGCATTTGTTAAAGTCTCCAGGCCAAAAAAATCACAGAGAGCCTCAACAGTGTAGCCTTTAACAAAGGAAAGGGTGAAGTTTTTGTTATGATCATAATGATTCTTTACATCTGCATTGACTGTTTTTCTACTTAATCAAATTCTTTCTGCATTCATTGTGCCTTTGTCAAAGGACTCCTCATTGTACAAGCATTTAAATATTAGTAAAATAATTCATGGCAGTATTCCACATTTCAAATGTGATAGGGTAGAGATGATTCAATCTCACTCTTTCAGTGAAGCAACCAGATCCTAGCCCTTTTCCACCTGTAAATCTCTCTCTGATAAGCTGATCTCCCCCAATATGAACTGGCAATTGTTCTTTAACCAGTGGCCTTGTAGATTTCCTCCACTGCTGAATCATATTTGTCCAAATTATAGACAAAATCAGTATATTTTTACTCACTGAATGGAAGAACCTCTAAGGGTACCACTACATTCTTCTTAGTCAGCTCATCACTGTATGTACCCAATATATGAGTGGGGCTAGTCACTGTATGTACCCAATATATGAGTGGGGCTACATCACTGTATGTACCCAATATATGAGTGGGGCTACATCACTGTATGTACCCAATATATGAGTGGGGCTAGGTCTTGTACAGAAAGTCTAACTGGGGTAGGAATGCCTTAGCTGCCCTTGATATGAGAACCCTGTAATCATTCTTGAATCTTCTTTCATCATGATCAGAAGGAATAAAGTGATAAAACTGTAATCTTTAGTCTGTCTCTGAGGCTCATGTGGCATTTCATCAAAAGACTTTGTCTGTAAAATGGCAGTGACCCAAACCAGTGGAACATTCCACAATGGTGATCAGTTCTTTTATGTTTGACCCCAACAGAAACATTAATATTATCCCCAATAATCCTGAGAGTCTGACCATTTCTGATTCCTTCTACAATATCATTGTAACAATGGTTCCCAATCACTTCTAGAATGTGGTACTACCTGAAGATGGTCTTCGACCTGGTTTAAAAAATATTATGACAGTAATAATTACCTTGATTATCATTTGCATGTTATGTGGTTGAAAATTTAGTTATGTGGACTGCACAGACCCTGATCTGCCATTGCATAATGTGCCAGTAGATCTTGGTCTGTGCAGTTTGTTTGGAGTTATCAGTAAAACAAACAACATAGACCCTGATCTGCCGCTGAATTTTGCATGTCCAATTTAAACTCAGCAGTGTCTTCATCTGTAATAAGAAATAAAACATACTCTTTGTGAAAAACAATACTTACATGATATATCACTATTATAAATCATGTGTGGAGAAAATAAGTACTTGATATGCTGAAGAATATTTGAAATTGAACTCAATTACTTATGAGTACATTTTTTTTATAAAATAAAAACTGTCAGTCATTTTGCATGTGTTTCATCAACCTGTAATTATCATTTCATCTTTAAAATAATAAATTGTGGCTTCACAGAAACCTTCTGTAAGTAGGCAAACATCACTTTGTAATGCCAAGCAGACTCGCCATCCAGTAAAAAAAAAATGATGACATCTGTGTACAAAAGTATAATAATAAAAATTTCATAGATGTTGCAAGTAGGACAAGGAAAAAAAATGGAACTGTGGTCCTATAAGTGTCTAATTTTTTTAATTTTTTTTTATTTTCTGTGAAAAGAAAAAACTCGGTAGTACTATTTGTGACAATATTAAAAGTTACAAACATTATTAATATCAGAAATAATGTAACATGTAACAGAATGAATCTAAATAGTGAAGTTGTGGGGAAACTGCAACAGTTAACCTTAAGAAAATACCAGTAGGAAAACTGTTAGCACCCTCTGAAGTCTAGAGAGTTCATGGAATCTGTAGGATATTAAAGGCTGTAAATAAGTCCAAGGCATAGAATCTGATCTTGCATTAACTTTATATTGCCAACTCTGCTTGTTGGCACTGAAACAGCCAGAAAACTCTCCAGAAGAAATGGCTGACATGTTGCTACTTTGGCGACTAATTTGTGAAAACCAAACTCTCGTCAATTTGGATAGTCCTTTTGAAATAGATAACTGTTGTCAGATCTAACACACTTTTGTGATGCACTGGATTCAATATCCATTAAAATGGTATTCTTCACTGCCATTTTTATACTTTTGATTTGCAGCATTATTTCAGCAATTGTGGCTGCATCAGTATATAGCACAGAGTGCAAAAATTCTGCTCTCTCTTGGTTTGAAATATCCACAACAACAAACATTTGTCTTACAACATCATAAATCAATTTTTGTTGTGCATTTGACTGCTGCTCTACAGTACTGTGTTGGATGTTTACAAAACTCCAGTAATGGGAAGAAAACCTAAAAACAAAAATTGATTACAACACTGAAAATAAATCAGGTTAATTTCACAAGAATTTCCAAGGAATTATGTATCAAGTGCCATATGTTTATCAGAAATACCCATTTTTAAAACTGACCGTGACCTTGAGCAAGGATGGTAGAGGTTGGATGTGTAGGAGATTGAAATGACATTTATTAATGATGCTACTAACCAAATATCATAACCATCCCTCAGTGTGTTTTTTATTTATGTTCATACAGAAGATTTTAAACTAAAACCTTAAGCAAATGTTGACAGTGGTGCCACCACTGCCAGACAAAACGAGTAACACATATCTCCACTGATAATGCAGGTGAGGCAATAAGACATCAAACTAGGGACCAAATTATGTTCATTCGTTAATGTAAAGAAGTTCTTTTAAAGTTTTTTTCTACTTTTTAATTTTAGTAATGACAGCCGTTTCTGAAGGTTGATAGGGGACATCTGAGTAAATTTGAAAGTGATTCTTGCCATAATGCTTTCTACCAAGTCTGTTCAAATTTTGTTCCTTGTTCGATAACAATAAGTATATTAAAGATATTTATATTTATATTTTTGGCAACAATAATCATGTCTTTTGGCTCATAATGGTCAAGTACACAAATTAGACCATTATGATATTTATAAAGTTTGAGTACAATTTGCCATATACATTTTCAAAAGTTGACAATAGCAATTGTTGATGGTTGACAGGAAATGATACATGATGTATGCAGGCCCAAACCATAATTTTGCTAGCCATGTGAGCTAAAAAGGAAAATAGTCTGAGACCTATTAGCAATGAAATTTAGTATGGATCAAACCCATCATGAAAAAAAAAATCATGATGTTTTACCCGTGTATAGCAACCATTGCAAGGAGCAAAATGTTTGTCAATGACTCTTTGAGGTTGTTATATGCAGATTAAAAATAGCACACACACACAGGGTTCTCCATAAGATTTTGAAAGTTGCAGTCCAGGACTCCTTCTTTGGAAAAAGTTGCAGTCTCAGTCCTAAAACTAGGAGTCCCAATAACGATACTTTTTTTTCTACATGCACATACATGCCATAACATGATATGTCACGCGAAAAACACGATTTTGGACTCCCAAACTCCCAGACATGGACATGTTTCGAAAAACGCGATTTTCAGCAATCTTAGAGAGAAAAAAAAGTTTCCCACTAAAAAACAAAACAAAAACATTTCTTGATCATCATGATATATGCCTGTAATCTATGTAAAAACTGTCCTGCTCAGAGCTCATGTTAAACTATCCTCAGGGCAGTTATACAGCTGTTTTAGAGACAAAAGGTAAGGCGGTCAGAGATGGACAGCAACCTTTCAGAGAATTACTTAATTGGTTCACAAATGCTAGGGTTATGTGTCGGGTAAAATCCATTGAGTACCGCTGGGGGAGAGCCCATTAGGCTGATTTGCATAGGTAAAGTACACAAAGTGGAATAAATAGTGAATATTTTGGTAAAGTATTTTTACTGAAAACTTAATGTTTTTCAATAACTGGAAGAGCAGGGTCAGTTTGTGCCTCTTACATCAAGGAAAAAGTGTCTGTCTGTAATCCCTGTGTGGTTCCAACTGGAAAAAGGTTCTTGGCCTTTTGTTACCTGTGGGTCACATCATACCTGAATGAGGATAGTGAATTTGAATCAGAAATTACCACTACTCAATAATTTCTATGGAATGTGTACAAGCTGTAATAATATATTTTTTCACTCAAACCTGCCATGAAAGGTAAAATGTTTTAAGCAATGATCGGTCTCCAGTATTTTTGCAACATGACAAGGACCAAACTATGAAAAAATACACCATTTTTAAGAAGGCTCCTGTCTTTTATGATATCACACTTCCAAGAGAAGGCTGTTTTAGAGAGGTCTGACTATTGTAATACAATATCACTCTCCAGGTTCTACAAAATAGAACCATAATTATTCTCCAGTCTCATCTATTTAAAATGTATGTTAGAATTCTGTAAGTAAATATATATATATATATATATATAACTTGTTCATATTTTCATTCTACCACAAGAACGAGGAAAATAATTGTGAAGTTTTTCAGCAAAGTTGAACCTAAAGAGATATTTGCATAAGCAAAGAAGCCAAGAACATACAAAGCATTAAATGTATAAATAATGGCAATTAAACCTTTGATAATTTTAAAGTAAGGAGTCAGCTCTGAATATGTATTCTGACTACGGAATAGTTATATGACAATAACAAGACAACAGCAAGAAATTACCAGTGTGTGCTGACCCAGTGTTTGTTTAGCTCTTTTAGCACACTCATTTCAAAATGGATTAACCCCCGCAGTTGGTACCCCTCCAGCTTCTAAAAGATATTTGTACAGGAAATCTTTTTCCTCCTCTGACCACTGTATTCTTGAGAGGGTAGGATCCTGCATAAAAACACAGAAGCATATCATGTGTACACTATAGCATTGATAACTGCTGAAAAAGTAAGAAATGAAGTATAACACTAATTGATTTTCAAAATGCTACAAAAAATCATATTTTTCTGTACACCTATTAGCAAACTTATTACAGAATTCAAGAGTCATCCTCCAAAACCAAAAACAAATTTTTTTTAACAACAAAAACCATTAATAATAAAGAAAATAGTTTTGTCGGTCATCTTTCTCTTATTTTTAATGTTATGAATGTAAAAATGAAAACATTTCTTTTAGTCAAGTTTAAGATTAACATTGTTGTATGCATAGACTGATTTCAAAAGATACATAATATACTCTTTCCAGTTGGAGATGATGAATCTCTTCCTCTTTTTCCTTTTGGAAATTTAGAAGACTTTGAATATGTGTGGAAAAATGTTGGTATTCTTTCCATCTTTAATCACCTGCATTTGCACATGAATATATATATATATATTATATATATATATATATATATATATATATATATATATATATATATATATAGTAATGCACTACCATCCAATATTTGTCAGGTCAGGATGGATGGATGGAGGATGTGAAGGATGAAAATGGATGGACAGGCAGGGGAGCAGTTAACAGGGTGGTGTGGTAATTGCAAAAGGGTCTAATATTACATGACTTCATTAACTAACTATGGGGGAAGTCAAGCAAAGACAAAGATGGGTCTATAATTTCTATTGAATTTATTGAAATGAAGCTATATCTTAGAGCAAATTTTTGAAATATCCTTCAATCAGAGCACCAGAAGAGACAGTTCCCTTTACTGGTGCACTTTACTAATAAAATTTAGTAGAAGAACAGGGAAAAATTAAATTGATATTTAAAATGAAGCAGAGCTTATTCCCTGTACATCACAAACTACACTTTTCTTATACAAGTTTGATAATTCAGATACAAAAGAATTTGTTTATTTCTCTTTTCTTTATTACCTAGCAATATTCAATAAAAACAGAAATTCTGCATATCTAGTTCTTTATCTTTGTAAATCTTAATTTTTCATATCTTACAAATCCATTTACTTGTTTCAAATATCTTCCTCAGTTACACAATAACATTTCTCTAACACTTTTCTCTGTGTGCTTACTATATAACCCATTTCAAATTATTTCTCTGCTTTCTATCAACTTACTACAAAATCTGTTTAAATTATCCCTTTTTGTCACATCTACAACAACTACCCAAATTCCTTTTTCCAATTCACACCCAGTGAGATTCAGTTTGGTCTGACACCGATCAGACGGAAAAGTGAACATGCACGGTTTTTATACTCACAACAGATATGCTCACAGTTCTGTGTGAATTTCACTTAAACCTGTGAGCAACAGACTAAAATACAATTGTCACTACAACATAATAACCAAATATCATATATCCATATTAAATCATTTGAATAAAACATCTTCAAAACTACTTATTATCGTCAATTCTACCGAGAATACAAATTTAACAGCATAAATTAACAATTTCACTCAAACGACTTTCGTCCCGATTTCTAACACATGTGTACCTCAAAGATTGCAATAACATGGCACAGAGGTATACTACTGAGTAAGGTATAACCCTGATTGAGGTAAAATGCTAAGGACAAAGGTACCAACATGCCATTGTCAAAGCAATCAAAAATACATTGTTATTCAAAATTATTGATAATGAAATGAAACAAATATTACAGTACTGGAATGCTGAAAGTGTAATAATAACAACTAAGAAAAGTAAGAGCCTTGTATTTATGCATATATCATTGACATTTTCATCAGCTTTGCAATGCTGATTCATGTACATGTGCTACCCAATGCATAACGATATGCAAATTAAAAATGTATCCTAGACATCAACTGACACATTACAATATATATAGGTTACTGCATTTGTATGGGAAAATATGAACAAGTTTTTCTGAGCAATACTGCACGATGTTACTGCAGTATTGCTCAGATAAAACTCATTCATATTTTCCCATACAAATGTAGTAACTTATTTATTATATACCCAGTTTTATATCTAGGAATAATTTGAAAATGAACCCATTTCATCACCCTACACATAGCATGGAGAAAAAGAGGAATGTATCTTTCACAACATATGCCACTTTTTGAATTGAGCTCGTGTTACCAACAGTATTATGCTTATTATGACGTAACATTCCAACATCATCACTGACATGCTTGGGAATTATTTAAAATTGCAACATGGAAAACAAGAATTACTTTTAGACCCACGTGTCAATCAGTATGAAGCAGTGCAGTATGGAGAAATACTGCACGATTCTGACAATGTTAAATTAATGGAGGAAAAAATGAGTATATGATAAATGTACAGTACAAGTTTAGCAAAAGAAACAAAATATATAACATAATATTTGTATAAGAAACTTCTGTTAAGCATTTAAAGTTATGGATCTCATTTTAAAATTCTGCTGTAATATGTATATAATATGCTTAAATATAAGGACTCCATCAATACAAGTTGGACAGCATCTGTCAACATCAAAGTGACTGGATACTGCATACATACATACACAGCTGACTGTTTAAGACACTTCTTTATAACCTGTCTCCTCCAAAGGGTGATGAGGCGAATGGATTTCATTTTCCCATTTTGCAGGAATATTACATAGTGGGTGGCCAGTAAAAATTAATGTTATTCTTGCTTGTATTTAAAAAAGTGGGATTAGCTGTGTCAATATTTACCAGCCCAACACATACTGTCATTAGGGCAGACAACTTGTCTCTTGTCTGTTGATGTCTTTAGGTTTGTGGTTCACAAAAGAACTTTTATGATGTCCATCTCTCCCCCCTCCCTGAAACTCTCATTCTATAAAACTACAAGGAGCTGCATATTTTTGTTTTTTTTTCTTTGGACAATTTACACTGTGATCTTTGATTTTCTATAATTACAAATGAACTGGAACTGTTAATTATGCAAGTAACCTAATTTTTTTTTACAAACTGTGTAAAATCAAATAAACTGTAAAAAAACCTCTATATAGCCTCTACTAAAGATAGTATGGATATCAATAAAAGTTATACAGTTGTTTATATCAAACCATCAACATGTAGGTTATTAATGCTGATCTACATAATTTTAAAGATCAGACACAGACAACCATTTTGAAAGAACATGTAATGGCTGACATGTCACAATTCCATCTAGTAATTGGCAGCCTTGGAGGAAAATGGGGAAGGGGCATCCAGCATGCAGTCTGCAGAAAAATATCCTGAAAGAACATGTAGGGGATGACATGTCACAATTCCACCCAGTAAATGGCATCTTCGATTGAAAATAGGGGTTGAAATCCAGGAAATGCAGTCTGCAAGAAATATGCTGTAAATATTAATGAACAGCTCAAAACCTTATTTGAACATGTATTCTACTTATAGAACTTAAAACCTCAACCTCATTCTCTGTGACATCACAATACATTAATCATGTATTTGTCAAAATTTTTACTTGACTTCTTCATGTCTATTGAACACTTGGTAACAATTTAAGAATCACGGATGTCTTAAGGCCAGGACCTATTTTGAACTATCAAACTTTTCTGTTGCAAATAAAACATCGGTATAAAAAGACTAAACCATGCCTAGTTAAGTAATTGAGTAAAATTCTATTCACACCCCCACCCCACATACCCATGCATCATAAATAAAAATGCAGCACAAAGTTCTTTGAGGGCATAGCACAGAACATGTAGAACTCATCATAGTGCATCATTTCCACACACAGGGCACACTTTTTAACAGTCTCATACACACGAATATTTCACGTTGTAAGCCAAGCTGATCAAAATATGTGTTTACTCTTCATATTAATTTTTCAATTACAACATGGCAGAGGTCATTGCCTGACTTTCATCATGAAGAGTAATGGAGTGAAGAGCAGTCAGGGAAGACTAATTTTTATATGAAAGAAATGAAGATTGCTGACTGGCTGAGCATAATTACTGGAAACAAATTAACGTGTATTATACATAATAGTAGCCTTAAACCTAAAACCATTTTCATTTTATCACTGTCACTGTACAGGTACTACTGTATGTAAATGGGAGAGATCTCACTTGGCCAAATTTTTATGGTGGACACCTACAAGGGAATTTTTCATAAAAACAAACCATGCATCATATCATTTTCATCGTTTAAAAAATTTCCTCTTGGATAGATCATGCATATGATGTAAGCATGTCTTGCCCGCCTTACCATAAAAGTATAGTAATTTGGCCAAACATTAACATTACAGTCTATGGGAACTGAATTAGTTGTTTGTGCTGTGCTTATGTGCCCATATGCACCCACCTCTACAGAGATAGGGGTATAATAAAATCTGACAAAGAAACATATACAGATGCAATGATATTCTAATTATCACAAATATTTATTTTGAATTTTGACTGGCTATAGATGTTTTGTTAAGAACAAAAATGTGTAAGTATGTGATCACATCTCACTTCTAAATGAAAATAATGAACATAAGTTAACTGAAACTCTAAAAACTGAAAGTTTTATTTGGTCCCAAGGATTCTGGCTTTGAAAGGTTTGACATGCATTAGTCTTCATAAAAATGAGCACAAATGTTGTTCTGTTTAGAAATGTCTGATTCACAGTTGAGTGATCCTGTATACAATGAAAATGAAAACCAATGCAGTTAAACAGATTTTCATACATCTTACCTTCAGCTATGATATATTCCAGTAGACTGGATTGTTTCTGTACATGGCAATAGATTGTGATACCAGTTTGAAATAAAGATAAAAACCAGTCTCACGAACATGTTACATTAATAGGAAATGAACCCACTCTTGTTTAAGAACTAATTAACTTGAATCAACTTAAAAACTTAAACAAAAGGTTTGGGCCTACAGTACTACAAATATTTTCAAGTTTCACTTTGGTTGTTTATATTAATTATTAATCCTAACAATCAACTGTTAATTCTGAATTTTGTACCTTCACGTCTTTAGCCTAAACATATAAAGACCTATGTTGTCTAAATAAAACAAAAGCAAAGAAGAAAGATATATTATTGACAAATGAGAGGATTATACATTTTTAAAACTGTCCCTGTTTCAATGGCTTTCAAGATTTTGTATTATTTTGTGCCTCAAACATCCACCTTCAATAAGCAGCCAAACAGTTCCATTTCTGTGTAGACTGGCTATGAAAGGCTGCATGGCAAGTACATTTATCACCTAGTAGGTATTCACCATAACATTTCGAAATTTCAGCCTTATCTGTGATGGATCTTGCCCACTTTGCCAGTTACAGCCTTATAAACTTCTACCCATTTGAGGGCACAGATCATTTGATATTGTCAGTGGTCCTTGATGAAACTATTTGCAAATATCTTTTGAGGATTCTTCGCTACAACTGGGAAATACAGCCATTTACAAATATTCTGACCAGTTGTCAACTAACAGACAGGCAAGCATTTTGACAGCAGTATCTTGCCTTCTGTGATACATTCTGAAGCCAAGACAAAAGTGAATACATATATATCAATTAAACAAAAGAAAAGAGTCAATCACTTACAAAAATGAGCTAACAAATATTCCTACTCTAATTGACCAATAAATTTCTCCCAGGATCATGTATAACCATATCATGTCCATCATAAGTCTCTGAAATATACAAATGAATAAGGAATTAACATCAATTGATGAAATAAGCAAAATCAAATTTCTTGTGGTAGTAACATACAGTAAGTAACCATCTTTACAAAGCAGCAAAATTACAGGAAGCCTTTTGATTCAAAGTCTGTGCACTTTGCTAGATTGCTGTTTACTACTACAAGTGTATTTGGTTTTTCCCCAAGTGTTTATGCTTCTATTGTATTTTAATGTATTTGTAAATAATAATAATAGAAACTCATTTCTACATATTACACAAAGATTAGTTTTCCAACAGCTTCCATGGGTGAGCTTGAGTGGTCTTAGAAGTAATATTCTTTCATCTAATTGTGTCTACATGTACCTATATTGATTTACCTTGATCACCACGTCTTGTCGGTACGAGGTTTATATACCCTGTATCTCGTCAGTGTGAAGTTTATATGCTGCATTTCACTGGTGTCAGGTTTCTTTCTATACACTGGTTGCCAGTGGGTATATAAACCTCACACCAATGAGACATGATTATATCGACGTAAATGTCAGAATGGCCGCTCACATCGTTAATCCAACTAACGAACCAACGACATTATTATTAGTTGAACCAATGCATGAACTAGAACTTTTCCCTTTGATGAGGGACCAGGAGTGACTGGACTACCCCAGCAGATGGGAAGGAACACCTCAACTTTTCTTCAGGCATCATTTTATATTTGCTGATAGTTTACTGGCAATATTTGTAAAAATATTTATTAAACAAGTATATTTTAAATACTGATCTTAAATATATTAAGGCCTGGTCAAACCAATTGCTAGTCAAGTTAAATTCTAATAAAATCAATGTGATGTTATTTACTATCCTTTAGCCAGTCTCCTTCCTAAATTATTCCTTGAAAATGAAATACTGGTTTTACAAGTTGTCAAAAACACATTATTTTAACTCTTAACAATGATGGAAATGATCAAATATACATAATTATTTAACTCTGTTTTGCTTAAGGAGATACATTTTAAACTAATTAGGACATTTTTGGAAAAGGTATATTTGTTCTTCACACAATGACACCTAGAGTATGCTGTCTCAGACTATTCTGGAAAAGATTCAGATCAAATAAATTAGAAAACAACAATCAGAGGTGGTAAGAATTAATACTATCCAGGGCTGAGCAAATCCCATAGCCCGATGTCCTGGACTATTCATTTTCGAATTCGGGCAAGTAAAATTTTCCAAGTTGCTAGTCCGGGACAAGTGCTTTTTAAACAAGTCGGGCAAGTCCTTATTTTCATGCTTTAATCACTATATCTACCTTTATTTGGCCAATCATGCCCTCTGGGCGTACTGAATACTTGATTCTACCCCTCTCCATGTATACATTTACATCCTGTATAACACCTACAGGTGGTCAGTAATAACTATCGCATATGACCTCAGACCACAATTAAGTTTCCTATATAGTCCCTACATTTCTTATTCAGTACTGAACTTTCCACTGTGTCCAAATCCGAATAAATCATATCTAACACAATAAAATAGACTCGGACTACATTCGTGGGTACTGAACTGGAAGTATTAATTGTGTCCAGATTCCTGATTATCAGGGTCAGAAATTTTCACCAGAATGGAAAAAAAACTAAAATAAATGTGTCTGAAATACGGCTGCAAAGTTTCAATGAATTTGATGCATGCATATAAATTTTATCTGACACCATTGTATTACAAACAGTATGAATTTCAAAATGGACGACTGTGAACAATGCACAAAACTTAAAGTTGAATGGTGAATTTATTAATTAAGATAAACACTTGAAATAAACTGTAGTTAGTTTTTAGTCCTCATACAAATCTGGAAATTACTAGAAATTAAACCTTGCTGCTAAACTCTCTGTGGAGAGTCAATTCTAAAATATGATACATATTTTTATTTAAAAATTTGAATTTAAATTAAATTTTCATGAAAATTTAAAAACTCAAGTTGACAAATTTTGTTTTTTTGCAACATGTCTCCATTCCTTTATCACAAACATCAATGGTTTTCCTTATCAGGTGTGAAGTAATTAAACCAGGGCCTGTCAATAATAGGTAGCACCTGTAATCTGGTAGCATCTGAATACGCTAGTTAGGGGTAGTAACTAAGGTAGTGATGTAATTTTCAACCCTTAAAAGGAGGAGCTCTTAGATGTTAGGCTTCCAATGGTATTGAAGAGTTCGTGAAGTTCTATGATACCAGGGCAGCACACCTTTTCCCAATTATATAAGGGGGAGAGAGGCTAATTCTTGTACTTTTACATGCAGTTATTTTAACTGAAACCATGAAAGGGTACACCAAGAAGAAGAGAACTTTTTTAAAACCAAGAAATATTCCACATAACAAAGGGGTCAGATTTCTGACTGATGATAGTTTACCAAGTTCCAGTGCTGCATCTGCTCAAGTGACCAGAAGAATGGATGCAGACAAGTTCTCTCTCATGGCAGTGACAAAGCCGACAGGTGGGGGTCTCCAGTCAGTTGTGGCACCAGACTGTAATGGCACACCTGGGTCTGCTAGAATTCTACGGCCATCATCCAAAGCAAGACTGACCCTGAAAGAGACAGAAGTCAATCAGCATGAGGGGACACGTATGATCTGTATGAATAAAAATGTGGAATGATATCATCCATCGTCGTGGAAATCAAGACAACAGATGTGAGAGACCGGATTTCAAAATTGCTAATGAAACAAAATGGGGACTTGCTTGGAAGCATACTCTGATGTGTAAAAACTGCAGTTTTAAGTCACCAGAGTATAAGCTGTATGACGAGATAAAAACAGCTAAACCTGGGCCAAATCCTGCTGTTGTAAATATGACGTTTCAAGCTGGACTACAGGATACACCAATGGGCAACACCAGGGCTAGATACCTACTTGCAGCCTCTGACATTCCACCACCTAGTAGAACATCTATGCAAAGGGCTTCCAACATTGTAGGTCAAGCTACTGTACAGCTAAATGAAATGGATATGGCAGACAAGCTGAAACCAGTCCGACAAGTTAATGTCATGCGTGGTGTGCAGGATCCTGAGCAAATAAATGTCGCATTTGATGCAAGATACAATGCCATTAGCTTTGGACATGAGAAGAAACCTGGTCAAAGTTCATCCCAAGCTGTTGGAATTGTCTGTGAAACTGTTACAGAGAAACAATATATTGTAGGAGCTACAGCAGAAAATAAATTGTGCTGGACTGGAACATGGTTCAAAGGCCAAGGTTTGGATGTGCAATGCCCAGGAGGCCATGTTGATTGCACAGCAAATCTGTCACCAGTTGCACCACATTCAGAGCATGCAATGGCAAGAGAAATAGGAAACAAGTTTGCGCTGCAAGACATTCTCATTAGACATGCAACAACAGATGGGGATGCTCAGGCTGCTGCTGGCTTTCAGGATGCTTACAGCATCCTATATCCAATGTGGAAAGTACAAAGATTGTCGGACCCCACTCATTTGGGTCGTTCCCAGTTCAAACGGTGCAATTCGGCAACTTTTAGTGAAAGCATGTTTCCGGGAATAAGAACAAGAGAAGGAAAAAAGCTGAAACAGAAAATTCTCAGCCAAGATGTTAAAGCCCGCTGCAGTTTGATCTTCAAACGAATGATGGAGGACACCGGTGGTGATGTTAGACTTATCCAATGTCAACTTCCCCAAGTACTGGATGCCACTCTGCGGTGTTATTCTGGGGACTGCAACAAATGTCGGCATTATTCAAAGGTTTGTGGGGGAGGAAGTACTAACAGTTGGTGGATATGATCTGCATTTCTGGGCCATCATCAAGTGACTCATCTAAACATGACAGAGAGTGATAAAAATATTCTCCTGGAAGTGTTGAAAATGAAACTTTCTTGTGATGTTGTGCAAAGACTGCGACTTAACACAAACACGCAGAAATGTGAAGCTGTGAACAGATCAATTAGTGTTTCCTTACCTAAAAATGTTAACTATTCCAGAAACTTTGAGGCAAGAGTGCATTCAACAATACACAGGCTCAATAACAGACTTGGATCATCATTGAAAACAAAAGTAAAACACTTGGGAGGTATACTTTCACCAAGGACTCTGAGATCACTGAATGAAAAGGATCAAACCTGTACTTACCATCAGTTGTATCAAAAGCATCCGGAAACCAGGAAACGAATACTGGCAAGACGGGGAAATATGATACAGGCTCATCTTAGGTATCGAACTCAGCCCGGAAACAGGAAGTCTGATTACTGCAAAGGCTTATTGGACAGTCATTTAAAGGGTGATCACTCCTATGCACAGGTTTAGCAGGAGCCAAGGACACTGCAGACAGAAAAGATGATCTTAATCCATGTACAAAATGACAGTGCCCAAAGACACAATGAAAAACACATAATACAGAAAGGAAAACTGTCGTGGGGAAATCTGTAGGTAACACAACACATGTTATGTGCAGTTGTTACCTACTACCACCTGATGAGACCTATGGAGAGGTCGAAACAGTTTTCTCGAAACATGAAGACATAAATATAGAAATAAAATTTTTTTTAAAAAAATAAATAAATAATAACACATTCTAACATAACATGAACTGACTGACTGACTGACTGACTGACTGACTGAATGAATGAATGAATGAATGAATGAATGAATGAATGAATGAATGAATGTAATGAATGAATAAATAAATGAGTGAATGTATTATGTAAGATAAAACTGTCATGCCAGCATGGTCAAAATAAAATAAAGACCAGGATCTCTTTCTTTCTTCCATCCTCTTACTCAAAACAAACAATCAGCCAGCCATCCATCCATCCATCCATCAATCAATCAATCCATCAACTAATCCCATTTTATCCATGCAACCAGCAAGCCAGCCATTTCATGCTAATATACATTTCTATATGGATGTGGGTGGGTGGGTGTGCAGGGCATATTATTATACCTGCAATTATTCCATATCACAATTTCAACTGTAGCATACAGTTTGGAAATTCACCATGTCCAAAACAATTCCCATATCCTTTGCAGTACTGCCTATTATTGTTGATACGATGGGGTTCCAGGCTGAGGTGGTCTGCATTAACACACAAACTATTGTGGCATAAATGCGATGCATCTAACTCTTTTGGAATGTTCAGATTTCTCATATTTATCATTAATGCCAGCCTGTGGACATGTTTCTTTTTCCAAACATTAGTCTCAGGGTCCCTATATGACAATAGCCCATATAACCTATTTGATGTTACATTTCCTGTCCAGAGTATGCAAGTACTGTTAGGTGCAGGCACAGAATTGAACAAGATTTTCTCAGACAAAATTTCAAAAATATCCGCCATTGCAACTTGTATAAGGTGTAGGAATACATACATGCTGATAATAATGAGAATCAACCCCACAGGGTGCAATGAAAAAAAAAATTAAAAATTAAAATTTTATTTTTAAATAAATTTAAATTTTTAAAAATATTTAAATTTTTTAATTTTTAATTCCATAGTTCTAATTTTAAAGTCAATATACACAAAATGTCCAAATTTCATGCATCTACCTTGAATAATAAACTCAGGATAACAATTTAAACTTTTATAACCTTCCTACTGACAGGAGTAGGCCACAATTAATTTTCCTATATAGTCTCTACATTAGTTTGTCAGTAATGAACTTTCCACTGTGTCCAAATCCTAATAAATCATATGTTACTGTAAAGTATCTTCAAAGATGAACTCACGCTTAAGTTCTTGTCAAAGGTCAACTGGCATTCTTATGAATGGCTGGACTGTAAACAAAGCAACATCCAATGAGTCACAGATTTCACTTCCGGATCAGCACCAATGCCTCATAACTCACTGTGCACTGTCGCCAAAATACACACAGACAACCACACTACAATGCTCATATTCTAAACAATAACCAATTTCCTTTAAATCAATACTAAGAATGACTAAATCTAATGCATACATCACCACCAAAATGAGAGAGGAAAAAAGGATCTAAAAATATACTCGGACTACATTCGTAGGTACTGAACTGGAAGTATTAATTGTGTCCTGATTCCTATCAGGGTCAGAAATTTTAACCTGAATGGAAAAAAACTAAAATAAATGTGTCTGAAATACGGCTGCAAAGTTTCAATCAATTTGATGCATGCATATAAATTTTATCTGACACCATTGTATACAAACACTATGAATTTCAAAATGGACGACTGTGAACAATGCACAAAAGCTGGCCGTTTTCTTCCAAAACGCTGGTCCTAAACACGTCTTATGCCGCCAGAGCTGATCATGTTCGTGTAGAAATATGTCTGATTCAAAGAGAAGGATAAATTCATCCCCAAATAGAAGTTAAAGACTCCAGGAATTGGTGTATCCGCCACCGAAAAGATCTGTCGGACGTAGGTTTTCAAGTTTAGTCCTGACCTTTATCATTTTACATCATCGAATAATGTGCATACGTAACTCGGTCCTTTCGCACAGTCTTGAATAGTGGGCAATATCGCTAAATTTCGCCCGATCATCCAACTCGTGGATTTTTTAATTTCATCATTATCACAATAACTTAGACAGACGCTTGGTGAATTACTGGATTTCCCAAGAGAATTCCTTTTGAAAATTCACTGCAGTTTAATACCATAGATATTGTACCACTGTTGTCAATAGCCATCGATGACACTCTGACCAAGATATTTTCCTGGCCATTAATACATTTCCGTGGTGTAATGGTACGTATGGTCACCTTGCAAACAGGCGAACCCAGTTCAAAACCGACAGTGTGCTTAAATTTTTTTCTCTTCAATTTTGTTTATTTATATGCTGTTTTGCTTTGAATTAGGAAGGAGAAAATGTTACTACTGATATTCTATGTGCGAATATATACAAAAGAGCAGAACATAAACGACATTGCGCTTATATCCAAGGAAAATGCCCTTGTCCAAAAATGAGTGCTTATTAATAGAATATTCATCGTCACGTTGCAGCGCATTGATTGGACCACCCACCCTCTTACAACTTGCCCGAACTATCGGTACACGAACACCATCACATTTTGGGCAACTGAAAGATGTGGTCAATAAACCATTGTCGCGCCACCATTCCAAGATGGCTTCATCCTTCTGTAAAAAGACTTCATACAAATTCCATGGATTTTTAAAATCCCCAATTGTAATGCTCCACAAACCTTCCTTAATGCATGCTTCAAATCCCCTTCTCTCTCGTGCGTCTTTCTTTTCTGTCGCTCCCTGCGGATATTTAGCGACTACCAATAGAGTCGCCAAATGTACCCCGCCTATTTCAATATACCCATTACTTTCTTCAAAACTCTATTTTTAGACCCTACACCCCCCAAAACTACAAAGTCCCATGTTTTATATGGGCTATCTCCCCAAACAAACCCTTTTCCCGAGAGAAACTTCCCTCTGAGTGGACTTTATTATAAAGTTCGTCTAGACAGAAAGAACGTTCTATATAGGTAATCGCTAAATTTCCCCCCTGTGGATATTTAGCAACTGACTTTATATTCACCAAATGTACCCGCTTCTTTCAATATACCTATTATTTTCTTCAAAACTCTTATTTTTTAGAACCTTCACTCCCACCCAACCAATAAAAAAAACAAAACAAAAACCCCCAATACCCACTCTTAAAATGGACTGTCCCCCAAAAGAAACCCTTTTCACTGGAAAACTAGTGGACTATAAAGTTCGTCTATACAGAAAGAACGTTCTATGTAGGCAATCACGGAAATTTAGTGATTACCTATATAGTATCTTCTGTCTCCATACACGAATTTGACAGTCAACTAAAAGGGAAGTTTTCCCATGAAAAAGGGTTTCTTTGGGGGACATTCCATGACAAAAATGGGGCCTGGAATTTTGGGTAGGAAGGTTCTAACAATTTTAGAGTTTTTACTAAAGTAATATCTATATATCAATTCACGGGGAAAATTGAGCGACTATATAGGTAGTCGCTAAATATCCCCCGGGAGATAATCATTTATATGATAATAATAGTGTACGATAAATCATTGGATTTGTAAGCAACATTTAAGATAACGAGTATATGAAAAACAATACCTTCATTTCTTTCATTTCTGTGCCTATAAAGTCGCACTCTCCCGTCCAACTACTTGTATTCTCCAGTGCAAACGTTATAGGCACACAATGTATAATTTCTGTGTCCAAATAATCGGAAAAGAGTTTCAACATGACGATACGCAGCTGCGTCACCTCCAAAATTTAGCAGCCGGGCCCACTCCAAGAATACTTCAAGGTTTAGTCCATTCCCATAAACAAATGTACAAACCAAAATTAGTTCGAAATGGTTAAATCCGGGAGTCCAAAATAAACGTCTTATATAAACTGACCACAACAAAGCCCTACCAATAACGTCTTGAATATCAGTCCATATTTCGCTATTTCTTGCAGACATTACTTTATTTACACATGCATATAAACTGTATTATCACCGTTTAACTAAGTGAGGAAGTAGTGCAGGAACATGCATTAGGCTTTGCACGAAGTAATGAATTATTTTTCATAACACTATTGAGAATACATTTTCCGTGCTCAGTATATATATGCTTTAATGTACAAAAATCTTCTTGCTCATTCGTTACGCGCAATCCGTTTGTAACTACGAAAAAAGAAGGGTGTTGTATTCACTTGACACTATAGATGTTTAATTTCACATGCTCATTATCTGTGTACTTTAATGTAAAAAAAGAAAAATGTCTACAAATAGTAATAAAAAATGAAATAATTATAAACTTTTTAGGCTTATTTACTTCATATTTACCAAAGGTTTTATGAAATAGAAATACGTGTATTTTTGGACGGAATAAATCTCTTTGGCATTATTAATCATGTAATTTATTCCGTACAAAAATTACAGATAAATCAAAGCATTGGGCTCTTTTGAAACAACATGTATAAATAGTAATTCCAGCTTGGACGGAATAAAACTCATTATTATCTAGGAATTTGCTTATAATAATGAGCTTTATTCCGTATGAGAAGAACTATTTTGATTAATCGCAATAATTTCCACGGATCTTTTACGCTAGAAAGAAGTCTGATGATTATGCAGGAATGTGCTTAGAATAATGAGGTCTGTTCCGTATAAGGAAACCTTTTTTTATGAATTGCAATAAGTTAGCCGACTATTTTAATGCTTATAATACTCGTGTTTATTCAGTGGAAGAAAATTAGTGTAATCCGTTGCAATCACTTCCACTTGTATATTACAGAGAAATAAAAAAAACGTAATTATTAGGGAGTAACGGGTTGATAATCATAACATTTATTATGTTAAAGAGAAACAACTTTTATTCGTTGCATACATTTGCATCAAGTGTCTTTAATTCAACTCGATTATACATGTATTTGATAGACACTGATGAATGACGTTGTATATTTTAGTTTGAGCTCATCGGGTTGTCGAATAGCTTTAATATGGCCATACGACTTTCCAAGATAGCACAACAATAATTTTAAAGGGAATCATATTTTCCATAGCAAATGCAGGAGATGGCTTTGGGAGGTTTTCTATGAAAAGTGCAAGAAAAAGCTTCGGAAGATCCAGAAGATTCTTTTCGGCAACTATTTATCTTCAGAAAACTTTCATTGTTGCTTTGCATATGAAGATCGCACCAAAACATGTGCATCAACGACATATAACGTTCTGGAGAGCTTGCACTATACATTTAACTTGTCTGCTGATGATTGTGCTCCATATTTCAATTGTGAGTCATTAATAACTTTTCAGCTGCTAGAATCAAAAGACTCATATATTTGGAAGAAACAACTTAAACTTCTATTTATTTTGGTACGTCAGTATTTGCACTGGAAACACTGAAAATGCGACACCTAACTGGGACAAAGCATCAAACGTTCAAGAATACCGTTTGGGAAATATATGAGCTCTACAAAAAAGGTGCTTGAATTTTGTCTCTGCTTGGCTCTCTATCTTTGTGAAATAGGACGAAGATTGCTTGTTGTGAAATGAGCAAGGTACCAAATTCGAGGATGTGGAACATTCAATACTGTGCGTACATGTAATACTCTGAAATCGGGTCATTTACTAGAATATTGATGTACTTGTCTTTGTTCCAGAATTATATATTTTTTTTATTACATATATTGGCATGTTTTATTGTATCATCTATATTTTAGACCTGATAGATATGTTTCTTTTCTTCAGATAGCATTTCCCCGATATTTTATGTTCAATATGTATGATTTACACGTAGCATTTAAATCTCGGAACCATTAAAGCATGTTTACGTCTGACATACTTTCTAATAAATATCTCCAATTTGTATCATATGCCACGGGCGAAGCTGACAGATACACCAAATATAAAGAAAACAATACGAGGAAAGGAAAAGTTGTCATTCGTCTTTATCTTGATGATGATGATGATCATAATGATGATCATGATAATAATGAGTAGGAGCAGAAGGAAAAGGATGAGTAGGAGGAGGGTGGGGTTTATGTGTATTCCAAATACAGAAGTTTGAAGCGAGAGCATTTCACAATATTTGTATTCCTTACGCCACTATAGCAATCGACTTACTTCAGTATAATAGAGTTATAAATCTGCTTTGATCTTTACGTTCTGTCCGCCAATTACATGTCTAAATAACTACTTAGGTGATTGAAAGACGTAGTGATGGATAAGCCCTATTGTTGTTAATCAAGGCTCTGTCTGCCTGTCCACGTGCAACTTGTGGTCCCTTTTATGCATGGCCGATGAACAACTGTTCGGTTATACCTACCCTTTGCAGTAGCGCAAAGGGACACGTATACAATTTTGATGACGAAACCTGACGTCAGCAAATGAAGTCAAAATGTACACCAGAGCATTTGTAAATTCAGGAAACGGAAAAGACAGTCAAAGCTGGCCGTTTTCTTCCAAAACGCTGGTCCTAAACACGTCTTATGCCGCCAGAGCTGATCATGTTCGTGTAGAAATATGTCTGATTCAAAGAGAAGGATAAATTCATCCCCAAATAGAAGTTAAAGACTCCAGGAATTGGTGTATCCGCCACCGAAAAGATCTGTCGGACGTAGGTTTTCAAGTTTAGTCCTGACCTTTATCATTTTACATCATCGAATAATGTGCATACGTAACTCGGTCCTTTCGCACAGTCTTGAATAGTGGGCAATATCGCTAAATTTCGCCCGATCATCCAACTCGTGGATTTTTTAATTTCATCATTATCACAATAACTTAGACAGACGCTTGGTGAATTACTGGATTTCCCAAGAGAATTCCTTTTGAAAATTCACTGCAGTTTAATACCATAGATATTGTACCACTGTTGTCAATAGCCATCGATGACACTCTGACCAAGATATTTTCCTGGCCATTAATACATTTCCGTGGTGTAATGGTACGTATGGTCACCTTGCAAACAGGCGAACCCAGTTCAAAACCGACAGTGTGCTTAAATTTTTTTCTCTTCAATTTTGTTTATTTATATGCTGTTTTGCTTTGAATTAGGAAGGAGAAAATGTTACTACTGATATTCTATGTGCGAATATATACAAAAGAGCAGAACATAAACGACATTGCGCTTATATCCAAGGAAAATGCCCTTGTCCAAAAATGAGTGCTTATTAATAGAATATTCATCGTCACGTTGCAGCGCATTGATTGGACCACCACCCACTTACAACCTGCCCGAACTATCGGTACACGAACACCATCACATTTTGGGCAACTGAAAGATGTGGTCAATAAACCATTGTCGCGCCACCATTCCAAGATGGCTTCATCCTTCTGTAAAAAGACTTCATACAAATTCCATGGATTTTTAAAATCCCCAATTGTAATGCTCCACAAACCTTCCTTAATGCATGCTTCAAATCCCCTTCTCTCTCGTGCGTCTTTCTTTTCTGTCGCTCCCTGCGGATATTTAGCGACTACCAATAGAGTCGCCAAATGTACCCCGCCTATTTCAATATACCTATTACTTTCTTCAAAACTCTATTTTTAGACCCTACACCCCCCAAAACTACAAAGTCCCATGTTTTATATGGGCTATCTCCTCAAACAAACCCTTTTCCCGAGAGAAACTTCCCTCTGAGTGGACTTTATTATAAAGTTCGTCTAGACAGAAAGAACGTTCTATATAGGTAATCGCTAAATTTCCCCCCTGTGGATATTTAGCAACTGACTTTATATTCACCAAATGTACCCGCTTCTTTCAATATACCTATTATTTTCTTCAAAACTCTTATTTTTAGAACCTTCACTCCCACCCAACCAATAAAAAAAACAAAACAAAAACCCCCAATACCCACTCTTAAAATGGGCTTTCCCCCAAAAGAAACCCTTTTCACTGGAAAACTAGTGGACTATAAAGTTCGTCTATACAGAAAGAACGTTCTATGTAGGCAATCACGGAAATTTAGTGATTACCTATATAGTATCTTCTGTCTCCATACACGAATTTGACAGTCAACTAAAAGGGAAGTTTTCCCATGAAAAAGGGTTTCTTTGGGGGACATTCCATGACAGAAATGGGGCCTGGAATTTTGGGTAGGAAGGTTCTAACAATTTTGGAGTTTTTACTAAAGTAATATCTATATATCAATTCATGGGGAAAATTGAGCGACTATATAGGTAGTCGCTAAATATCCCCAGGGAGATAATCATTTATATGATAATAATAGTGTACGATAAATCATTGGATTTGTAAGCAACATTTAAGATAATGAGTATATGAAAAACAATACCTTAATTTCTTTCATTTCTGTGCCTATAAAGTCGCACTCTCCCGTCCAACTACTCGTATTCTCCAGTGCAAACGTTATAGGCACACAATGTATAATTTCTGTGTCCAAATAATCGGAAAAGAGTTTCAAAATGACGATACGCAGCTGCGTCACCTCCAAAATTAGCAGCCGGGCCCACTCCAAGAATACTTCAAGGTTTAGTCCATTCCCATAAACAAATGTACAAACCAAAATTAGTTCGAAATGGTTAAATCCGGGAGTCCAAAATAAACGTCTTATATAAACTGACCACAACAAAGCCCTACCAATAACGTCTTGAATATCAGTCCATATTTCGCTATTTCTTGCAGACATTACTTTATTTACACATGCATATAAACTGTATTATCACCGTTTAACTAAGTGAGGAAGTAGTGCAGGAACATGCATTAGGCTTTGCACGAAGTAATGAATTATTTTTCATAACACTATTGAGAATACATTTTCCGTGCTCAGTATATATATGCTTTAATGTACAAAAATCTTCTTGCTCATTCGTTACGCGCAATCCGTTTGTAACTACGAAAAAAGAAGGGTGTTGTATTCACTTGACACTATAGATGTTTAATTTCACATGCTCAGTATCTGTGTACTTTAATGTAAAAAAAGAAAAATGTCTACAAATAGTAATAAAAAATGAAATAATTATAAACTTTTTAGGCTTATTTACTTCATATTTACCAAAGGTTTTATGAAATAGAAATACGTGTATTTTTGGACGGAATAAATCTCTTTGGCATTATTAATCATGTAATTTATTCCGTACAAAAATTACAGATAAATCAAAGCATTGGGCTCTTTTGAAACAACATGTATAAATAGTAATTCCATCTTGGACGGAATAAAACTCATTATTATCTAGGAATTTGCTTATAATAATGAGCTTTATTTCGTAGGAGAATAACTATTTTGATTAATCGCAATAATTTCCACGGATCTTTTACGCTAGAAAGAACTCTGATGATTATGCAGGAATGTGCTTAGAATAATGAGGTCTGTTCCGTATAAGGAAACCTTTTTTCATGAATTGCAATAAGTTAGCCGACTATTTTAATGCTTATAATACTCGTTTTTATTCGGTTGAAGAAAATTAGTGTAATCCGTTGCAATCACTTCCACTTGTATATTACAGAGAAATAAAAAAAACGCAATTATTAGGGAGTAACGGGTTGATAATCATAACATTTATTATGTTAAAGAGAAACAACTTTTATTCGTTGCATACATTTGCATCAAGTGTCTTTAATTCAACTCGATTATACATGTATTTGATAGACACTGATGAATGACGTTGTATATTTTAGTTTGAGCTCATCGGGTTGTCGAATAGCTTTAATATGGCCATACGACTTTCCAAGATAGCACAACAATAATTTTAAAGGGAATCATATTTTCCATAGCAAATGCAGGAGATGGCTTTGGGAGGTTTTCTATGAAAAGTGCAAGAAAAAGCTTCGGAAGATCCAGAAGATTCTTTTCGGCAACTATTTATCTTCAGAAAACTTTCATTGTTGCTTTGCATATGAAGATCGCACCAAAACATGTGCATCAACGACATATAACGTTCTGGAGAGCTTGCACTATACATTTAACTTGTCTGCTGATGATTGTGCTCCATATTCCAATTGTGAGTCATTAATAACTTTTCAGCTGCTAGAATCAAAAGACTCATATATTTGGAAGAAACAACTTAAACTTCTATTTATTTTGGTACGTCAGTATTTGCACTGAAAACACTGAAAATGCGACATCTAACTGGGACAAAGCATCAAACGTTCAAGAATACCGTTTGGGAAATATATGAGCTCTACAAGAAAGGTGCTTGAATTTTGTCTCTGCTTGGCTCTCTATCTTTGTGAAATAGGACGAAGATTGCTTGCTGTGAAATGAGCAAGGTACCAAATTCGAGGATGTGGAACATTCAATACTGTGCGTACATGTAATACTCTGAAATCGGGTCATTTACTAGAATATTGATGTACTTGTCTTTGTTCCAGAATTATATATTTCTTTTATTACATATATTGGCATGTTTTATTGTATCATGTATATTTTAGACCTGATAGATATGTTTCTTTTCTTCAGATAGCATTTCCCCGATATTTTATGTTCAATATGTATGATTTACACGTAGCATTTAAATCTCGGAACCATTAAAGCATGTTTACGTCTGACATACTTTCTAATAAATATCTCCAATTTGTATCATATGCCACGGGCGAAGCTGACAGATACACTAAATATAAAGAAAACAATACGAGGAAAGGAAAAGTTGTCATTCGTCTTTATCTTGATGATGATGATGATCATAATGATGATCATGATAATAATGAGTAGGAGCAGAAGGAAAAGGATGAGTAGGAGGAGGGTGGGGTTTATGTGTATTCCAAATACAGAAGTTTGAAGCGAGAGCATTTCACAATATTTGTATTCCTTACGCCACTATAGCAATCGACTTACTTCAGTATAATAGAGTTATAAATCTGCTTTGATCTTTACGTTCTGTCCGCCAATTACATGTCTAAATAACTACTTAGGTGATTGAAAGACGTAGTGATGGATAAGCCCTATTGTTGTTAATCAAGGCTCTGTCTGCCTGTCCACGTGCAACTTGTGGTCCCTTTTATGCATGGCCGATGAACAACTGTTTGGTTATACCTACCCTTTGCAGTAGCGCAAAGGGACACGTATACAATTTTGATGACGAACCCTGACGTCAGCAAATGAAGTCAAAATGTACACCAGAGCATTTGTAAATTCAGGAAATGGAAAAGACAGTCAAAGCTGGCCGTTTTCTTCCAAAACGCTGGTCCTAAACACGTCTTATGCCGCCAGAGCTGATCATGTTCGTGTAGAAATATGTCTGATTCAAAGAGAAGGATAAATTCATCCCCAAATAGAAGTTAAAGACTCCAGGAATTGGTGTATCCGCCACCGAAAAGATCTGTCGGACGTAGGTTTTCAAGTTTAGTCCTGACCTTTATCATTTTACATCATCGAATAATGTGCATACGTAACTCGGTCCTTTCGCACAGTCTTGAATAGTGGGCAATATCGCTAAATTTCGCCCGATCATCCAACTCGTGGATTTTTTAATTTCATCATTATCACAATAACTTAGACAGACGCTTGGTGAATTACTGGATTTCCCAAGAGAATTCCTTTTGAAAATTCACTGCAGTTTAATACCATAGATATTGTACCACTGTTGTCAATAGCCATCGATGACACTCTGACCAAGATATTTTCCTGGCCATTAATACATTTCCGTGGTGTAATGGTACGTATGGTCACCTTGCAAACAGGCGAACCCAGTTCAAAACCGACAGTGTGCTTAAATTTTTTTCTCTTCAATTTTGTTTATTTATATGCTGTTTTGCTTTGAATTAGGAAGGAGAAAATGTTACTTATGATATTCTATGTGCGAATATATACAAAAGAGCAGAACATAAACGACATTGCGCTTATATCCAAGGAAAATGCCCTTGTCCAAAAATGAGTGCTTATTAATAGAATATTCATCGTCACGTTGCAGCGCATTGATTGGACCACCCACCCTCTTACAACTTGCCCGAACTATCGGTACACGAACACCATCACATTTTGGGCAACTGAAAGATGTGGTCAATAAACCATTGTCGCGCCACCATTCCAAGATGGCTTCATCCTTCTGTAAAAAGACTTCATACAAATTCCATGGATTTTTAAAATCCCCAATTGTAATGCTCCACAAACCTTCCTTAATGCATGCTTCAAATCCCCTTCTCTCTCGTGCGTCTTTCTTTTCTGTCGCTCCCTGCGGATATTTAGCGACTACCAATAGAGTCGCCAAATGTACCCCGACTATTTCAATATACCTATTATTACTTTCTTTAAAACTCTATTTTTAGACCCTACACCCCCCAAAACTACAAGTCCCATGTTTTATATGGGCTATCTCCTCAAACAAACCCTTTTCCCGAGAGAAACTTCCCTCTGAGTGGACTTTATTATAAAGTTCGTCTAGACAGAAAGAACGTTCTATATAGGTAATCGCTAAATTTCCCCCCTGTGGATATTTAGCAACTGACTTTATATTCACCAAATGTACCCGCTTCTTTCAATATACCTATTATTTTCTTCAAAACTCTTATTTTTAGAATCTTCACTCCCACCCAACCAATAAAATAAACAAAACAAAAACCCCCAATACCCACTCTTAAAATGGACTTTCCCCCAAAAGAAACCCTTTTCACTGGAAAACTAGTGGACTATAAAGTTCGTCTATACAGAAAGAACGTTCTATGTAGGCAATCACGGAAATTTAGTGATTACCTATATAGTATCTTCTGTCTCCATACACGAATTTGACAGTCAACTAAAAGGGAAGTTTTCCCATGAAAAAGGGTTTCTTTGGGGGACATTCCATGACAAAAATGGGGCCTGGAATTTTGGGTAGGAAGGTTCCAACAATTTTGGAGTTTTTACTAAAGTAATATCTATATATCAATTCACGGGGAAAATTGAGCGACTATATAGGTAGTCGCTAAATATCCCCCGGGAGATAATCATTTATATGATAATAATAGTGTACGATAAATCATTGGATTTGTAAGCAACATTTAAGATAATGAGTATATGAAAAACAATACCTTAATTTCTTTCATTTCTGTGCCTATAAAGTCGCACTCTCCCGTCCAACTACTCGTATTCTCCAGTGCAAACGTTATAGGCACACAATGTATAATTTCTGTGTCCAAATAATCGGAAAAGAGTTTCAAAATGACGATACGCAGCTGCGTCACCTCCAAAATTAGCAGCCGGGCCCACTCCAAGAATACTTCAAGGTTTAGTCCATTCCCATAAACAAATGTACAAACCAAAATTAGTTCGAAATGGTTAAATCCGGGAGTCCAAAATAAACCTCTTATATAAACTGACCACAACAAAGCCCTACCAATAACGTCTTGAATATCAGTCCATATTTCGCTATTTCTTGCAGACATTACTTTATTTACACATGCATATAAACTGTATTATCACCGTTTAACTAAGTGAGGAAGTAGTGCAGGAACATGCATTAGGCTTTGCACGAAGTAATGAATTATTTTTCATAACACTATTGAGAATACATTTTCCGTGCTCAGTATATATATGCTTTAATGTACAAAAATCTTCTTGCTCATTCGTTACGCGCAATCCGTTTGTAACTACGAAAAAAGAAGGGTGTTGTATTCACTTGACACTATAGATGTTTAATTTCACATGCTCAGTATCTGTGTACTTTAATGTAAAAAAAGAAAAATGTCTACAAATAGTAATAAAAAATGAAATAATTATAAACTTTTTAGGCTTATTTACTTCATATTTACCAAAGGTTTTATGAAATAGAAATACGTGTATTTTTGGACGGAATAAATCTCTTTGGCATTATTAATCATGTAATTTATTCCGTACAAAAATTACAGATAAATCAAAGCATTGGGCTCTTTTGAAACAACATGTATAAATAGTAATTCCATCTTGGACGGAATAAAACTCATTATCATCTAGGAATTTGCTTATAATAATGAGCTTTATTCCGTAGGAGAATAACTATTTTGATTAATCGCAATAATTTCCACGGATCTTTTACGCTAGAAAGAAGTCTGATGATTATGCAGGAATGTGCTTAGAATAATGAGGTCTGTTCCGTATAAGGAAACCTTTTTTCATGAATTGCAATAAGTTAGCCGACTATTTTAATGCTTATAATACTCGTTTTTATTCGGTTGAAGAAAATTAGTGTAATCCGTTGCAATCACTTCCACTTGTATATTACAGAGAAATAAAAAAAACGCAATTATTAGGGAGTAACGGGTTGATAATCATAACATTTATTATGTTAAAGAGAAACAACTTTTATTCGTTGCATACATTTGCATCAAGTGTCTTTAATTCAACTCGATTATACATGTATTTGATAGACACTGATGAATGACGTTGTATATTTTAGTTTGAGCTCATCGGGTTGTCGAATAGCTTTAATATGGCCATACGACTTTCCAAGATAGCACAACAATAATTTTAAAGGGAATCATATTTTCCATAGCAAATGCAGGAGATGGCTTTGGGAGGTTTTCTATGAAAAGTGCAAGAAAAAGCTTCGGAAGATCCAGAAGATTCTTTTCGGCAACTATTTATCTTCAGAAAACTTTCATTGTTGCTTTGCATATGAAGATCGCACCAAAACATGTGCATCAACGACATATAACGTTCTGGAGAGCTTGCACTATACATTTAACTTGTCTGCTGATGATTGTGCTCCATATTCCAATTGTGAGTCATTAATAACTTTTCAGCTGCTAGAATCAAAAGACTCATATATTTGGAAGAAACAACTTAAACTTCTATTTATTTTGGTACGTCAGTATTTGCACTGAAAACACTGAAAATGCGACACCTAACTGGGACAAAGCATCAAACGTTCAAGAATACCGTTTGGGAAATATATGAGCTCTACAAGAAAGGTGCTTGAATTTTGTCTCTGCTTGGCTCTCTATCTTTGTGAAATAGGACGAAGATTGCTTGCTGTGAAATGAGCAAGGTACCAAATTCGAGGATGTGGAACATTCAATACTGTGCGTACATGTAATACTCTGAAATCGGGTCATTTACTAGAATATTGATGTACTTGTCTTTGTTCCAGAATTATATATTTCTTTTATTACATATATTGGCATGTTTTATTGTATCATGTATATTTTAGACCTGATAGATATGTTTCTTTTCTTCAGATAGCATTTCCCCGATATTTTATGTTCAATATGTATGATTTACACGTAGCATTTAAATCTCGGAACCATTAAAGCATGTTTACGTCTGACATACTTTCTAATAAATATCTCCAATTTGTATCATATGCCACGGGCGAAGCTGACAGATACACCAAATATAAAGAAAACAATACGAGGAAAGGAAAAGTTGTCATTCGTCTTTATCTTGATGATGATGATGATCATAATGATGATCATGATAATAATGAGTAGGAGCAGAAGGAAAAGGATGAGTAGGAGGAGGGTGGGGTTTATGTGTATTCCAAATACAGAAGTTTGAAGCGAGAGCATTTCACAATATTTGTATTCCTTACGCCACTATAGCAATCGACTTACTTCAGTATAATAGAGTTATAAATCTGCTTTGATCTTTACGTTCTGTCCGCCAATTACATGTCTAAATAACTACTTAGGTGATTGAAAGACGTAGTGATGGATAAGCCCTATTGTTGTTAATCAAGGCTCTGTCTGCCTGTCCACGTGCAACTTGTGGTCCCTTTTATGCATATCCGATGAACAACTGTTCGGTTATACCTACCCTTTGCAGTAGCGCAAAGGGACACGTATACAATTTTGATGACGAACCCTGACGTCAGCAAATGAAGTCAAAATGTACACCAGAGCATTTGTAAATTCAGGAAATGGAAAAGACAGTCAAAGCTGGCCGTTTTCTTCCAAAACGCTGGTCCTAAACACGTCTTATGCCGCCAGAGCTGATCATGTTCGTGTAGAAATATGTCTGATTCAAAGAGAAGGATAAATTCATCCCCAAATAGAAGTTAAAGACTCCAGGAATTGGTGTATCCGCCACCGAAAAGATCTGTCGGACGTAGGTTTTCAAGTTTAGTCCTGACCTTTATCATTTTACATCATCGAATAATGTGCATACGTAACTCGGTCCTTTCGCACAGTCTTGAATAGTGGGCAATATCGCTAAATTTCGCCCGATCATCCAACTCGTGGATTTTTTAATTTCATCATTATCACAATAACTTAGACAGACGCTTGGTGAATTACTGGATTTCCCAAGAGAATTCCTTTTGAAAATTCACTGCAGTTTAATACCATAGATATTGTACCACTGTTGTCAATAGCCATCGATGACACTCTGACCAAGATATTTTCCTGGCCATTAATACATTTCCGTGGTGTAATGGTACGTATGGTCACCTTGCAAACAGGCGAACCCAGTTCAAAACCGACAGTGTGCTTAAATTTTTTTCTCTTCAATTTTGTTTATTTATATGCTGTTTTGCTTTGAATTAGGAAGGAGAAAATGTTACTTATGATATTCTATGTGCGAATATATACAAAAGAGCAGAACATAAACGACATTGCGCTTATATCCAAGGAAAATGCCCTTGTCCAAAAATGAGTGCTTATTAATAGAATATTCATCGTCACGTTGCAGCGCATTGATTGGACCACCCACCCTCTTACAACTTGCCCGAACTATCGGTACACGAACACCATCACATTTTGGGCAACTGAAAGATGTGGTCAATAAACCATTGTCGCGCCACCATTCCAAGATGGCTTCATCCTTCTGTAAAAAGACTTCATACAAATTCCATGGATTTTTAAAATCCCCAATTGTAATGCTCCACAAACCTTCCTTAATGCATGCTTCAAATCCCCTTCTCTCTCGTGCGTCTTTCTTTTCTGTCGCTCCCTGCGGATATTTAGCGACTACCAATAGAGTCGCCAAATGTACCCCGACTATTTCAATATACCTATTATTACTTTCTTTAAAACTCTATTTTTAGACCCTACACCCCCCAAAACTACAAAGTCCCATGTTTTATATGGGCTATCTCCCCAAACAAACCCTTTTCCCGAGAGAAACTTCCCTCTGAGTGGACTTTATTATAAAGTTCGTCTAGACAGAAAGAACGTTCTATATAGGTAATCGCTAAATTTCCCCCCTGTGGATATTTAGCAACTGACTTTATATTCACCAAATGTACTCGCTTCTTTCAATATACCTATTATTTTCTTCAAAACTCTTATTTTTAGAATCTTCACTCCCACCCAACCAATAAAAAAAACAAAACAAAAGCCCCCAATACCCACTCTTAAAATGGACTTTCCCCCAAAAGAAACCCTTTTCACTGGAAAACTAGTGGACTATAAAGTTCGTCTATACAGAAAGAACGTTCTATGTAGGCAATCACGGAAATTTAGTGATTACCTATATAGTATCTTCTGTCTCCATACACGAATTTGACAGTCAACTAAAAGGGAAGTTTTCCCATGAAAAAGGGTTTCTTTGGGGGACATTCCATGACAAAAATGGGGCCTGGAATTTTGGGTAGGAAGGTTCTAACAATTTTGGAGTTTTTACTAAAGTAATATCTATATATCAATTCACGGGGAAAATTGAGCGACTATATAGGTAGTCGCTAAATATCCCCCGGGAGATAATCATTTATATGATAATAATAGTGTACGATAAATCATTGGATTTGTAAGCAACATTTAAGATAATGAGTATATGAAAAACAATACCTTAATTTCTTTCATTTCTGTGCCTATAAAGTCGCACTCTCCCGTCCAACTACTCGTATTCTCCAGTGCAAACGTTATAGGCACACAATGTATAATTTCTGTGTCCAAATAATCGGAAAAGAGTTTCAAAATGACGATACGCAGCTGCGTCACCTCCAAAATTTAGCAGCCGGGCCCACTCCAAGAATACTTCAAGGTTTAGTCCATTCCCATAAACAAATGTACAAACCAAAATTAGTTCGAAATGGTTAAATCCGGGAGTCCAAAATAAACCTCTTATATAAACTGACCACAACAAAGCCCTACCAATAACGTCTTGAATATCAGTCCATATTTCGCTATTTCTTGCAGACATTACTTTATTTACACATGCATATAAACTGTATTATCACCGTTTAACTAAGTGAGGAAGTAGTGCAGGAACATGCATTAGGCTTTGCACGAAGTAATGAATTATTTTTCATAACACTATTGAGAATACATTTTCCGTGCTCAGTATATATATGCTTTAATGTACAAAAATCTTCTTGCTCATTCGTTACGCGCAATTCGTTTGTAACTACGAAAAAAGAAGGGTGTTGTATTCACTTGACACTATAGATGTTTAATTTCACATGCTCAGTATCTGTGTACTTTAATGTAAAAAAAGATAAATGTCTACAAATAGTAATAAAAATGAAATAATTATAAACTTTTTAGGCTTATTTACTTCATATTTACCAAAGGTTTTATGAAATAGAAATGCGTGTATTTTTGGATGGAATAAATCTCTTTGGCATTATTAATCATGTAATTTATTCCGTACAAAAATTACAGATAAATCAAAGCATTGGGCTCTTTTGAAACAACATGTATAAATAGTAATTCCATCTTGGACGGAATAAAACTCATTATTATCTAGGAATTTGCTTATAATAATGAGCTTTATTCCGTAGGAGAATAACTATTTTGATTAATCGCAATAATTTCCACGGATCTTTTACGCTAGAAAGAACTCTGATGATTATGCAGGAATGTGCTTAGAATAATGAGGTCTGTTCCGTATAAGGAAACCTTTTTTTATGAATTGCAATAAGTTAGCCGACTATTTTAATGCTTATAATACTCGTGTTTATTCGGTTGAAGAAAATTAGTGTAATCCGTTGCAATCACTTCCACTTGTATATTACAGAGAAATAAAAAAAACGCAATTATTAGGGAGTAACGGGTTGATAATCATAACATTTATTATGTTAAAGAGAAACAACTTTTATTCGTTGCATACATTTGCATCAAGTGTCTTTAATTCAACTCGATTATACATGTATTTGATAGACACTGATGAATGACGTTGTATATTTTAGTTTGAGCTCATCGGGTTGTCGAATAGCTTTAATATGGCCATACGACTTTCCAAGATAGCACAACAATAATTTTAAAGGGAATCATATTTTCCATAGCAAATGCAGGAGATGGCTTTGGGAGGTTTTCTATGAAAAGTGCAAGAAAAAGCTTCGGAAGATCCAGAAGATTCTTTTCGGCAACTATTTATCTTCAGAAAACTTTCATTGTTGCTTTGCATATGAAGATCGCACCAAAACATGTGCATCAACGACATATAACGTTCTGGAGAGCTTGCACTATACATTTAACTTGTCTGCTGATGATTGTGCTCCATATTCCAATTGTGAGTCATTAATAACTTTTCAGCTGCTAGAATCGAAAGACTCATATATTTGGAAGAAACAACTTAAACTTCTATTTATTTTGGTACGTCAGTATTTGCACTGAAAACACTGAAAATGCGACACCTAACTGGGACAAAGCATCAAACGTTCAAGAATACCGTTTGGGAAATATATGAGCTCTACAAGAAAGGTGCTTGAATTTTGTCTCTGCTTGGCTCTCTATCTTTGTGAAATAGGACGAAGATTGCTTGCTGTGAAATGAGCAAGGTACCAAATTCGAGGATGTGGAACATTCAATACTGTGTGTACATGTAATACTCTGAAATCGGGTCATTTACTAGAATATTGATGTACTTGTCTTTGTTCCAGAATTATATATTTCTTTTATTACATATATTGGCATGTTTTATTGTATCATGTATATTTTAGACCTGATAGATATGTTTCTTTTCTTCAGATAGCATTTCCCCGATATTTTATGTTCAATATGTATGATTTACACGTAGCATTTAAATCTCGGAACCATTAAAGCATGTTTACGTCTGACATACTTTCTAATAAATATCTCCAATTTGTATCATATGCCACGGGCGAAGCTGACAGATACACCAAATATAAAGAAAACAATACGAGGAAAGGAAAAGTTGTCATTCGTCTTTATCTTGATGATGATGATGATCATAATGATGATCATGATAATAATGAGTAGGAGCAGAAGGAAAAGGATGAGTAGGAGGAGGGTGGGGTTTATGTGTATTCCAAATACAGAAGTTTGAAGCGAGAGCATTTCACAATATTTGTATTCCTTACGCCACTATAGCAATCGACTTACTTCAGTATATTAGAGTTATAAATCTGCTTTGATCTTTACGTTCTGTCCGCCAATTACATGTCTAAATAACTACTTAGGTGATTGAAAGACGTAGTGATGGATAAGCCCTATTGTTGTTAATCAAGGCTCTGTCTGCCTGTCCACGTGCAACTTGTGGTCCCTTTTATGCATATCCGATGAACAACTGTTCGGTTATACCTACCCTTTGCAGTAGCGCAAAGGGACACGTATACAATTTTGATGACGAACCCTGACGTCAGCAAATGAAGTCAAAATGTACACCAGAGCATTTGTAAATTCAGGAAATGGAAAAGACAGTCAAAGCTGGCCGTTTTCTTCCAAAACGCTGGTCCTAAACACGTCTTATGCCGCCAGAGCTGATCATGTTCGTGTAGAAATATGTCTGATTCAAAGAGAAGGATAAATTCATCCCCAAATAGAAGTTAAAGACTCCAGGAATTGGTGTATCCGCCACCGAAAAGATCTGTCGGACGTAGGTTTTCAAGTTTGGTCCTGACCTTTATCATTTTACATCATCGAATAATGTGCATACGTAACTCGGTCCTTTCGCACAGTCTTGAATAGTGGGCAATATCGCTAAATTTCGCCCGATCATCCAACTCGTGGATTTTTTAATTTCATCATTATCACAATAACTTAGACAGACGCTTGGTGAATTACTGGATTTCCCAAGAGAATTCCTTTTGAAAATTCACTGCAGTTTAATACCATAGATATTGTACCACTGTTGTCAATAGCCATCGATGACACTCTGACCAAGATATTTTCCTGGCCATTAATACATTTCCGTGGTGTAATGGTACGTATGGTCACCTTGCAAACAGCGAACCCAGTTCAAAACCGACAGTGTGCTTAAATTTTTTTCTCTTCAATTTTGTTTATTTATATGCTGTTTTGCTTTGAATTAGGAAGGAGAAAATGTTACTTATGATATTCTATGTGCGAATATATACAAAAGAGCAGAACATAAACGACATTGCGCTTATATCCAAGGAAAATGCCCTTGTCCAAAAATGAGTGCTTATTAATAGAATATTCATCGTCACGTTGCAGCGCATTGATTGGACCACCCACCCTCTTACAACTTGCCCGAACTATCGGTACACGAACACCATCACATTTTGGGCAACTGAAAGATGTGGTCAATAAACCATTGTCGCGCCACCATTCCAAGATGGCTTCATCCTTCTGTAAAAAGACTTCATACAAATTCCATGGATTTTTAAAATCCCCAATTGTAATGCTCCACAAACCTTCCTTAATGCATGCTTCAAATCCCCTTCTCTCTCGTGCGTCTTTCTTTTCTGTCGCTCCCTGCGGATATTTAGCGACTACCAATAGAGTCGCCAAATGTACCCCGACTATTTCAATATACCTATTATTACTTTCTTTAAAACTCTATTTTTAGACCCTACACCCCCCAAAACTACAAAGTCCCATGTTTTATATGGGCTATCTCCCCCAAACAAACCCTTTTCCCGAGAGAAACTTCCCTCTGAGTGGACTTTATTATAAAGTTCGTCTAGACAGAAAGAACGTTCTATATAGGTAATCGCAAAATTTCCCCCCTGTGGATATTTAGCAACTGACTTTATATTCACCAAATGTACCCGCTTCTTTCAATATACCTATTATTTTCTTCAAAACTCTTATTTTTAGAACCTTCACTCCCACCCAACCAATAAAAAAAACAAAACAAAAACCCCCAATACCCACTCTTAAAATGGACTGTCCCCCAAAAGAAACCCTTTTCACTGGAAAACTAGTGGACTATAAAGTTCGTCTATTCAGAAAGAACGTTCTATGTAGGCAATCACGGAAATTTAGTGATTACCTATATAGTATCTTCTGTCTCCATACACGAATTTGACAGTCAACTAAAAGGGGAGTTTTCCCATGAAAAAGGGTTTCTTTGGGGGACATTCCATGACAGAAATGGGGCCTGGAATTTTGGGTAGGAAGGTTCCAACAATTTTGGAGTTTTTACTAAAGTAATATCTATATATCAATTCACGGGGAAAATTGAGCGACTATATAGGTAGTCGCTAAATATCCCCCGGGAGATAATCATTTATATGATAATAATAGTGTACGATAAATCATTGGATTTGTAAGCAACATTTAAGATAATGAGTATATGAAAAACAATACCTTAATTTCTTTCATTTCTGTGCCTATAAAGTCGCACTCTCCCGTCCAACTACTCGTATTCTCCAGTGCAAACGTTATAGGCACACAATGTATAATTTCTGTGTCCAAATAATCGGAAAAGAGTTTCAAAATGACGATACGCAGCTGCGTCACCTCCAAAATTTAGCAGCCGGGCCCACTCCAAGAATACTTCAAGGTTTAGTCCATTCCCATAAACAAATGTACAAACCAAAATTAGTTCGAAATGGTTAAATCCGGGAGTCCAAAATAAACCTCTTATATAAACTGACCACAACAAAGCCCTACCAATAACGTCTTGAATATCAGTCCATATTTCGCTATTTCTTGCAGACATTACTTTATTTACACATGCATATAAACTGTATTATCACCGTTTAACTAAGTGAGGAAGTAGTGCAGGAACATGCATTAGGCTTTGCACGAAGTAATGAATTATTTTTCATAACACTATTGAGAATACATTTTCCGTGCTCAGTATATATATGCTTTAATGTACAAAAATCTTCTTGCTCATTCGTTACGCGCAATTCGTTTGTAACTACGAAAAAAGAAGGGTGTTGTATTCACTTGACACTATAGATGTTTAATTTCACATGCTCAGTATCTGTGTACTTTAATGTAAAAAAAGATAAATGTCTACAAATAGTAATAAAAATGAAATAATTATAAACTTTTTAGGCTTATTTACTTCATATTTACCAAAGGTTTTATGAAATAGAAATGCGTGTATTTTTGGACGGAATAAATCTCTTTGGCATTATTAATCATGTAATTTATTCCGTACAAAAATTACAAGATTGTTACATAAGAACCACGGGATAAAATAAATGAATTTTTTCCTGTCCCATAACTTATGGTTAAACATTTTTTCAACTAGATCATATGTCCAAAAACTTATGAACCGAAACAAATTGTGTGGATTTTGCCCCCCCCCCCCCCAACTCCCCCGCAGCACTTCATGTTAAAATAAGGTATGTAAATTAAACGTTTATTTGATAATAAACTGAAAGAAACTAACCTTGTACTGTTCTCATTTATTCCTCTTTTTTGATCTTCATAAGCAATTTATGCATAAAAGACACAAACGTGTCCACTAACACATGGTCCGGTAATGTAGAGTACCGGTCGTGTGTATCGCTTATGTCAGGTAACAACATTGACACATTATTTTATTGACGTGAATATAGGTGTCCTCAGAAGTTTGAATACTGGTATATAATCAAACTTAAAATTGGATCCAGCAAAATCACAAACAATAGAAAGAGCGAGACATAAATAACGACCGATTGCTTGAAGGCACCAGCAATTCACGCATGATCCGGTGTATGGTGCAAAAAAACCAAGAGTGTATTATATCCAGGTTAACAATATAACAACATTTCGCAAAAAAAAATCATTATTAGGAAATACATTCACCGTAAGAGCAAATGACAATATTTTCGCTAGCATGGGATACAGAATGTATTCTTAAAAACAACTAATGCCGTGTATATTATTTACCCTGCAGACATCAATGCCTGTTTGTAACGGTTACGATTACAGATGGCAAACAAAAGAAGACCGGGTGGTGAATAAACACAGCTGGTAGCGAGCAATAAACTCATTGTTTCAACTGACCAGTAGATATCAAATACAAAGTTTATTTTATTACAAAGCAAGCAGACCCCTGAAGCCAACTTTGAATTCTTTTAAGTGTGCAGATTTTTTATATTCAAAGTCGGCAGACCAAGGGAAGCCGGCTTTGGTTTCTTTTAGCAGTATTCACAGGAATTTTGAAAATAAATTGAAACAGTGGAACAGTCGGGGTCTGTAAGTGACACTTTGAGCATATATTGTGAAATGTACTGGTATTAAAGGATTTGCCACAACTGAACAGGTGCCAATTGTGCGGCATGATCACGGGAAGTTTAAATAAATTCTGTCAGCTGAATATAGGACTCTACTTGGCAATGAACAAGTATTAACTCGGCGGCTCGATCAAAGGGTTGTGAAAACAAAGTGAGGCTGCCTTTACAAGCTAAGGGATTTGCAATGGCAGATAACTGAGGAAATATTACTTGGCAATTGGATCTGGCTTATGAAAAAGGCAAATAAATCAACTCAAAACTTTTATTGCATCCAACAGTGTTTATACAGCAAAACAAAATATAATACAAGTACGGGTTGCTCCGACTTGCACGTATTTTAAAAGTACGTAGTGCAAACATCTAGTCTCCTATATTGCCTTAGATTTATCAAATTTTGTTCTCCAAAAGTTTGCAGATAAGAAGACAAGTGTAAACAAACAACACTGACAGCGGTTTTTATTTTATTTATTTAATAAAATATAAGTTCTAGTGCATTTTTTTTACCAGCTAAGCATCGATATTATGATTTAAAAGGTGTCCCAAAACTTACGACTCAAAAAAAACGATCTGTCCCAGAACTTAGAGTGCACAAAAAAATTACTTTAAAAATTAATTTATGGTGTCCCAACATATACGGTGTCCCAACATATATGGTAAATACGGGTAACAATAATAATTTATTATTATTATTATTATTATTTTGTAAGTGGTTTAGTGAAGATACATTCACACAGTAAGTGCTGAATTGTATTGACTACATTTTAATTTATTGCAGTATTCAGCATGTAATGGACTTTGGCAGTGATGACACTCTTACGAATGAATGTAGAAGCAAGACAACAATGTAGAAAATCACTGGTTAAGTTAAAATTTTCTCCTTAAATGCATTTTTTGTCAACAATTTTATAATCATACTGGGAACTAATTTGCAAAAATTTAATTGAAATAATAATGCAGTGGTATAAATAATTTTCACATGGTTTTTTCTTGTACTATGAACTGGTACTATATACTGTGCATAAAAATGTATTTTGTGGTCTCCCTTTAATTTCCCATTTTGAAATTAACCCTTTAAAAGGGTCCCAATAGTTTCTCTTGCAGAAAGATTCAGCTTCAAGTAATATTCTTCCAAGAGAGGGACAATTTGTACAAGCCTTTATCAAGGTTACTTAGATGCATGCATTAATGAGCTGAGTATGTATAATCTTAAGTGTAAAGGTACTGATTTCATGTATACAGATTCATACAGAATGTAAACAGAATGTCATGCATTATTAATGCAATTTTTTTCCCACTTTTAAATTCTTTAAATTTGTATTTTTCTTTCCCCAAAAATAACAGAATAAACTTTACAACATAGGTTATGTAATTACATATTTAATTGCGACTGTCTTCACAATAAATGCAGTTTATTTTATAAAATCAAAATTCACTGAGTCACTGTATAAAGAATGCAAAAGAATCTATGTATAATTAAGCATGGTTTTGTCCCCACTTCTAAATCTGACCTCCCCCCCCCCACCAAGATAAAACTTTATAATATAGGTTATGCACTTACATCGTCAACTGAGATTGTCTTCTTAAATCAATGCAGCTTATTCTGAACAAAAATTAAAATTCTAAAAATGAGTCAATATTTACCAGTGTATATAGAATATAAAAGAATCTATGCATAATTGAATCATGATTTTGTCCTCACTTCTAAATCTCAATCACAAACCCCCACCCACAAACAAAAGTCAATGCAAGGGACTGACACTCTATTGACTGAAAAGAATTACCAGGAATCCATTTTTCTTCTTTTTTAACTACTGAGTGTTGAAAAAATATCTGATATTCTTGAGCGATAAAAACATTTTCAAGATGGCCACTGTGGTGGCCATATTAAACATAAGATCAACACCATTTTCAATTAGGATGAACTAAACACCATAAGAAGTCTTGTTTGAGGAAAACTCTTTGTCAATATGACCATCAATTCAGAAGGAGCAGTGATAACAATATTTTCAAGATGGCCATCATGGTGACCACATTAGATTGGTACCATTTTCATTTAGGACCAACTAGACATCATAAGAAGTCTTTTGGTGACAACCCCATGTTGATATGACAATCCATTCAGGAGGAGTAGTAACAATAAGTTTTTCAAGATGGCCACCATGAGACTGGAATTTAGATCATCATCATTTTGATTTAGGACAAACAACTCACCAAGAAAATTCTTTTGGTGAATACTCCATTTGATATGACTTTCCAATTAAAGAAGTAGCAATAACAAAATTTTCAAAATGGCTGCCATATTAGACATCAGGTTAGCATCATGTACATTTAGGATCAACTAAGCATTAAAAGAAGTCTTTTGGTGAAATTTCCATGTCAGTTTTCCTTTCGATCCAGGAGGAGTAGCAATAACAAGATTTTCAAGAAGGCTTCCATGAAAGCCATACTGGATGGCAGACTGGCACCATTTTCATTTAGGACCAACAAAACATAATAAGATATCTATTACTGAAATCCCATGTTGATATGACTATCCATTTCAGGAGTACCTATCAATAACAAGATTTTCAAATGGCCAATGATGGCCATAATGGATCTCAAAGCAGCACCACTTTCATTTAGGACCAACTAGACCTTGGGATGAACGTGTGTGTAAAGCTTCATGGCAATCCTCCACAGTTTAAGAGGAGTAGCAATTAACAAACCTGTGCAAACAGACAGATAGATGACAGACAACAGGCCATCCTATAAGTTCTTTTGATCGATGACCAGTAGAGCTAACAACTGGAATAAACTGCACAACATGGTACAGTATGATTAATAAAAACTCATATGAGATTATCTGTTATGCCTGGCAAATTTGACCTTTCCTGTCTTATACCCTGCATGCAGGCTAGATAGAAAGTATCGTTCCTGACTAAACCCATAGTTCAGGAGAGTCTTTTGATAATAATGTTTATGAGGCATTGGGTGAACCTTATTATGTTTTCACAAATCATGTATTTAAAAACCAGGCCTCAAAATTAACTTTTTCAGTACTAGCAGCTTTGTGATAGTTGTAATGTTTTCAACTAGCAAAGATCAAGCTATTTTCAGTGTCCACAAGAATATTTCAATAAAATTGAAATCTGAATACAAAATATTACTAACAAGAAACTTAAAGAATTTTTTTTTCAGCTAGCAATATTAGATTTGTAACCAGAATAATGCTAGCTTGCTAGTGTCAATTTTGAGCCTGAAAACCTAATTTGGAATCCAATTTTAGCTACTGTGTATTTGCAAAAATTGTGGACATACATGTACTGGAAACTAATAAGAAATCTTAAAGAATTTACTTTCTCACACTGCAATAACCCCTGAAATTAGTTTTCCACTCTTTCGACGTGGAACAAATTTAGCAATTGGCTCCAGGAAAAATGTTATAAATTACTTATATTGTTATACTAAAGATTTGTTTGATGAAGCCATTTCTACAATGTTTAAGTTCAAATCTACTTATTTCCCTCTAAAATATTAGCAAAAATGCAAATTTTGAACCTTTCTTCATTTTTCTCTCTGTATATATATATATTAATTGTGAACTTCTCTCCCTCTATTTTTTAATGTTGTTTTCATTTAGAAGGCATCCCCAACACCAAAAAAAAAGCCAAGCCCATTTTTTTCCATAGGGATTCCTCAAAAGAAATCAATTAAGTTTCTCTCTCTCGCCCATTTTTTTGCATAGGGATTCCTCAAAAGAAATCAATTAAGTTTCTCTCTCTCATTATAAATATACGGTGTATATATTTTCATTTCAATTTAGAATGTCACCCTTCCCTAGGTCAGTCAGACGAAGTAATTACAGTATTTTCCACTGTATTTCTCCCCATGTATCTATTTTTCAATGTTTTGTTTTCTTTTAGAATGTACCCCATAAAAAAGCAAGGCAAATGTTATTCTCTAAACAGGATAAAGAAGCTTAACATGAAATCACTTTTCAGACTATTATCATTAAAGAATGCGGAGTTTCTCTCTCTCTCTCTCTCTCTATCTATATATATATATATACACATATATTAATTATAAATTCCCCACTGGTATCTATCCTTTAATATCTTTGTTTTCTTTAGAATGTCCCCCATTCCAAAAGAAAAGCCTAAGTGCCATCTTTTCCAAAGGGAATCTCCATAAGAAATTCCTTTTCAGAAACATATTTTGAAAGAATGTTGAAATAATGCTAATATGCAACTGTGAGTGATTTCGTGGGAATCTAACTGTTCCTGATCCATTTACTTCTTTATTAATGTAACATCTGGGACTCAACTGTCACTTCTTTATATATGAAATATATCTGATCTTACTCAATATAGGTTCTGGATGATGTCTGAAAATGACAAGTTTTAGCGATTTTCACATGTCACATGCAGATGGGTAGGCGTGACTCTAAAGGGGGGTAGTCACAGAAGAATCAGCTTTGTTGTGTAATATTTTACTGATTCTGTTTCTCCATTCTCTGGAGAGTTTGAAAATGTATCTATGTTGATGGTTATGGGTCTTTATTTTTATAGCAGGTGACTTCAAAGGTGAGAAGGTATATCCTCAACCATGGCTATAGTCGAAAACTGTGCTGCTGAAGGGAAAATATAATGAGACTGTCAAAGATTCCTGGCAAGCAAGACTAGATCTTCAAATAGTTTTTAAAAAAAAACAAAGTAACAATGATAAAGGTTGGGGTCATGCTACCAGGTGAAGTGGGCGACTAAGTCGCCGAAAAATGCAAACTTCACCTTCTTCTATTAGAAAAGCAAAAACGACTTCACCCACACATTTGTTTTTTAGATCTACACCGAGTGATAGTAGTTTATGGCTTTTGAGATGCTCCCTCAACACAGCCAAGTAGTTGTCAAGCCCCAGGCAAAATGGATTGCATGTTGCCTTGGCAGGTGTTCATGTCAATTGCGTCAACAAAACAAACTCTTGCACATTAACAGGCATGTGTTTTAATAGCTGATTGACCAATTAACTCTCCCTATCCAGCAAGATATTGTTACTCGGTTTCCGCAAGTTATCACATGATGATGAAAACTTAACTTGTGTTTCAAAACTAAATCATCTATATGTTAGTAACAATTTGTGTTTTGAGAATAGAATTGGTGAAAGCGCTTTCTAAATATATACTTTGAAGATTTTAACTGCCATTCTTGCATTATTTTCTTCATAAAATCAGTTTGAACCGTAAGTGAACCTGCTAAGGGGTAACAATGGCTGATATCGCTGTGTCTTGGAAGTACATCTTCATTAGACTGTCTGTTTTCATAATTCACTGTGCACATAAATTTAAGGAAATTATATAATTCGCAAAAAGCCAAGTGTAACTATTATGTGATAAAAGACTTAACCTAAAAATAACAATTTGTTGGTCAGAAACACATGGGACAATGCTTGTAGAATCAATAAGTGCTGTAACTTAAGGTCGCGGTTGTTTTCTTACATCACTCATTTTTGTGAAAATACGAGAAAAAGTAGCAAAGAAAAAAATATCCAACCAATACTCGACGTTATTGCGAGTATGTAGACAAATATTAAAACCATACATTTTCAATCCTATCTAGGGATTGTTGTAACAAAGCTAGAAAGTGAGTGCTCATATGAAGAAAATCCCCGTTTCAAAAAATATATGCATCTACTTTTAAAAACGTCACCAAAATATGAGAATCAAAAGATTCACATTTAATTTAGAATCAACTCCCTCAAAATGCAGTTGTAAAGTTGAGATTACTCATCAGTAACCACTGTGGTTTGAAAGGATGAACACTATGATGTGGAAGACATATGTACATGTGCTCTCACATATGTGTTATAGCCTAATATAGGGGTTGTTTCAAACATGTTTAGAAATGTTTTTGACTGCCATTTTCTAGTGAAGAAACTAACAAAAAATATAATTTGTTCTTGAAGTGCCTGTTGCTTAAGTATTTTTACCTATTTGTAATTACAATACTGTAATCTAGATACTCCTGTCAGTTAAAATTAATTATTATGTATAGTTTTTGCTATGCTTTTTGAAGTCATATGGCCAAAATACATTGCATATTTCTCACCATCTAAACATACACACTTTCAAGTATGAATACACTTGCGTATGAGTATGATACATTCATACACTTACAAAATATGTCTATAATATACATACAACATAGAGAATTTTTTTCCTGAAGACAAAGTATTGCTTAAAACCAATGTTAAATGCAACTATGCATAATGAGAAATATAGGACACAGTTCAAATAAGAGAAACAGAGCACACACACACACAATATATATATATATATATATATATATATATATATATATATATATATATATATATATATATATATATAGTGCATTTCTTGCTATGCTGCCACTTCTCCCTGTTCTGCTCTCACTTCTCCCTAATCTGTCCAAAAGGAGAAGTCACTTCTCCCTAACATTCAAGTCCAGCTTGACCCCTGGTATACATATACATACGTCACATCTCACTTCTCCCTAAAAATTAAGTTCAAGTCCAGCTAGACCCCTGTAAAGGTATGACAAATTACCAAATTGGACCAATCAGAGCTATGGAAACCTAATTTAGAGATTGTTAATAACTATTTAATTTTATACTATAAGTATCAATTTGCTCTAAGTATATCTGTTAAAAAAATTTGGAGTGAATTAGAACATCTCTTTCTTCTAAAATTTTGTGTTTGCTCAAATTTTGCACATCCATCCATCCATCCATACAGGTATAGGCATAAATAGATAAAACAAGGTAGGAGAAAACATGTAGTCTATATGTGCAATGTAAAGAATGGCGATATTTGAGATGGAATATATTTTTGAGGAGAAATATAAATAGTCTACACCTAATTCACTTTACAATTTCAATATATGTAGAGCAATATATTGATCTTACTATATGCAGCCACTAATTATTTGAATTTATCTTGTTTTATGCAACAATCTAGCAATAGGAATTGTTTTTAAGATTACTGGGAAGTGCTTCAAAATCATTAAAGCACAATCAGTTACTGAAAAAGAATCTTGCAATATTTTAAAAACATTTCTTCTTTTTGCCCCTTTTGTATAGAAAGGGAGTTAATTCTGTGTAGAAGTTTAGTTCAGGCATTTTTTAAAAATCGGAACATTCATTGTATACATTTATTTCTTAATTATTTATTTTTAGAGAATTTATTATATATCATATGGCAATTTCATTGCCTTAACAGAATTACAAACAATCTTCTAATGATGCACGATAGCATGTGAGTTATGCAGAGAGTTTGTTGAAATAGACCTTTTCATATCTGGACATTTGCTAGAGTTACTCATTTTGAATAATAGTACACCTGATGTAATTTTTAAATAAGTGAATGCTACAAGTTTTCAGGAAGAATTCTTTATTTTGTCATTTTGTATTTGCTTGTAGCAAAATGCAGCAATATATACAAATTAGGTGCAAATTGTATTTATTTCTCAAGATGTTAAATAATAGTCTCTTGTGTATTTAAACATTACAGAGCATTAAAAAAATTTAATATACACCTGCTTATATTAGCAATAACCAATTGGGGGAGATTACTCTTACTAGCAAATTTTTCCAGGCATTTTTTTTCAGGGTATAATTTATGCATAAACACCCACACTTTTCTACCTTTTCTTGTATCAAAACTTGTGACTGGATGACAAAAATAACTACCTATGGTGAAACTAGAGACATGACTCCAAATATACCTTTGATCCATTCTTGATTCTGAGGCTAAAGCATTAATTTCACACATGAACAAAATATTCCAAAAATTATAAAATTAGTTATGTGCAGGGCACTCTGATAAATCATATAAGTGTAGTATATAAATTAAGATCATTTTATAATAATTTAATTGCTTTTACGGAAAAAGCAGTAATATGAAGAATCTTGCTTGTGGTGTGATGCAGCAACAAAACTGAAGTATTTCAATATGGCTGCACCCATGTAAACCACATGTTTTGTTTCTTTCTGTTCTCTTCTATTAGGATTTAATTGTGTCCTTATTTTGCCTATAATTTCATTCTGATATCTGAGTTGGCTGATTGATACATATCATGCCCACTTTTACTGAAGTGGACAAGATATTTGGGAAGGGTACACGAGTTAGAAAACCTGCTCCAACAAAGGTTAAACCACGAAAAGAAAGTGTTATAATAATTAATTTATTTAAAGAGGGTAGCATAGCTAGAGGTACAAAACAATAATCTCCAAACGCAGCAATTCTTAAACCCTTCAATATTATAATTTATTTTGAAAATACATACTTCTGTTGGACTAATAGAAGTCCATTCTTCCTGTCTGTGCAGATGATTGCTAAGTGACTGATGATGGTAATTTGATCTAGTAGTACCATGTGTTGACTAGGAGCAGTACTTCTCTGAAAACTACATCAATTATTTAATAATATTAAATAAAATATCAGTATGAACATGCTTATGAATTGCAAGAAAAATAATTCCAATTTTATATCATCAGAACTAAAATGTCACATAATGTAATACAGTCCAAAGACTATGTCACCAGCATCTAAGTGTTTTAAGTATACATAATTAAGAAATATTATTATCTAGTTTTAATACAGAAAGAGAAGAATGTTGGAAAAATTACTTCAATAATGCAGTAATAGCGACCAATGATACCTTCTGTTTTATCAATGTTTCTTTATTTCAACATGTTCAATTAAAAAATTAAAGTGTTTTGTTTATATCATGGGTATCAGTTTTTCAGCATTTATATGTTACTTAGGCATTTGATGCAAAGAATTTACCAATAGACTAATAAATGTGCTTTTCATTCTTAGGAGTCAGAACTTCTACATAACACTGAAATTAAACTCTTTTTGAAGGTAAAGAATCTGGGATTAATGTTTGCTGTGTGTGAGTAATAAAGCCAAATAGGACATAATAAAGTGTTATTTGTTTGTTATATAGTATATGTACCATGAAGGGAGGAGGGGGTCACCAATTTAAGTTTTAAAAATCTTTGGATTGTGATTCAAAATATTTCTTTACTTAAATAACTTAAAGGAATAATGATAAGTTACAAAAAAAAAGTTTAAAAGTCCACATGTAACCGATTCTGGGGGAGAAATTTAGCACTGATCAGAAATTTGGATCAAGAATTTTTACGTTGTTTTAAAAACGTCATAGATGAAAACATCAAAAACTCACCAAAATGACACCGAAAGCCATACTACATAAATTTATTCATTTTGCATTCAACCTTGTGAAAGTTTGCTAGGTGCAAAATTTTTCTCAGTACATAAAATTTGTTAAAATGATTGGTTATCCAATCTTATATACAGTCTTAAATGCAAAAGTTATGTATGCTTTGCACCTTTTGTTATACTTGTATAAAGTAAATTTCCATGGAGATCGCTGAGGTAATGAACACATATTTCACACGTGTAGCGAGCTACTGTACTTAGCAGTGTTTCTCTCAGTCGTCACAAGAATTGTACATACAACCAATTTGTCTCCATTTTGCCATGTACAGTTAATTCCTATCCCTATGTGGTCACTTTCAGAAAGGTATACTACCTATATTATAAAATAAATTATTTCTCTAGTTATTCTGCTTTCTCTAAATCTGGTTTCCAAAGCTCCAGTTGGCAACTTGTCATACCACAATGATAACCTTCCCTGTGGTTACGTGAGAACATGTTCAATCCCGTTAGGGCTTGATCCGAATTTAAAGCTTAATTAAGTAATTTTATAGAATAACCAATGTACTTGAAAATATGGATATGAAGCATGATGGGTACAGGCTTAAAGAATTGCATGTTAAAATAGTAAATACTTTTAAAAACTGTCATTCAAGTCTTGAGAGTTTTCCCCCAACAAAATCGACCGGAAGTCAAAGGGAGATCACTCTTAATCTTCATCCAATAGTTCAATGCAAGGAGCGTCCGTTCCAGAACCCTTCTCAACTTTGCGGAAACGCGGCTGATGCTTGGTTTGATTATTAAAATGAATATTTTTATTTTTTATTTTTTTTCGCATAACAAATACAAAAGCTCTGCAAAAGTAAAAATTAAGATTATTTCAAAGTATACAATTAAGTTTCTCTCCATGCAAATATAGGACCAGCCCAATAACAATGCATTCGACAATGAACCAATTTTACCTCTTTTCCCGCCTTCTCATTTCCATCTTTTTGAAGTGAGAAATTTTCTAGCTTGGCTCCTGAGAAAATATCATTCAATATAAAGTCAATTAATACAAGCAAATAAAGTTAAAGTATCCGTGCTTTGGTTTAGAAATATGTATCCATCGTAGTACATTTTAGGCATCGTGAAATGCTTACAATACAGTACAACAACACTTTGAAGATTAAATCGTTCCGAGGCGAGCAGAGTAAAGTGCATTCCCAAAGAACACGCTACGGCAGCCGAGCCAGGCTGATCATATGGTGGGAATCAACCCTCACTTTTTTGGTCACGGGTCTCTCAACGCCTAAACCAATGAGCCACCGAGGGCTGCACGTACCGGAAAAATAGGGAACTCGTGAAATGCAGCATAGAAGTACTGTACTTCTTCTTCATCTTCTTCTTCTTATTCTTATTATTAGGATTGAATTTGCTAAACTTTTTTATAAAGTAGAATTTACATATATATATATATATATATATATATATATATATATATATATATATATATATATATATATATATATATATATATAAACAAACAAAACAAACAAAAAAAAAAAAAAAAAAAAACAAACAAACAAAAAGAAACAAACAAACAAAACAAACAAACATAAGATAAGTGAGTCGATCGTCCCATTTGTCTATGTCAATCAGGGGACAGATAATACATGGAAGAAGTTTTCTTCCGTTTCCCTATGTCAAAGAGATACAGATAATATCTTATCTGCAGCGGAGACGTTTCTGAGCTCCATCTCTGTGTGTCTTTGTCTGCCATATCTGTGTGTCTTTGTCTGCCATATCTGTGTCTTTGTCTGCCATATCTGTGTGTCTTTGTCTGCCATATCTGTGTGTCTTTGTCTGCCATATCTGTGTGTCTTTGTCTGCCATATCTGTGTGTCTTTGTCTGCCATATCTGTGTGTCTTTGTCTGCCATATCTGTGTGTCTTTGTCTGCCATCTCTGTGTGTCTTTGTCTGCCATATCTGTGTGTCTTTGTCTGCCATATCTGTGTGTCTTTGTCTGCCATATCTGTGTGTCTTTGTCTGCCATATCTGTGGACTTCTTTGATAAGGAATGTATTGAGTGATAGCTTCTGTTACGAAGGGTTGGTTCGGACAGAGGGGTCTATCTAAAAGACTCATGGGAAGGCGGACGCAAGTACAATTGCATCTGCATTTTTGAGAGTTCTCTTCTTTTCGTTACAGATAGTATCGAACCTGGACACCTTTCGAACGTCGATGGAGTGACATCTTTCAAGTCACTTTGACCAAGAAAATGCCAAAATGTTCGTACTGACTCTCACCTATAGATCTGGGAAGTTTGCTTACACAATAAAAGACTTTATTTGGAATAATTTTGAGAACACAACTTTCAGGATCAATTGGCCGAAAGCTCATTCTAGATCATGATCATGATCTTCTTTTTTTTCTCTTGTTGTTGTTGTTGTTATTATTATTATTATTATTATTATTATTACACAAGTAAGAGTCACCAGTCTTGTAAATGTGATACGTCAATGCGTTATATAAAAATACTGCATGTATATTGAACACCGATCTAGAAGCGAGTTGATATTTATAATGTAAAATATAGTGTTATCACCATGTTATTGTCGATATCCTTACGAGATTAAAAGCCTACGACCCCCGCTAATTTCGAATTTAAAGCGTATACTGCACAACATCCAGATTTTACAGTATAACACTGAAGATAAGCTGCCAGAAACAGAAAATATTGAGAAATAAGATTGTGGAGCATGACTGTATGTCAATTTAATTCATTTGCTGATGATAGGGTTCGAACAGTCCCAAGTCTGGTACCCAAATCACTGATACTGTTGCACTGCAGGGCACTTTGGGCCTATTCTACATCTCCGATCCTGCAGTTGAAACGGACAATCAAATAAACTGATCAAAAAACCCTTTTAAGTAATAGTGACTTTACCATTCGTTATGATTTTGCAAGAGAATGAGGAATTGTATGAAGCACTGGGAATACAACACGTCTTCCAGTGGTCTTCGTGGTACTAACATTTATAAAGACTGCAAGGGACAGTTTTTATGTACAAATCTAATGCCTCATCCACCTGCCTAATATATAAAAAAAAATAAAAAAAATTTTTTTTTTTAAAAATACACAAGTGAGGTCAGAAAGCTCCATATTTCTGGGTATCTATCATAAACAAAACATAAGAATATCATTCACTTGACCTGAGAAGTCATCGGAAGTTCATAGCAAAAGAAGTGTATGCACCCAAACCCCAAATTTGTATACATGCATTTTTCACGTCCGAAGGTTATTTTTTTACACAAAATGATGCTCACAGTGCAAAAGCAAGCCATTTCCATAGGTGATAATTTTAAAAAATACCGTGCTAAACAGCTTGACGCAGTTCAAAATAGTTGCCATCCAGGCCGTTTTTGAGATATTCTACTTGCCTTGAACTCAACATTTCTATTGAAGTAACTATGGGAGGTGTACATGCCTCGCATCAATTTCAAGAACAACACAAGCCCGAAACACCTAATTAACAAATATATCCATGTCTTCAATTATTAAAAAAAATAATGGTTCAAAAAGTCAGATCATAGCTTTAAGTGAAGAAATTTACAAAACTATCCCCTGCCACCTATACACATCGTTAATGACTGATTATGATCCGCCAACTCATTACCAAATTAACTTCTTTAAAATTTAAATTTTTGGCGAACATTTGCATAGTTACTTAAAACAGCATTGCCGAGTCATTACTGAAAGTTTTGTCATAAATTGGGCAAAACTTGTAAGAGTTGTATGAAGATGGATGTAGTAAGTGTTATATCACAGGGGTTCGTAATTTTTATTACAATTTACTCAAAAGCAGTACATGTACTATTACAAACTGTAAACAACTATACGGACACCTATGGTTATATAGGCAGAAATGTTCAGTCAGTGGGGATTCGGACAAACACGTGATATATAGATAATTCCCATCGGCTTGCTGCGATGTATGTCAATAAATAGTGGCATAACTAACATTCCAAGGTCCGCTGGCCAGTCTAATCACCCTGGCAGGCGTAAATGTTACAGGTATAGGTAGTGGCGGCGCGATGGTTCAAGGCGCCCGGGGGCAGTGTTCTTTAGTGGCACCCTACTTTGCCACAGAGAATAGTTTTGATGTCAGTTGCCAACCTCCCTCCTCCCCCTCCCCTCCTAAATACAAGTTTTGTCAAGAATTGCCCCCGTTACACAAAAATGAGGTGAAATACTATGAAAATTTCAGTTTTGAAAAAAAGCTTACGACGGCGCCCCCTTTCGCCTGGAGGAAATACACCCCTCCCACTCCTCTCCCTCCTTCGTGCCTCCAATGGGTATAGGTTTGTTGTCGGATAAGAGTTTGTCCAACCGAGTGGGTAACGTAGAAAAATTCGGCTGCTATGACAGTTAGTGGCGGGGCATTCTCCTAAAATTCCAGAGGTCAATAGCGTAACAACAGTCTGTTACCTCGCAGTCTAACGACCCTGCGAGCATATATTGACAGATTGTGATTAAATGCCAAGAAGTCTGGTATGTGGGATATCACGCTTGTTTGTTTCATATTATTTGGAAGACTTATTCTTTAGTGCTCATTTTGTATAAAGTTATACCAAGAAGATAATGAAAGCGCATAAAATATCGCTTATTTCTCATTACTCTGCTACTACAATGCACTGCTACTAATGTTGCAGCAGCAGCACCAGTTACTGCTGTTGTCATCTTTATTCTTGTATAGTGTAATGATGCTGGCGTCGCGCATGTCATGTGGAACTGCTTCTTCCTTCTAAAAGTGGAGAAAGAGGTTCTAAAGATGTAGCAGGTCGACTTTCCACACTTGAGCTCTTCGGTTGGAATTCCGTCCTTTGCACGCGCCTTTCCGCTTGCCAAGGAATCTATGGCTCGGTTGTGCTCGAGCACTGTTGGCACCTCGTCGAGCTCCTCCATGGCAGGTAACGCTAGCAGTGCGTCAAGTGCTTGCTGGAATATGTCCATTTTGCGGGAGTATAGCTCGAGGTAGTGTTTTGCCCAGCGAGATAATTGTTTGCTCGTGTTGGTGATCACCTCGCCATCCAGTGCCTTAAAGGGGTCAACTTTGGTGATAGTGGGGCCAAGGGCTTTTTTGATTCCGTCGTACATGGAGCGGATGTTTCCTGGGCCTAATGCGGTCTGTATTTCATTGCACAGATCAGGCCAGTGCTTATATGCTCAGTGCCTGACTGTCTTCTGCACAGCGCTTTTTGCCGACTTGAAAGCCAGAAGTGTTTCTGGTGTTGGATTTAGATTGTGTTCTAGGTAGGCCGCATTATTTGCCTCTGTCACTGGCACCATTTTGTCTGAGTGGGCTTCAAACCAGTCTTTATTTTTAATCCTGTTTTTACCAAATGTGGTGATAACTGAGTTCAGGGAGCTCCAGATTTCTTCGGTATTCCCTTTCAGGCCTTCTTCGTTTATAACTTGCTCAGTGGTTTCAGAAAAATGCAGGCATTCAGCGTTGTCTTTCATCTGCGTGCGTTGATGCGTGGCAAGCCTTTATATTTGGATCCATGTAGCTTTCGATTCTACATTCTGACTCTGTTTCTGCCAAGTGAGTTGTCGGTGTCTTAGCCTGCACTGCACTTATAGGGAGGTAGACGCAGTCATAATTGTATCTGCATTTTTCAGAATTCTTTTCTTTTCGTTACAGAGATAGTATCGAACCTGGAAACCTTTCGCACCATCGAATATTTCGAATTTCGATGGAGTGACACCTCTCAAGATCAGTGTGACTAAGAGGAGGTCAAAATGTTCTCACTGCCTCTCACCTCTCGATCTGTGAGTTTCACTGCAAAAACTTTCTTTGGAATCATAGTGAGTACGCAACTTTCGGGATCAATCGGCAGAAAGCACAGTCTATATCATCATCATCATCACCATCATCGTCGTCATCATCATAATCATCATCGTCATCTGAGTATTATTATTATTATTATTATTATTATTATTATTATTATTGCACAAGTGAGAGTCAATAGTCTCCTAAATGTGCTACATCAAGGCATTATATTAAAATACTGGATGTGTATTGAACACTGATCTAGAAGGGAATGACTTACATGGAGATTAAAAGTCTATGCCCTCGCTAATTTCGAATTAAAAGCGTATATGTACAACATCCAGACTGTACAATATAATACTGAAGATAAGCTGCTAGAAACCGAACATGTGGAGAAATAGATTGTAGAGCATTAATGTACGTCAATTTCATTTATCTTCTGATGGAAGGATTCGAACAGTCGCGAGTCTGGTACGCTAATCACTGAGCCACTGCGGCTACTGCCTCCATTAGCCTCATTCGCAACTTCGATGTCAATTCTACGGATCATACTTCGAATGTATGTCGATACCTGCCATTCGGACTACTTTGGCTATTTACGAAACAAGGATTAAATAAGAAGTTATGAATGATCGAACTATTTTTTCATTTGTAACAACTCGGTTAATCCTACAGTCAATCCAATTGTAGAAATAACCAAGGTAATCCAAATAGTTTGGATTTCTCTTTTTGCGGAGAAATTTCCGACGAACAAAATGTAAGATTTTTCTGTAAATTACTGCGCCGATATACATCCGAGGCATAATTTTGTCTCGCAGAAATAACCGAGGTAGCTCCGAAATGTAGTCGCTTCCTAGGACAAGCTCCTAAAATCCGAGAGGTCAGTTGCCTGGCAGTCTAAAGACCATGGGAGCACATATTAACAGATTGTGATTAACCGTTGTCAAGAAATGTGATATACCGGGTATCACGTTTGTTTATTGGACTAAATTCAGATTATTTGCATTTTTACGTGCTTATTTTGTACAAAGTTTTACCAAGAAGATAATTAAAGCACTTAAAATATCGCTTATTTCTCATTACTCTACTACTAACCTGGGTACAGTCGTTGATATATGTTTGCTTTGCCAATATATTCTTTTCTTTTTATTCCCCCGCTGATAATCCGTCGAAAATAGATTATCATTGATTAATGGCACCCTACTGAGATTGTAGCGATATCGACCATCAATCTGGAGATCTAAAACGGACTGTAACCCAGGATACTCTACTACTACAATGCATTATTGCTAGTGTCGCAGCAGCATCAGCTGCTACCACTACCACTACTGTAGTATCAGTTAATGAGGCACAGCCATGTGTAATTGGAGTTTGAGACACAGATAAAGGTTGACAGCTTCAAAGCCAGTAAGACCTAGGGTCAGTCTAATTAGAGTCCAATTAGTTACAGAAAGCTTGTGATGTACATCATTTATTTCATACTCTCCCACCATTATGTTCACTTGGTGTTGGGCCTTCATTTAGTTAATAGCTCACACAACTTTGGTGTCAGATGTGGGATTTGCCTAAGACACAGTGGATTATCAGCGCTAGTTGGATATAATCGAACTGAGAACCATTTTCACAAAAGGAACGTTCCAGTTCAGATTTAATTTAACAAATAGTTTCCAGCAATTGCGACATTCCAAGTTCCAAGTCCAGAAGAATTTCAGTTTTCTAACCCAGAGTCTTGTTCAAAGTCGATTCAGAGATTTGAGCGTTTAGACTTGCTTCTGGATTAAATGACAAGGAAGAAGAAACGCACGTGAACACTCTGATCTATCTGTGGGGCCTCAGGCGGATGACATATTTTCTTCATTTGGCTTAAGTGATGACAACAAAAAGAAATATGAAATTGTCAGAGAGAAATTCGAAGGGTATTTCATCACGAAAAGAAATGTTATTTTCGAAAGAGCTAAATTTAACCACCGACGACAAGAGGAAGTAAATCCGTCGATACATTTGTTACGTCATTACACTGTCAAGCAGAATACTGCTATTTTGGAATTCTTAAAGATGAATTGATTCGAGACAGAATTGTTGTTGGACTGAGAGACACGCATTTGGCAGAAATACTCCAACTTAGCTTAGGCAAAGCAATCAGTTTATCTAGACAGAGTGAGGCCGTGAAGAAAGAGCAACCTCTAATTCAGGGAGGGATACACGTAAATTCCCATTGAATGCTGATGGAATAAAGTAAAAAAGAAGGTATCATACCAATTCAGTTCAAATCAACAAAAGAGGAACAATGTTGCTTCGAATAAACACAGTTTCAATCAACTATGAAGAAATGGCAAATTGAACTACATTGCTGATAGCATGCGGAGATGTGACAGATGTGGGAAGAATCCTCATAGCAGAGACAAATGTCCTGCCTGAAAAGCAACATGCAATAAATGTTCAAAGATGGGACACTTCGCATTGATGTACAGAACTAAGACAAATGTTTCGGTAGAGAACCTCCATAATCCTGAATCTTATGGATTTCTTGGCGGAATTGATTCTGGAGCAAAACCCTGGATAGCAAATGTCATAGTTCAGGGACAGGAATGTGCTATGAAAATTGACGCAGGTGCAGATGTTACTGTCATTTCAGAGGATTTATACAGAAAACTGCAGAGAGTTAAACTCATCAAAGCTAACAAAATTCTGTTTGGACCAGGACAGAAAAGGCTCAATGTCCTTGGAAAGTTAAGGTGTCACTTAAAAGTGAACAACAGAAGTACAGTAGAGGACGTATATGTAATCATAGGTCTCAAACAATCGCTGTTGGGAAGATCAGTAATAGAGGAGCTAGGAATCGTCATTAGGGTTAATTAGATCACCAATACAGACCATAAATACAGAAGAATGTACCCTAAAGTATTCAGTGGATTGGGGAAACTGAATGGGAGTACAAGATAAGACTTAAACCTGTTGCAGTTCCGTTTGCACTCAGTGTACCTAGGAAGTAGCCTATTCCGTTAATGGATAAAGTGAAATCGGAATTACAAAGAATGGAGAAGCTAGCCTTCATTTCTCGTGTGGATCACCCAACGGAAAGGTGCGCTGGTATGGGCGTGGCGCCAAAAGGTAATGTCAATGTTCGTATTTGCGTAGATCTCACCAAACTAAATGAATCGGTAATGAGCGAAAAACACCCAATACCGAGTGTAGATCAAACTTTGGCTCAGCTAGCTGGTGCGAAAGTTTTCAGCAAGCTAGATGCCAACTCCGGGTTTTGGCAAATTATGCTTTCACCCGAGTCTCGTGATTTAACCACTTCCATTACGCCCTTTGGTCGTTTTTACGCACCTGAATTTTTCCAGAAATATATGTCCCAAACTCTTGGGGGAATTTCGGGGGTAGTATGTCAAATGGATGATGTTCTAGTATTTGGGCGCGATCAATCAGAGCATGATGAACCGTTGAAAATTGTTTTGGGTGTAATTGAAAAGGCAGGAATTACGCTCAATGAAAAATGCGAGTTTTCCAGAGCCTCGGTGAAGTTCGTAGGGCACATTATAGATTCCACTGAAATTAGGGCCGATCCAGAAAAAACGCGCGCGGTCATTGAAATGGAACCACCCAAAAATGTCTCAGAAGTTTGACGATTTCTGGGCATGGTTAACCAACTAAGCAAATTCTCGTCAAACATAGCAGAAAAAACAAAACCGCTGCAAAATTTACTCAGTAAAAACACCGAGTGGGTCTGGGGACCTTCTCATGAGAAAGCTTTTCATGATGTAAAGTCGGAGCTTAGCACTACACCAGTGTTGGCCCTATACAATCCCAACTACCAGACAGTCTTGTCAACTGATGCATCCTCATTTGACCTAGGGGCTGTATTGTTACAAAAACAGCTAAATGAAACATTGAGGTCAGTTGCGTATGCTTCAAGGTTGGTCTCTGCCACAGAGCAAAGATATGCCCAAATCGAGAAAGAAGCTTTGGCTGTCACTTGGGCATGTGAAAAATTTTGTATGTATTTGCTAGGTCATATGTTTCACATAGAAACTGACCACAAACCCCTCGTTCCTTTGTTGTGTTAAAAAAATCTGGAGGATTTATCTCCTAGAATCCAAAGATTTACAATGAGGTTAATGTGGTATCTCTTTACAATATCCCATGTTCCTGGGAAAAGTCTTGTAACTGCTGATGCACTTTCACTTGCTCCAACCTCTCATGGTGTACAAGGTGACACTGAATTGGAAAATGAAACTAGGGCATTTGTTGATCAGGTTCTGTCCGACCTACTTGCCTCAAATAAAAGGTTACATGAGATTAGGCAGGCTCAGACTAGAGATGCTATTTGTAGCAAAATTATGGTTTATGCACAAGAAGGTTTGCCTCACAAGTTTCAGCTGAATAACTCTTCAATAAGTAGACATGAAAAACAAACTGTGGAAAATGGAAATAATTCTTCAGAAACACCAAAGACAAGTTCTAATCGTAGTTATAGGACAAGATCAAATCGACTTGTTATTCCACCAAAAAGGCTAGACTTGTAAAGTGTATGCTAAAGGATAATGGGGATTCCTATAAGCTTAAATGTTTTATTAGATTTCTTTGGGACTGATAGAAGAGTTCATATTAAGAATAGCACCGACAACTATTATATATAGTACATCCAGATTTCTTCAGGTCACAGATTTATTGTTCTCAGAGGGGGAGATGTAGTATCAGTTAATGAGGCACAGCCATGTGTAATTAGAGTTTGAGACACAGATAAAGGTTGACAGCTTCAAGGCCAGTAAGACCTAGAGTCAGTCTAATTAGAGTCCAATTAGTTACAGAATGCTTGTGATGTACATCATTTATTTTATACTCTCCCACCTTTATGTTCACTTGGTGTTGGGCCTTCATTTAGTTAATAGCTTTGTCTGTATATAATAAAAGTAGTGTAGAGAATATCTTGTGTTTATTCCTACATACGCAACAATTACTACTACTACTATCGGATATTTACCAATCTCAACAATCTATAAAGTACATTTACTGATATTTTACATCAGTTTTGATAAACAAGAAAGACAGAAAAGAAAAGAAAGATCATGGCCTTCGTCGACTAAGATATTTTGTGTGAAAAAGACGTTTTTAATGTTTACATACAAGTCTTCTGACACCAAGTGATCGATATTGAATGAAATACAACTTTCTGTGATTTAGTTGAAATGTACTAGCCTGGTTGTCTATGTTTTTAAGACCATCTCAAGAACATGATAAAAAATGTATGTATTTAACGAAATGAAATTTGCATGCAGTTTGATTATTTGGAAAGATATCTTAAACTATTGACTTATAAATGTTGATAAACTTATTACAAGTAACAAGGGAGTGGGGGTATTTTGAGAATACCGCTGCACGCGCTGAAATTCATGTCAGGGTTAACCGGCCTGTAAACATAACAACGTGTCATTGGTCACAGATTTCACTGCGGTCACGCATTGAATGCCAGATAACAACTGTGCACTTTCGCCAAAATACACAGAGACAATCACACCATAATGCTCAAATTGTAAAAAATATACGATTTCGTTTACATCAATACTAAGAATATCTAAATCTAAGCCAAGGATCGCCACCAAAAATAGAGGGGAAAATTATCTAAAAATAGATTGGGAATATATGTATATGTACGGAGTCCTATCAGATCTCCAGTTAGAAATGTCGAGATGTAATTTTAATCAGGGGAAAACCCTAATGACTCTATTTTTAGACTAAGCTAAGAAGAAACGAAAGTTTGTAGTAGCAATGCTTGATCTTCATTGTGCTCTGACCACTGATATACTGTGCTCTTTTATTTTAGCGACATATTTTTCGTTTATAATATTGTGAGGTACTTAATTTCAGCTGAAATTTACAGCTCTTCGTATTATTCGTGAGTATCTTAAATCGGCACGCTACATGTCTTGTAGGTCACAATTGTTATAAATCAGCCCGATTTCCAATGGCGGAACTGTCTAACAGAAGGATTGGAGCGAAGTTTCCCCAGTTCTACACAGTTGATAGCAGATTACAAACCTTTGATAAGTGGCCAAAGGACAGTCATCTGCAGCCCAGAGAACTAGCAGAGGCAGGATTTGTCTACCAAGGTTAGTGTTTTTTCAGTCTTTGACATTATGTTAGTCTCATAGTAGTAGTGTATCTCGTATCCCCGTGTACCAAGGTTATTGTTATTTCAATCTTTGTCATTATGTAAGTATTATAGATAGTAGTGTATCTCATATCCCCCTGGTCAATTTTATCTGGGATCTCTCTTTTCCTCTTTACTCATGTTTTCTTTCTTCCTTCCATAAAATTTCATCCAATCTGCATTCTTTCAAACATAACAACTATAGTTATAACAACACTTTCTCTATTTGATAAATAAAACTGCTAACTACAACTATCTACTGGCAGATTAGGCCGGGCGGGGGGCGTGTGTGCGGAGTGCTCGGAGGATTTAAGTAAGCCGCACCCCCCCCCCCTTCCGGTCAAAATACTTCAAGTTTTACTGATAAACATAGAAAGATGACCATTTTAAGCAAAACAAAATATCCACTTTTCAAAACTGAACTCTTGTAGAACAAATCCTGGGCCTGCGCCTACTATCCTTCTGTCTGTACCTAAATTTTATGGAGAGAGAGAGACAGAGAGAGAGAGTTCCTGCAGCAGCATCAATAATGTGTGCATAAATATTTCAGTGTTGATCGGCAGTTTCCTTGAACTTGCTTGTGAAACCAAGAAATTAAGTCAAACATCAGTAGTGGTTGAAAGTGTCTGTCATCTAAGTGGAAGGAATATATTGAATAGCAGGCCCGTCGCTATGCAGAATAAAAGGTACGGCCATTGAAAGCCTACTGCTGCTTAGATGGTAGACCAACAAGTTGTTCTCCTCTTTTTTTTCTTTTTTTTTTACTATGTGCGCCCACCAGTAAAAAAAAAAAAGGGGTGGAGAACAACTTGTTGATCTACTTGGATGGGAGCACAGGTTGCTAACAATTTACCTATACACATGTACTATACATTTAATAATAACACGGGAGGACACTTCTCTGCCTTTATCGCTACTATTTCAACCTACACTTTTGTGTAGCGTAATAAATTTGGTACCAATGTTTAGCTCAGACATTCGACTTTTTATGTATATACAAAGTTTGACTTACTATCACACCTTTAAGGAATGCCAGACCATCTTCCCACGCTACCACTCTACATGGCCATGATCGCGCTCGCCTAATATGCAATCAGGTTATCAGAGGACGAAGTACGTCATTACTAACTAGATTTAGAGCAGTATTGCATAACTTGAATATGAAATGGTTCATTACAAGGGAGTATCAAGGAACGAGGGGCTATGTAGTTGGCGTAATTCAAGAGCTGTCGAAAATGGATATCATGTTTTGCTTGTTTGTCAGTTTTTTTTAGGGAATTGTGAAGGACATACGTACCACGATATTATTGTTCATGGCCCAAAATAGAAAAATATATAAAGCCATTATGTCTGCTAATTAAAAAAAGAAAGAAAATTTTTTTTTGTGCACTGGTGAACCGTCTGTGATTTGTCGAGTCGTCGTGCACTCTAGACATTGTACATATTGCATCTCAATGCTGGCTGATTTGGATCATGGCTGATTCGGAACAAATTACCGGCTGATTCCGACCAAATGTCAAGCTGATTCGGACCATGTAAAATTATTATATAATAAAGAAAAATAATGGAACAAACATACTTGTTTTATTTTAGTAGTTATTCCTGTTTTTGCAAACATAGAAAGAGAATGTACATAGTTGATTTTCAGCTCATAAATCTTCACAGTTCTTACGTAAAGATCTGCTGGTCATTCCACCATGTCAGTTCGAACTAGCCAAAAACAGAACAAACTAGATATGAGCATAAAATCGGGGTTTTGTTTCCTTAAATGTAGTTTTGAACTGCTCAACATTGTTGGGAAATAATGAGAATTATCATATTTGAAACAATTGTAAATGTCACATTTACAGCTAAGATGAAACTTAATAATATTTCGCATTGTCCGAATCAGCCCATAATATGATCCGAATCAGACATGGTCCAAATCATCCTGCACCCATCGCGTCTCACCTCATATCAAAGGTTTTCCCTTGCACATACTCCAGAAATGTGGACTATGTTGAATGCAACTGCTTTGGGACTGTATCAAGGTGGAAAAATTGCTTACATACCATGTTTTCATCCATCCATTCATCGCCTAGGCATTTTGACAAAAATGCTTGTATTCCAGAAAACGACTAGGGTGTTACATATTACTGTACACAGAACCATGATACAGTCAGAAGGTAGAAAACTTGCTTTATTTATTTATCCGTCAATCTGTTTTATCTATTCATTCATATCTCCATCCATTTAACAACCAATGCATCTATCTATCCAAGATCCATTACTTGATCTATCTTTCCATCCATCCCTCTATCCCTTATTCCATCCATCATTTGCTCCACCCATCAACTGATATATAGATCTTTGCATGGATATCATGCATCTTACCATCCATATCTCTGAGCATCTTTCAGTCTTTTAACTGAGGTTATAACACAATGCAATAAAAATACAGTGTGAACATGGAAACAATACATTTATGATTAGAACAAAGTACACTAACATGCTGATAAAGGGATATAATGAATCACATATGCAAGAAAGTAATTTTCTTGGTACAGATGGTGAGTTATAATGTCTTTTTTACTCTACTGTAGGAAATGGGGACTGTGTGACATGTTACTACTGTGGTGTAGAATTGGATACATGGGAACCTGGGGATGAGGCCTGGGCAGAGCATGAAAAGTGTTCCCAGTCATGTACACATGTCCTTTTACACAAGATAGGTGGCTTGAGTCTTGGAGATGGATATGCAGATAAGGTTTGTAGAATGGGATATAGTAGATACAGAATAGATATCAACACTACAAAGACACCAAAATAATGGTTGTATACAGAAGTATTATTTAATGCTTTTGTCTATTTAGGTACATGTATTTGCTGTGACGTGTGATAAATATCTTGTTTCAACAGACACTCTTGTCATCAGTTATTTTCCATGATAGAATATGTCAGTTGCACTTTTTTGTGATCTTGACAGTCAGAGTGTATCAGTGCTGTGCAAGGAGGAGGGGTCGCCAGCTGAGGGGGGGGGGGCGCCGTCAGGATTTTTTTTCTTCTTTTTTCCACCCCCCTCCCCCCAATCTAATTCCCCGGTTTCAGGGTTTAGATGGGGGTGGTTGAAGGGGAGGGGTCGAAGTTGGCAACTGACATAAAAACTATTCTCTGTGGCAAAGTAGGGGCACCACTAAAGAAACTGCCCCCCCCCCCCGACGCTTTGGTAGGGACGCCATTAAAGAACATTTCCCCCGGGCGCCTCAAACCCTCACGTCGCCACTGTGTGTATACCAAATTGTTATCCTTATTTAACAGCAGACCCATGTACTACTATTAATACTGAAATAACAACACAAACACAAATACGTGTAGTGCAAAAATCTGGACACGGCTTCAGGAAACCCAGTCCACCTAGGCCACAGTCAGGTCAAACAGAATCAGATAAAGTTCTGCAACTGTTCACACATGCCTGCCCAGACACCTGTCTCCTTCTTTATTCATTCTTACATAGGTAGACAAACTCCCCTCTAGTACCACTCTGGTATAAAAAGTAGAGTGGGCTCCTCTGGTGACAAGAGTAAATCAGTTTTCAACATCACTCCTATGCAAACTAGGTAGGGTTGTATACAGGCATGAGCCAATCATTGAATTTAGTTCCATGATCAATTATTATCTCCCTGGATCAAATCAATCCAGTGGGTGTAAACCCTTTACCATCCGGGTCCCCCAAGCCATGACAAATTATTTATTAGCATAAGTAATGACAGAAAGTTGGAATTTAACTGATGCATGTGTATGCTGCTAACTGTTTGGACTGTAATGTCCAGCAAGTAATCAATATGGAGCAATGTCAACATTTAATATAAAGTCTAAATGCTTCTAACTGCATGCCATGACCATATGCTGATGCATATACACCACAATCTACTAGGATCAGCTGGTGTGGAATTTCCCTGAATCAGCCTCAAGTATGCTGTCCCTTTATGTAGCCTTGTATGAAAGGTAGCTGAAATTAGAAAATGGAAACAAACAGTAAACAAGGTTTCAAAGAAGCATAGAAAAATATTAACTTATACTCTTCCTGGGGTGGTTGGTTGGGTGAGAAATTTGTACATGCCTTTCACATGCTGTTGATTCATTAGAAGTGTATCCGAATCATCCAGAAGTTTATATGTAGTAGAGGCATATATTGTACATTGTACACTGGGTTACCTCCTTTGTACCAAACATTCACAATATACAAAATGTTTAACATGTACCAGTAATCCAAGTGTTCTCCAGAAGGTACAATACCTATCTTTTCATTAAATACAAGTATCATTAATCTGATAATTGGTATTAACAACAGACCCAGTACAATCCAACTACTATTATTAATACTGGAAATAACAAGACAAACACAAATAGTGGGATAATCTGGCCACAGTTCAAGGGAACCCAATAGTTTAATATTGTTGATACCAGAAGATGAACTGACAGCCTACACAAAGGTAACCGGGCATGCCAGTGCCTCTTTGGTGACAAATATGACCAGTCTGTCTAGATCTCACAGGTCAGACAGAATCCGATAAAGTTCTGCAACTGTTTACACATACATACCCATTCTTGATACTTACACAGGTAGGTAAACTCCCCTCTGGTGCCAGAGGTAGAGTGGACCCCTATGGTGACAGGAGTAGCCCCATTTTTCCACATCACACCTGTTCTCTTAATACACACATGGTAGGGTTGTATGCAAGCACGAGCCAGTCGAGTTCCATTATTAGTTGTTGTCTCCCTGGATCAAACCAAATCAGTGGGTCTACACCTTCACCATATGCCATTTGAATGGGTATATAATCCACTCACTTCCAATTAATCATTAATTATTTTCCATGATGTTAAATATGTCAGTTGCACTTTTTCATGTTCTTCAAAGTCAGTGTGCATACTAAATAGTTATATAATTTCAAACAGATTCGAGTGGAAATGTCTACTGAAATCGATAGTCATCATGAGTAAATGTTTTTAAATATTTAACTATTACAATTGAAGAAATTAGCCAATAAAATATTCCTACTATATCTTTTCTTGGGAACATGCAAAGATCTTCACATCTTTTCATGCTTCTATGCTGAGATATTTATTAAAATATATAGTTGTTCTATCTTTGTATCCAATTTGATCAACTGTAATTTTGCATAATAATTGATATACAAAATATTGAACATCTAGAATAATTCCAGTACTGTGAAATAACAAGTACAAATATGTTGATTTTGAAAACATGTTATGTGGAAAAGCTATCTATTTGAAGAAAAAAAAATTACATCTATTTATTTGATGCATGTCTATTTTACCCTCACTTTTCAAAGTAAAGGTATAGATGATTTCCAGTCTTGTAAGCATGCACAAATTAATATCATACATACAACTCCTCCTACACTATTTAAGACAGAACTTTTGGATATGATTTGGGGGTTGTATATAAATGTGCACAATGGTTCAGAATTTAAATCCAGCTGCTGAAGGCAGAGAGCAGGTGGTGTGTGGCAGGGTAGGTGGGTGGGGTATGACTAAGATACGCAATGGAAAAATGTAATGCAGTAGAAATAAAATATGCTATGGAAATAAAAAGATTGTAAAATAACACGTTTTTGTCACTATTTGATTTCTGGTGATAAATTGACATCAAAACATAAAAAATGAATACTTACTTTAAATAATAATGCAAATTTACTCAAAGAATTTTTCACTTAAATGTGACCAACCTGCTGTGCAATGGAAATCATTATATGTAATGGAGATTTAAGAAGTTAGTAAATTTTATCTATTGGTCTTTATCTCGAAATATGGATAATGTTTTATTGGTTATTTTTATATTATTAACTTAATTGAAAACTTACAATTTAACAATAAAAAAATAATGTAACCTAAGTCATATGAATGTTGCCACACAACAGAAATCCACATGCGCTATTGGAATTGCAAACTTAGTAAATTAAATTAATCTATCAACTTTATTTTTAAATATTATTATTGTTTCTGAATATTTCTTAATTTTATATCTTTTGACTTGCAAACTTGCTTTAAATAATGACATAATTTTAGTGTATTGTGTTTCAATCGTATTCCATTTTTTCATATTTTAGTCATACCGGGTGGGTGACCCTTTGGCATATAATGTGTGTTTGGGGTTATGAATAACTGAGAAAAGCATGAGAGTTATGCTTTCAAAATTTTGAGAACACAACATTTTAGTTCATTTGGCCATGAAAATTTATATTGTCTGTATTGAAAGAAATCAGTGATGTGAATATGCTTAATTTACAGTATTTAAATGATTAGCAGTATTATTATTTCCTGTATTTTTAGAGCTTTTCAATGCAGAATAGTGGTGATGGCTTCAGAAAAGATTGTGCACAGGAAGACATTTTGAAAAAAACAGGTAAAATATAGAAATAGTTTGAAGAGAACAACACTAACTACAATAATTCAGGCCTCTGGGCCCCCCCCCATATATATATATATATATATATATATATATATATATATATATATATATATATATATATATATATATATTTGCAGTGCCATCAGCTATACAATAGATACTAATTACATGCCATAGAGGCAACATCATATTTTTTCTTTGGAATACACGTCTATTCATAAAGGCAGCTTCAATTTTTTTTAGGGGGGAGGGGGAATACATGCTAGCTTTGAAATTAGGCAGCTGGTGTTTGTCTATAAATTCTACTACTTTGCTGAATAAATTATCATAATCACTTGTGGAATTATCCTGCAAAAAATGGATTCCTAGCATCACTATCAACTATTAATTTATGTATCTATGTATTTGAATCCCTCTGTCTTCATAAGCAGTAAATCCAAAAATTTAGGTCACTAAGACTGCAAAAGTGTAGCGAATTTAGTGAGGAAGTTATATTCATGAAAATATTTTTCGACAAATATTATATAATAAATTATCAAGGATCATTTATTTGCTAAAAGATGTGTACATCGGTAACATGCAAATTGACTATATTTGCACAATTTTAATGACACTGTGATTGACAACATACATTTACATTGATATAATTTTGTAAATATTTGTGCTTACATGTACATGCATGTATATTTTGTAAATAGGTAGATAAATACACAGATGAACAAGATACAAAAAAAAAAAAACAAGTAGAAAAAAAAATTACATTTCTATCAATTTTTATTTTGTAGACTTTCATGATTATAAAAGGTTGGAAGAAGAGAACAAGAAATTACGACATCAGTTTCTGTGTAAAACGTGTCTGCAAGAGAAAGCCTGCATCGTCTTTTTACCCTGTGGTCACCTTTCTGCATGTTCTGTATGTGCAAAAGAACTACAAAACTGCAACATTTGCCAGCAAGCCATCAAAGCCACAGTCAGGGCATATTGCTCTTGAAAAAGGACTGTTCTATCCCGCATTGATACTCGCTGATAGTGTGACCCACATACAAGTCAACCCCCTTCTTGTAATATAGACAAATTTTGATTTCTATGTTTTACTTTTTTAAGTCGAATCAAATTTTACCATAAAATTTCCTGGTGTTTTGGCCCATATATAAGTTGACCCTCTTGTGAAAATACTGTAAGCAATGATTCTTTAATACAGTGAGGTCAGTTTTTACATGAAATTTGCCAGGAAAATGGGTGTTACTGTATAAGTTTCACATATATATACTACACCATCTGTTGGTTGATAATCACACATTGTCTTGTAAGTTGAAATTTATTTTTAATAATCAGTTTGAGTCAGCAAGAAATAGTAGATTTAGTGCACTGAAACACTTTCACCATTGATCACTAACTACACTGGTATACAAAACCATTGCCTTATAATACTGTTTTCCCTATTGTATGAAAAAGGCACAGTCAAGGTCAGCATGACTGAAAGAAGAAAAATGATTTCTGCACAATGACACGAGTTCTACATATATAGTTGTGGATTATTATCTGCACTCAGGTTAAGGAAGAAGGTTATCAAATTTGAGGTCAAAAGGTCAAAGGTCACACTACCAGGCAACTAAGTCGCTGAAAAAATGCAAACTTCGCCTTCTTCTATTAGGAAAGTGAAAATGACTTTGCCTGTGACAGTAGTTTATGGCTTTTGAGATGCTCCCTCAACCCAGCCAAGTAGTTATGGATTGCATGTTGCTTTAGCAGGTGATCATATCAATTGCATCGACAAAACAAACTCTTGCACATTCACAGGCATGTATTTTAATAGCTGACTGACCATTAACTTTATTCCCCTGCAAGATATCACTGCCCAATTCCATAAGTTATCCTATGATGATGAAAACTTAGCAACTCGTTTCAAAACTAAATCATCTATATGCAAATAACAATTTGAAAATTTTAACTGCTGTTGTGCTTGCATTATTTTCTTCATAAAATCAGTTTGAAGCCGTAAGTGAACCTGCTAAGGGGTAATAATGGTGGACATCGCTGTGTTTTGGAAGTATGTCTTCATTAGACTGTCTGTTTTCATAATTCATTGGGCACATAAATTAAGGAAATTATACAGCTCGTAGAAAGAAAAGTGTAACTATTATGTGATAAAAGATTTAGCTTAAAAATAAAAATGTGTTGGTCAGAAACGTATGGGACAATGCTATGTTGTGGAATGGACGAAAAGTGCTCTAACTTTAGGTCAAGGTTGTTTTCTTACATCACTTATTTTTGTGAAAATTCAAGATAAAGTAGCAAAGAAAAAATATCCAACTAAGACAAGATGTTATTACGAGTACGTAGACAAATATTAAAACTATAAATTTTCAATCTTATCTAGGTATTGTTGCAACAAAGCTAGAAAGTGAGTGGTCATAAGAAGAAAATCCCTGTTTCTAAAAACAGATGCATCTGCATGGCATGCGTCATGCCATATTTTCATATAGCTGTGTGCCGATTTACTTTATGTTTCATATCGTTTAACACAGATTGCATCACTGTACTTATAAATAGGCATAAATAGTTAATCAACTGCCACTAGAACAAGCAATTTAATTTTTATACTTTTAAAAACTTCAGCAAAATAGTAAAGTCAAAAGATTCACATTTGATTTAGAATCATCTTCCTCAAAATGCAGTTGTAAAGTTGAGATTACTCATCAGTGACCACTGTTGTTTGAATGGATGAACACTATAATGTTGAAAACATAACTCTCATTTCTCCCTATTCTGTTCAAAAGGAGAAGTCACTTCTTCCTAAAATTCAAGTTTACCTCGACCCCTGGGTCAAATACAGGGCCTGATCTTCAGTTTCTTGTATAGATCAATCCTTCAATCAAAGGTGAACAACACAAAGTATTTTGAAAAGAAAGCCTTAAATCATACTATATCAATATTTTTTTTATGTGTTTTTAATGCAAATACTAGTAATTTCAGTGTTTGGCTTGTTCCATATCCATTAACATGCATTTGTTTTTAATAATCGGGCTTTGAGTCAGCAAGAAACAGCAGATTTAGTACTCTGCAATACTTTTATCATTGGTCACTAACTTCCTTGGTATATAAATCTATGAGGACTTAAGAGATTTATAGTAATGTTGGTCTTATAATAGTGTTTCCCCTAGTGTGCAAAAGAGGACAGAGTTCCAATGGAAAAGGGCAGGGTGGCAGACAGTGAGGGCAGGGTGGCTGTTCCAAACTATAAGGTAGACAAATATTTAAACATTTTGCAGATTTCTTTGTTTTACTTGCTAAATTAAATAGAAATATATTCAAAATAAGCAATAATTATATTAAAAGAACCATTATCTTACAGAAATAAGGAGATATATACAAAAAATAAAAATATGATCTCTCAAGGGCAGCAGTGCGTTATGAAAGGACAGCAGGGTGTTCATAAAAAAATGCAGGGTGTAGATTTTTTTTGTCTGCGGGTAACACTATGCGAGTTAAAGACTTTTAGTATGCCTGGCATACAAGTTGACCCATATCTGCACGAGAGAGAGAGAGAGAGAGAGTAATGCTTTGGATGTAAAATTATTTTTGTATTCTAACATTATATGCATACATTCTTCGTTGTTTACTTGTTAATATCTTTGTTTGATATGCACAAACATTTTGTATTCGGGTGTTGTATTCTATACCAAGTGAAATAAACCTTCTTGACTTGACTAGCTTAGCTGTGATTTTGTTTTCATTTGCCATGTTGCCAAGAGTACTTGCTTATGATCTTGTCCATCCATCCATCTGTTATCAGTTTGCTTATGATGTTGTCCATCCATCTGTTATCACTTTGCTTATGATGTTGTCCATCCATCTGTTATCAGTTTGCTTATGATGTTGTCCATCCATCTGTTATCAGTTTGCGTCTGCACAAGTTTGCTTCTGCACAATAACTTGATTTCTCCACCATCTAGAGCTTGGGGATGATTTTACACGTTGGGTAAGGAAGAAGCCTGTCAATTTTGGGGACAAAAGATCAACAGTCTAGGTCAGCATGATTTAAAGGGAAAAGAAAATGGTTTCTGCTCAATAACATTAGTTCTACATCATATACCTGGATCAACCTTTGAGAATGACTTGCACTCAGGATAAGGAAGAGGCTTATTGATTTTTGGGATCAAAGGTCATAGTCACTGTGACTGAAAGAAGAAACATGGTTTCTACACAATAACATTAGTTCTACATCACAGACTTGGACCAAACTTTGTATATGGCTTGCACATGGGGTAAAGAAGAAGCCTATTGATTTTAAGGTCAAAAGTCAAGGTCAGAGTGACCCAAAGAAAAAACATGGTTTCCAAACAATAACATTGGTTCTACTTCACAGACTTGGACAAACATTTGTAATTTGGCTTGCCCTTGGGGGTAAACAAAAAACCTATTGATTTTAGGATCAAAAATGGTTTCTGTACAATAACATTGAAGGACTCGCGGTACTAATTCAACTTGCATAGTAAACCTATGGAAACATCATGATATTAAAAATTCAATAACTTAATTTCTAAATGCTCATGATCAAACCTATATTTATCAGTATAGACCCATCCTTGATGCAAGCTTCTGTGTTAAGAAAACCACATGAGTCGCAGCATATTTTGGATCTACATGTACATGAAACGTGTTATCCATTCTGCACCTAATGAATTAGGTGCTACTGTTGTTATTGATTGTTCCTAAGTCAAGTCTATAAAAATACTAAAATTGCATCAATAGAATCTTGTGTCTATTTTTTTTAGGTACAGATAGGATAAGCTCTCAAAATAATTTTATACTAAAATTTTACTTTTCATTATTAACTAATTATGGACCACCAAACCCGTATATACTCTATTAAATCTTCACCCATTTCTAGACTGGTTCACAGTTGTGCCATATAATTAGTACCGTGAGTCCTATGAAGCATCACATATCTTGACCAACCTTTGTGGATTGTTTGACCAAACTTTGTGGATGGCTTGCACTTTGGGTAGTTAAGAGCCTATAGACTGTTGGGTCAAATGGTCAGAGGTCATGTGAAGTCTACTAAGAAATAATGGTTTCTAAATTTTCTTCAAGACCGCATACCTTGACTAAATGTCCAGGTTATTGAGACCTGTTGGTTAATAATCTCCAAATTCAGCACAGGGTGGGCATATGCATGGTAGTCTTGTTTGTCTGTCAGAGGGAGCAGGTTTGAGTTACCTCAGTACAAATGGAAAACAAGAATGATCTAATATATTGTAAAAGCAGAAATGTTCATCAAGAGTTTAATTTCCTTTTTATTTTATTTTTTCCTTTTTTAAGTTGGTAATGAATATAAATGAAATTAAATCCACCATGAATAAGTATTGTAGATTAGGTGTTAAGGAAAACAGTGTGACTGCATTGTAATTGATCATTCATATTACCAAAATTCTGTCATACCTTGCGTGGCATTTGTATATCTTTCTCTTCCAAGGACCACTTATACATCTTGTAACCCTTGACTATATAATCTGAAACTTTTTATTTTTTGTTTTGAATGGTTCAGCTATCTCTTTTGTGGTTGTTTTATTTTTTTCTCTCTCCCACTTATAGTTTCTTGAAATCAATAAGAACAAGATCTGGTGTGGATTCAACAGAACCTAAGTCTAAAACTTAGATGTACTTCTAGAATCCAGCGTGATCTGGCCTGGAGATTATAAAACTTATGAACTTTAGTTTGAGCTTCACTTGTAGTACGGAATTATTTATCATCTTTTAAATTATAATATAGTTTTCATTTGGTTTATGACCTTTGTATTATAATTTATATTTTTTATAGTAGCCAATGCTATTATTGAGTACATGTATATCTTGTTAGGAATGTTGGTTAAACACGATGCCCTAAGTCACGTGAATAGCGCGTGGTGAAATTATCCATGACCTAATTCCCATGATTCAGTAAAGAGTACAACTTGTTTACTTGTAAGAATTAACATTGCAATTTAGGTTTGTTTATTTGAGACGGAGTAGATTGGGTTTTAATTTGTTCTACGCAGTATAGATAATATAAAACGAGATTTAATCACTGTGTATTCATTCTTGGCAGTTACAGCATTTGGTAAAGTCATAGAGGGAATTTATTTATTGTTCATGAAATCTTAACTCTAAACAGTACTTTTGGGATTACATACTTTTATTCAAAGATCTGAACTTTATTCTACTCCGTCGAAATTATCGGAATCATTTCAAGAACTTTTGTGATATTCTACATTCACAGGAATTTACCTGAAATTAATAACATTTGGATTTAGAACTGTGATTCTTGTTGACACATAAGCACATTAGTGTCCTCATTCGGAATACACTTGGACAGTTTTTGGAGTAGTGAATTCTATAGAACAATTTAGGATTATTTAAGGAATTTCTACACTGTAAGTTATTTTTAATTCTTTAACTTTATTTTTAATATTTTATATTTTAGGAAATTAAATTTGTATTTTCAAAATTGTGAAAGCTTGTTATAGTCTTTCTTTCTTTTGTTACATATTCAAACCCCTAGTCGTAACACTTGCCACTGTCATCCAATCAGAAATGATCTTTCAAAATAACGACATTTTTCATTGATAGAAACAAAATCTGAAGCTTAAAGAGTTTATTATCCCATGCCCGATTGGGTGAAATTTAGCTCCGAATTAAAATTAGCTAATCGAATTTCTTAAATTTATACTTAACTTTCAGACTTATGTTGATGAAATTGAGGCAAGGTCACCTAATTTTGAAACTTTTGACCATGAAACTCATGCTGAAGATCAAAACATCAAAACCAAATACGATACTTGGAAAACGTCAAGGTCAATGTAATTCAGCACTCTAAAGAAGGGACTCAAGGTAAAAAAAAAACCAGAAAAGTTTAATGATTCTAACTTTACTTTGATTGAACTTGTAGGCTGTTAAAGTTTCACCATGATCTCAAGTTTTACTTAAAGATTTATACGGGCCTGGTCTTCGTATGCTTTGCATCTTTCAATGAACTTCACCCAATCGCAATTTGTGTAGGCTGTACACTTGTCATCTTACTACCTTTATGATACTTCTTTTTGACGTTTTCAAGTTTAAAACTTTATTGTGAATATGTAATTTGAATAATGTAGCTCTTTCCCAAAAGTAAAATAAAATTTAAAATTTCATCATACTGGCTTGTTCTATTTGTTTTATCCAAATATTATATCCACTGTTGTAAAGTTAAATTGTTCAAGGTGTATGCATTTATATTTCAGCCACCTGAACAAGTGTATTCAATTTTACTTTAGCAAAATAATGTAATAAATGGAAAAAGCGATTCATCTGTTTCTAAAAAAAAAAAATATAATAATAATAATATAAAACAAAATAATAAAAAATAGCATAATTTACCTTGTCTAATATTCATTTTTTATAAAAGAAAATGTTTAGGTAGATTTCAGTGAAAAACGTTCAATTGGAACCATTTAAAATGAGTATCTTTTTGTACACTTATGTACCAATATTTATTTTTCCACCAAGTCTCCATTTATCTTCAGCGTTTGGATATAGAAAAACAAATTCATTAAAACTCGGTAAACATATTGACAACCTTTCGTTTAAGTATGTAAATTGTAGTGGGAATGACATAGATGGTCTTTGCAAGAGAATATCTGATGCTTTTAATGCCTGTACCGTCAAATACTCCTTGATAGCACGTCTAATACCCTCATAGTGTAAAAAGTTTATTGTATATGGATAAATTGTTAAAAAAAATATACAGATGCGTATAGAAAATGCTGTTACTTCCGATTTTGATATTATTATTGAATAACGCTCAGTGAGAAACGCTTGCTTCAGGCTATTTATTTCTTTTAGTTTTGACCAACGAAATAAAACATCCTTTTAAACATTGTTCTTCAAACATCTAGAAATATTTTTAAGAAGTTCGATTCCAAAACCAAAAATATAAAATACTTCTGAACATGTTTGAAGTAATAAGTTTTTACACTTAGCTGTATCCAGAATAAGTCTACATATCCAGGTTTCTAATGCAACAATACATATTTTAATGTTAATCATTTTTCAACCCTCCTTTAGAATATCCGCGAGAGCAGACTAATCAATCCATATTGTCAGATGATTTATCCCATAAGAAATTTAAGAAAAAACATTTGATTAAGTTTATTCATAACAGGTTATGGTGGATTAGGTCGTCTAAGAATCAGATGATTTATCTTGGACATCTCAAGACGTTTTATAACAGATTTTGTTTTACAAAAGGTGTCAGAATTCTTTTGGACCATTGTGAGCATGAATTTTATTTCACGAGTTCTGTCACGATAATTTAGTTTGATAATTTCCCTCAAATTTGTTGTGAATTTAATGCCAATTAGTGTGAAAACACCCCTTTCCGAATAATGAATATTCCTGATAAAACATGTGCTATTTTTCTTTGATCCAAACCAAACAGCAATTGTTTTTTCAATGTTAAGGCCGGAGATCTTTGCATAGAACTTAAATGTGTATAGGGTAGCTGTCAGTGACATTTCAATAGCATCAACAATAATAGAGGTATCATCTGCATATTGGGATAAAATATATTCTATATTATAAATTTTTATAAATATGATCTCCGGATTTAATTCAATCATATATCCTAAAATCTCAGCACAAAAAATGAAAATATATGGCGTTAACGGATCACCTTGCATGCAACCGCATTCAATAGGAAACCATTGTTAAACATGACTATTCACAGCGACACATGATTTAATATCTTTATAAAATATTTCAATCCAATTTTGTACAATTAGGCCAAAATTTGAAAAAAGAACTGTATATATAAATCTCCATGAAACTGAATCAAAGGCTCGTTCAACGTCAAAAAGAAGAAAAAAAAAACAGGGATTTTCTTATCTTGTGCATATTGCATTATTTCATAAGTAATTCTTTTTTCCCCATATATATCAACCAGAAATGAGATCCGTTTGATATAGGTGTGTCAATTTTGATACATGTTTCTTAATTCTATTCGCAGTGGTTGCTGAGGCAAGTTTATATCTAGATATAAATGAAGATATAGGTCTCCAATTCTTTAGTAATAATTCAACTTTATTGCTGTTTGTAACACAAGTTATAATTCCTTTTTTCTGATAAGCTGACAATTCACTCTAATGAAAACAATAATTTACATATCTACGAATAAATAAACTCAAATACTTCCAAACAAACTTCTGCAGTAAACCCATCTGAGACTGGGCTTTTATACGTTATTAATATTGTTTAAAAACTAGGCAGTAATTCATCAAATGTAATTAATCCTTCAATTGAATTGTGTTCATTAAATGTAAGTTTCTGTAATTCAAATGATTCACACTGTGAGATAAGAAGATTACTTAAGTTTAGATGTAATTTTCTAGATTGATAAAGATTCTCCTAGTAAACACTTTAGTTTCATTTAATATTTCATGATAATCGTTTATTATTGATCCATCATTTCTCCTCAACTAAGTCATGAGTTTTGAAATATACTGTGTGTGTGTGTGTATATATATATAAAATGTTGTTTTTGGGGAGGGGGGTTGCCTTAAGGAAATTCATAGCAACACGTCTTTATAAGGAGATCGACGTATATTTTTAAAGCATTGCACTGATTCTGAATCTTAGTATTGTTAAAAGAAATTAATCAGATTTTCGCCCCAGTTATGACATGTTGAAAGCTGTAAATATTTAAAGATATGAATTAATTTTCCTGTGTACATTAAAATTATAATCGTCATAATTATCGATGACCAAAAATGGGTCCTTCCAAGTATTAAAAAAACTTAAAATACGCTAATTCAGTTACATCAATGCAACTCATTTCCATGCATTTGGAGGAAGTTTTGATATTAGTTAACTCTAAGAACAAGTCTGCAATAGAAGTCCTCATGAAGTGTTAGTGCCTTGATAGCTCAATACCTCATTGGTTGAGCCTCGGACTCTTCAAAGAATTTTCGGATTTGATATCCACTCAGGCCAGACCGGGTCAGCTGCCTCTTTGTGACCTTGCGATAGCACTTAGTTCCCATTTCCTCAGCATAATACAACCAATAATGTGTTAAAAGTTCCGTTAAACCCAACTATATAAAGTGTTGAAATTGTCAGAAGAAAGTGTATGACTCTCTACGGTGAATTTAGTCGTACACTCAAATGCGAGTTGTTATTTCTCATTACACGAGGAAATGACACCTGACTGTTTGCATAATCTGATGATATTTATGAATTGTTTAAAAAATGGTGAATACAAATTTGTCACTAATAACGTCATAAAGTACAATTTTCAGCGAACATTACGTGACTATCGTGAAATTTTATAAGAGTAATTTCTCTCCTTTTTATACTTCTGATTTAATAATCAGCTTAAATGTGTAGATAATTATGTTGTAATTAAGTTTAGTTAAATTTATTTGAACTATGTCGGAAATATCCCATGTCTAATAAAAACAAATATTGTTTATTGGCCATTTTAAAGCTGCAGTGTCTGCAGTTTTTGTTCATATATTTCTTGCTTAAATTCATACAATCTCTTTGAATTTCATATAAAGAGCCTTTCACAAATTTTCAGTGATAACCAGGCTGGGACCGCCCGATTAGTAAACTAGGTACTTTCATATATGTACATTGCTACCAAATCTATCTTGAAAACAAACTATACCTTAAAACGATAAATCATGTCTTTTTTTACATAAATATCCAATTGTTGTTGCCAATGTAAATTTTATTTTTCACATTTTATTCGACTGTTTGGATATTCAGAAATTCTCGAATATGCTGAAATAATTGAGAAATCTTAAAATTCCATGAGAATACATCAGCTGGAAAGCTTAATATGTTAACCTATTGTTTTTCAAAATTTGTGAAAAGACTAATTCATGCGAGTCAAGTAGAAGATAGAGGCTAGACCCTGTCATAGACATTAATCTATTTTGCAGTGATATAAGCGACCTGTACTTTCTTCCGAGAAGTTAAGAACGTGCATACCTTAGCGCGCTAAACATGATCACACGAATCATATTTAATGACAGAAGCCTTCAAAATACTGCCATCTGAAGACAAACAATGAAATATGAAAAGAAATGAAGGAGTTAAAACACTGCCTTCGAAAATGGTTCAAATTTTAAAAAAACAAACAAACAAGCACTTAACCATTGTCTTGCGATTCAGTTTAATGCAATAAATTGGTTTACTCACCTGAACTAAATTAACACTGAAAAATGCATGTATCGAGGTTAAAATCGACTATACTGAATTTGTCACGTACAAGCCATTGGACATTTTTGATAACTACACTTTAAAATTTGACAATGACTACTGTGTGAAAAGATACAGAATACAGTGAGTATGACATAAACGTTTGGCAGAATCAATTAAATTGGGCAGAATGGGTGGAAACACTTCGTTTGAGGACTTCCTACTGACTTTTAATAGAAGAAAGAAAAATAAAGGTACTATAATTAGTCAAATCTGTATAAAAATTTCCTGTTTATTTCCATATGCAAAAACCTTTGTCTGAATGTGAAACACCTCTACCCGATAATGATGCAGTCAAATCAAATCACAATAGCATATATATATATATATATATATATATATATATATATATATATATATATATATATATATATATATATATATATAACAATTTAGCTTGATCTGTACACTTTTAAATTCCACCACAGCATGGCGTGAGTCACCTCAAGGGGAAACAAAGTATTTCTATTGCGCCAGAGGAACAAAACGGTACAGAACGTTTAAGAGAGTCTACACCGCAACTACTGTTGTGTTGGCTGCTTTTACAGACTCATACTTACCTATGAAATATGTACTGTTGAATAATGGAGGACATTGTCAGCTGATGAAATAAATTCTTCGGCAAAGATAAAGCTACTTGGTGGACGTGAAGAAATAGCTGGACAGGATCAAAGTATAAGGCCTTTGTAATCTGTATATTATGTGCATAGCTACAAAATAGAACATTATTACACAATCTGCTACAGCAGTATCACTGCTAAGAAGTTAATGGAACTATTAATTCTATGACTGCAAGATTACGACATAGGTAAAAACATTATGATAAAATTTCAATATACAACAGATTAAAAAGTGAAATTAAAACATCTTGTTGGCCGTGGCAGTATCTTTCTATTACCAGTGAAAGGATCATGAAAATGAGTAGCATCGTCGGATGTTTATAACAGTCCATTACCCTTTAAACTGGAGTTAACTCTTACAATTAATACTGACGTGGGAAAGAACGGTATTTCGAAGGCTGATAAACAATCTGTAAGAGAACGACAACAAATTGTAGAGGACAAAAAGGAATACAAATGGAGTAAACATTATGGATTATGATGATGATATTTCTTCAAAATATCTCACCTCACGCGACGATGGTTCCATTTCCATGTCTGCTAATGATATCCGATAATCGTAGGTTCAAGGAACACAAGCAATTTAGAACCGACAAAAACAATATTGACCATGAAACAAACAAACAATCATTTATATTGATACTAATGGTTGCAGGGGCCGTATTGTGTTCTTTTATTAAGTAGGTTACGAATTTTGCTATCCTCTTTGATATCGTGTCTACACCTTTGAACAACAATGCAAATAACAAACCAACTAATGCCAGAAACAATTAATACGTGATCAGCCAGAAAAGAAACAATTTGGCCCAAACTCTTAAAATCAACTGATCATACTGTCAATAATACCAGGCGTTGCTACTGCAAGTTTTTTCGATAACTCAGACAACTTTTACTTAATTTGCCAATCCATTTTCTATTTTGACATAAAATGATCCGCTTGGAGTAGAAGCAGATGGAGTAAGAGCAGAAGGACGTGCTGTAGGTGAGACAAGAGGAGTAGGATGTTGAGGCGAAACAGGGGTGTGGGAAACACCTTTTGGCCAAAAGTGTTACAGACAGAGCAATTTGTATTGAGCCATCATTACTTTCTCTGTAGCTATTGTAGCAATTATTACACCTTTATTTGAATAATCTTTTCAATCTTTCACCTAACGATAATTTGCCTCTAATCTTGTCATTTATTATTTCAATATGTTTACTCAGATTCCTCTCTAACTGTATTAGATCTTCAACTGCTTGAGCTAGTATGCTTTCAACACTTCCCAACTATTCTTATAATACAGTTTTTTGGTTTGGGTCTGTTTCGTAGATGATGTCCTTTTTTTAACTCTTCAATCTGTTTTTTATTTTTTATTTTTTTTATTTCTCTCTTCATATATTTCAACATTAGATTGCACGGATTCTATTTTTGATTTTATAAATTCGGCAGCATTTGTATAACCCCTTATTTCTCTTTTCTATAGTGTAATGAATGATTGCTTAAATACTGATGGGAGTTATCCACTTTGAATTCTTCTGTAATATCCGTCAATTCTAGTCTCAGTTACTCTTACCTGTTGATCAAATGGATCCTTTGTGTCTATTGTTCTCATATCTATTTCTTCGGGTACTTTTATTGGCTGTCGTTGAAACTGGGTTCAAGTGGATATCTAAGTCGTATCTCCTCTTCAATAGGCAACACCCATTGGAAAACTTGGTTTTATCCAGCATATTGTAACAAGCAACTCCTTGCCAGTCTGGCCTGCGATAGTGCTGGGTGCTAGCAGCGTTTTGATGTTGCCTATCCTAGAGATCTTAAATGTCTTACCATATGGTTTTACATAATAGTGTGGTTTTTATGTGAAGGTTGGTTTTCCCCAAATTGTATTTTAATTAATTCATTACAAGGCCGTGTTTTATCCCCCCCCCCCCCCCACTACAAGGCGAGAACTTTTGGCGAATGTGAAAGTTTTGAATCTCTAATTGGTTTGACATCATCAAAACATCTGACACTTTGCTCTGCAAAATCATTAGCAAAATTTATAGTATATTTTGCTTCCGTTTGAATATGTGCATCTAGATGATCTTTATACAAAGGATTTTCAATTAAATAATTAAAATCATTACCAACACTCTCAATTAGTTTTGATTTATATAAATAGCAGAGAAATGGAGAAAGAACTACGGCAGAGCCCTGGAAACTTTCTTTAGGAATTTATGAATCTAAGCAGGAATTAAACATAGTTATTGGAATGGAATATAAATAGAGATAACTGGTACAAATATGACTGAAACCAAGTTGGAAAAAATGGAAGAGAAACAGGTCAAGAAGACATAAGAATCTTTGTAAATGCTAAAGCTTCCACAATTTAGAAGTAATTTCCGGATGTTGGAATTTATAGAGTGTCATCACTGATTAGAAGTTTTCTTCCAATCGACAAGTTAGACAACTTAAAGTAAAAACTCAAATCGATAACTTGGGTTGCAAAATTAACTGAACCATAATTACAGGACTTGAATAGAATAATATACATCACGGGATTTGTGTAGTTCAAACTGAGATTACCTCTATCTGCATTAAATGCAGGTTTGATTACATTCGCACATATTAATTTCGAAATGATAACCTTAAATAAGGAAATACTGAATGAATGATTAATAAATAAATGCATGTTGTATTGTTGTTGATACATTTTCGGTTTTAATCACAATGGTTATCTACTTATGGTATAATGAAGTCCATAATGAAAGAATGACTAGACAATATCGTTCAAAATTTCCTCAAGGATAAAGTTAGTCATCTTGGAAAATTCAAAGTCTTTGTCTTTTTCTTGCGCCTCTTTCCTCGAAGGCATTTTGTCATTTTTAGATCTTTCTAATTGGCTATTATATATATTGTGTGTGATCAGTGGAAATATTTACTCAACTGCTCTGGATTGGATGGATCAAATGCAGAGCAAGGTATGACATACATGATCTATAGTTAAATCAGCTCCACTAACAACTTCAGGTTTTGACAAAATTGGTAACTAGGATAAAATTCAATTGATAAAACATCACGTATTTTCCACGCCGTATCTGATTTAATATATTTAGTCAGTGCTCTCAGGTGAATGGCATCTTTGTTTTGTGTTATATATATATATATATATATATATATATATATATATATATATATATATATATATATATATATATATATATATATATATTCTCTAGTATTCATTATGGCGTTTCTACTTTCATCTCTTCATTTGTTTTACCATATTTTTGATCTCTCCATTTTCTCACGTACTCTCTTTTACCGGATATACAGTAACCGATTTTATTTAATTCAGTTATTTTGTTTTCTTTTTCGTATGTGGGACATAGTTTTGTATCCGTCTTGTTTATTTAAACAATGAAATTTCAAATTATTTTTTACTAATAATAATCATACGGAAATATGACTTGCAATTAACCTACAAGTCATAACCTATGTTCAGATTCAGAGGAAAACTGATCTAACTTACAAATGTTTGTGTAAATTAAATGGAAAACAGCGAACACAAAAATGAAAACGAAGGCAAGAGTAATAAAGAACCTGAAATGTAACTTTACAAAAGCCAAACTATCTACATAGAGTTGAGATTGTTAGAAAACTTGGGAGACGTTCTGTAAGACCAATGTTGAGCGTTGAAAGAAAGAACAAGGAGATTCCAAAATGTACAAGATGAAAGAAAATATTAAATGTACCTACCTATTACCTGATAGGTGGTGGTGTACCTGTTCAAAGCATCCTTTTCATGGTCAGAAGTGGAGTTGTTTATGTTGTTAAATCTGAAGAGACAACAAAGTCTGTACTGAGCAAGTCGTTTGAAACCATGAAAATCAACATAACTTAAGAACAACATGACCCAACTTTGTCTTCTTACAACGGTAAAGCATGGACTTTGTCCAAAACAATACCAGAAATGCTGGTAATGTTTCTAATAAGTCCGCCGTCAAACATGGGTATTGACAAGGTTATTAAGCTAATGATTCCAGTTTCTTTAAAACAGCACACAGTTATCTACCTAATAGCAAATGAACTTGTATATGAGAAATTTGTACCCAATAAATAGCGGAGTATCTTCAAACAAAATTAATACTTCTGGACTAAAAGATAGTTACATTTCTGTTTTAAAAGGCAAGCCAGAGATGAATGTGAAAAATGCAACAGTACAAGCTGTAAAACGTAGCGGTGACAGCTACGAACCAAAGGCCATCATGTACTTAACACAGCATCTACAGAGTCAATAAAACCGGCTATGACAACACTGTCGAAACGGTCTCTTTCCTATATATAAATAAGTGAGAAAGTACCAAGTGCTCTACCGTTATGTCATAAACTGCCGATAGCTTCCCTCTGCGGTACAAAACCAACTGAAAATGTTCCTAGTATTATGTTGCACAAAATTGATGAGTTTAAAATGATTTGATAAGAGAGATTTAACACTGTAGTAGAAGTGTTTTAAAAATACGAAATAGCATACAATGTTGTTTGGAATGGGGTGGGGGCTAGCATGGCAACCTTTTCAAGTTGTATGCGAAGAAGGTGCTCCAGGATTAGTTACTGGTGTAGTTGTTCTTTTGACTTTTATGAGGTTTAGTACAACATTAATAAGTCAAAGTTTATTTACGACATAGTTTTTAAAAATGATGTAATAGTAGCATCAGTAATTTAAACAGAATTGACGACATGATATAAAAAAAAACTATAAGTAATAATGAAATCAACCATGAAGGAAAGGGATCCTAGAGAAACTTACAGAAAAGAATACAAGTTGGAAAAAAGTATATGATGTTTATGTTTTAGCTGCGCTAAATTTGCCTATACAAATAGACAGCTGTATTACAATAGACGCATTCCCTGAAGAAGACATATATGTTATCAGTCCAACTGACAACGGAAATGGTATACTATCGATATTATTGCAATGTTTATGCAGACAATGTTTACTACAACCAGAATGATGAGAGTTTTTAGATGTACAAGTTTTATCAAACTGATTTATCGCAAGAAATTAGGTAACTTTTTATATATTTGACTATGTTCGCACATCGTCCTGTTGGATTAAAATATTAGCAGATCAATATGTAATTCAAATTTTAAAAACTCAGAATTCTACACAATTTTCATTAACGTATGATTTAAACCTTTACAGATTTTGTAGGATGTTAATATGGACTTTAACATTAGATTAGAGGCAGGCAATCAAATTGTTGCCTACTTATTAGATGTTAAAAAAGAATCTTAACGTAACTCTGGTAAACATGCAGTGCACGAATCTAATCCTTACAACAGTGGTTCTCAAACTTTTTTGATCGCGACCCTAAATACCATCTTTTGCGACCCAAATGCAGTACCAGCATATGGTCGCGAGGATCCTCGCAACCCTCATTTGGGTCGCAACCCGGGGTTTGGGAACCACTGCCTTACAACGTAAAGAAAACATGCATATACCATCTGGAAGAGAACACTTGTTTTGATATTTAGATTGGAAAATATGTATAAACCATCTGGAAGAGAACAATTGTTTGGATAATTAGATTGGAAAACATGCATATACCAGCTGGAAGAGAACAATTGTTTTTATAAAAAGATTGGAAAACATGCATATACCATCTGGAAGAGGACAATTGTTTTGATAATTAGATTGGAAAATATTCATATACCATCAAAAAGAGAACAATTGTTTTGATAATTAGATTGGAAAACAAAACAGAACCAACTATTCAGTCAGGATGTAAAACTAGCAGCAGTATCACTATTTTTTACCCCAAAATATCAGAGCAGCAGGAGACATTATTGGAGCAACACTCGGCAAAGGGCTAGCAACTATCTTTTCAGATTATTTGATCAAATTGAAGTTGATGAAGAATTAGACACGATAAAACGTTGAAGAATTACAGAGAAAAACCGTAACACTTACAAAATCCTCTTAAGTGGTAGAAGGTGGTAAACAAGACAACGAACTGGACAAAATTTGTCTACAGTATAGTACGATTACTTCTAAATCAACTGCGCAATCAGTTAATGAGAGAGAGAGAGAGAGAGAGAGAGAGAGAGAGAGAGAGAGCAGCAGCAGCAGCAGCAGCAAATACAACTTTAACAAATCAAATATTCGATTCTTCCAGAATGCGCTTCAAAGAGTGTTTTGATACTATGTAAAATAAAGACGAAGAAAGCGATTCAAAACAGTTTTACAACTCAGCAATACCAACAATCTCAGTGACTTTAGAAGGCCTGCCACAGGTTGTTTTCTTTCTCATGGTTTTCAACTGAAGCCACGACGTATTTTCTTTATGATGAACACCAAAAGCAGAAATCAATAACGTAAGTGGTAACTGTATTTAAACTGACTTCCAATGCACCTCACCTGAGCTGATGTGAAAAGCACACATTATAACAGATTGCATGGTAGTGATACGTTCAACTAGGTATACAATTTTAAATCAACATATACAAAAATGTAGATGCTCACAAGTGAGGCAAGTGTAAGTGTTGAAACTTTGTACACTGATAACCATTGTATATAACTTGATTTGAGAAGTACACATGATAATCGATGCTCAGGTAAATATTCAGACAATTACCTAAACTTAAGTATGTTTCAGACATGTATAAATGCATGTGAAAGAATCTCATAAGATGATAACTGAGTAAAATTATGTAAAGAAGATTGATTTTATGATGTTGCTGCTGTGCTTCGATCAGGTAATGCAGCTCCTCTAGTACATGTAGTCGGAGGGGAAACGTAAGTGTTGACAGTCACGAAATTGTGGAACAAGGAGATGAAGCATACATGTGGACAAAGTCAAGTTTAGAAAGACCAAAACGCAGGATTGAAATAAACAGTCATTTATATCGATACTAACGGTTACAGAAGCTGTTCCGTGTTTCATTTTCAAATAATTTACAAACCTTTCATTCACCTACTGTGACGAGTTTCGTGAATCATAGCAGATGCTTTGTTGATGCCTTTGATCACAAATGCAAATATCAAAACCCGCTAATGAAAATAAGTAGCAACATGACACAAGTTCAACCAAGAAAGAAACAATCTGGCCAGCACTCTTAAGGAACCGGTATTCATGAAGCCCTATTTAATTTTTCAACGATCGAATCATCTTTGCTTCTTGGCACATCCTCTAGCACCATATACTGCATCTCTCACAGTGTTAGTCATTGATGGAGGAACAGCTGATATATTCATACTACTTGCATTAATAAAACAGCAATTGTCACATCCTTTTCTATAAATTGCTGTTTCAATGTTTCGCCTAGTGGTAATATTTCTCTAACATTTTTCTTAATCTTGTTAATACTTTGTCCATATATTTTATCAAACTTGGTTATATGTCCAACTGCTTGAGCTTCTATGCTTTCAATAATTTCCAACTTTTTTTTTTTTTTTTTTTTTTTTTTTTTTTTTTTTTTTTTTTGGTTTGTTTTTTCAGGTAGGCTCTTATGTTTAGGACCGTTTCTTTCCTGATTTTTTTCTTTTCGCTCTTAAACATGTGTTCCATAGATTTCAACATAAGATTTCTTATATTCTATTTTAGAATTGATAGCTTCCTCGGCATTTACATAAGTCCTTAATTATCTTTCCTCTTGTGGAGTGAATAGTCTTTTCAATGCAGGTGGAAGATCAACACTTTGAATTCTTCCTTGGTAATCATTTAATAAAAGTTTCTGCTTTTCATACCAGGTCATCAAATGGCTCATTTATGTCTTACTTTTCGCATCTCTATTTCCTCGATTACTTTATTCATTGCCTTTCCCAACAGCGGATTCATGTGGATATTTAGGTTTTATTGTGTGTTACACAGTCTCTGCCATTACTCCAGTACATCGGGGTCTATTTAATTTATCCTGAAATTCTTCTCTTATGATAAAACTAGGTTCTAGATGCTGGTTTGTAAAATCCCCATCTTGTAATTATTTAATACAACTGAACCCTTCGGCTTTTCTCTCCATTGACCTTTATCCAAGCCTACTTTATGATCACATTTTTAAATAGTTCCTCGAATTTAATTTCTGTTTGTTCTTGTCGAAACAGTGGACCTTTTACTTCATCAGAACCATAAGCAATATTTGCATTATTGTCAACTTGAATTTGATTTTGTGTTTGTACTATCTCATCATTATCTTCATAAATCCTTTCATTTATAAATCGTTACCACCATGTGCAATATTGTAGCTATCCCACTACCAAAGATTGTGCCTTTACCTCAGAGGTGCGCCGAAGGCACATGGACACTTTGTGCCCTGCAACCTATCCTGGAGGGACAACGGCACGCGTGCAAATTATGATTTTAATTATGATAAGTGGGCAAAGCACAACTAAATAAATAATGGAGATTTATCAAAAACAAAAATAGCAATAACCCCATTTTCCAGAATTGTGCCCTGCAAGTGTGCCTTCGGTTTAATTCGAAGATTGCAAAAACGAACACACAAAGAGATAAGGTGCAAACACCTGACTGAAAACTGGAAAAATGGACAAGAAACGAATAAGGGTTTGCACGAGTCCATTGACAATGCTAGAGCTCCTAAAATTTCGATTCGTTGTCAAACTTTGTAATCTACACAGTGATATTGTTTATTTACAAATTTCTCAAATCGACTACTTTGAAACCTTACAAATTATACGGAAAGTTAATTACATGATTTCAAATGTTGCTATATTCTACACTGGCTTTGTAATTCACCTTGTGATTACCTTTGTCGGTACTGACTATTTGTGTAACTATATTAAAACATATTGACATTTTTTTTTAAAGTGACAAAAAAAAGTAATTAAACAAAATAATAATAATAATAATAATAATAATAATAATAATAATAATAATAATATTAATAATAATAATAATAATAATAATAATAATAATAATAATAATAATAATAATAAGGAATTTTGAAAATGTCGTTGTCCACACATAGTCCACGGCGACGAAGACAGTGCAAAGGACGGAATCAGTGCTGAGTACAGTTCATCAAAAATGATTATTAAATAAATGTGTACTGGTAGCTTTGTTGTTGATGAATCTTCACTGTCAGATAAATAATGTAGCATGTGCAAAGCAGAGTGAATACTTCCGTACCAAATGAGTATACCTTCGGCACACATCTAAAGCATGATTACATTTTGCTTTTGAAAAGCTAGCCGAAGAACACTTAAAAAGTCAACGGTGTGCCGTGTGTGTGTGTGTGTCTGTCTGTCTGTGTCTGTTTGTATATATATATATATATATATATATATATATATATATAGGTTGCAAAAATTAAACGAGATTAAAAATGATTTGGTCTGAGATATTGAACACTATCGAGGTGTTAGAAATACAAAGTATCACAACTTGTTTTGAACTGGATATTGGCTATCATGGATTAAATTTCAGGTGATATAGGAATACCAGCAGCTGAAATATGTGTTGCGGGAATAGTTCTTCTCTTTGATTTAGCGGATTTAATGCAATCTTGTTAGGATTTGTGCAAAAACTTTCAAGTAAATGTTCATCGACACCACATGTCTAAAACAAGATGAAAAAGCAACATCTATGTAATTCGTAAGTAAACAGGACTGACGACATTGTAAGCAAAGCGATTAGTGAAGATTAAATCAACCACGTTTATCTGAATCATACCTAATACAACAGATTCAAGGATAAGAAAAAAATGCAATAAGCAAATAAATTGACCATAGAGAGATCAAATATATTTTGCAATACATTTGAAAAGTATATCAGCCCTTTTTCAAATTCTTTCAAGCAAAGGAGATACAATTATCCTCGAACAACCACTTTTCGTGCACTTAACGTGAATTTTAATGCTTTCGTTATAATATTGTGAGAATCTATTCAAATAACCAAAGAAAGTGTTCAATTATATCTACCTCATTTAATCATCGTTAAAAAAAATTGGCATTCATGTACATTAGTTCAGAATTACCGTTTTTCCGAGCGTGTGTAAGAGTACTTATCTCCAGAAGTGTTGTCCATGGTTCGCGACACTGACTAAAAGGTCACGTGGCAAATGACCGGAATATGTCAGTTATGCCAAGGTATGGATATTATTAGTTTATAGCGTCTCCATGTATTTTAGATAAAAAAAATAAAATGTAAACATGAAGAAGAAAAAAATTCCGTTAATTCCATATGCAGTTTGTGCACTTACATTACTGCTTGCTTTTTCTTTACCATCTAAATACATGACTCAATAGACTGAGAGAGACAGGCAGACATACAGAGACAGAGGGAGAGATTAATTTAAAAATAGACACTGGTGAATGGATATACATTTTATTATAATAGATTCAATGTATTTGATGTAGAATATATGTTCATTATGAACTAATAATGAAACGAAAAAGTCCGGAGTGAATATACATTTCGAGTGTAAATTTTTCTTACGTTCTATAAGAACCCCACATGATCAAAACCAAATATTTACATTGGCTATCTAGTTGTATTAATTCCCAAAGTTGGTTTTCCTGTTCAAAATATGTAAACAAAGTCATCATGTGATCGGTGGCGCTATCTTTAGCATAAAATAAAATAGAAAATTCTTGGCCAAAATGTCTGACACAAAAAAGGCATTAGTGACAATATAGATTTTCATTATGATTTTTTTTTAAAATTACATGAAAGTACCTGTTTTGTCTGAATTTACTGTTTAATTCATTCCGGTCACTCTTGAAGAACGCTGGTGACACCGTTGATGACGTCATTATCTCGAAACAAGCGCGTTAGGTCGCGAGAAACATGGCGCACGATGGAAGGATTATCACGAGATCAGCTGGTTGGACGATATTTAATTAATATTATGTTTGTTTTTATTTCGTATCTACTTATTTATTTTTTTTACTTTTTCCATTCTGCATCTTTTTCCTTCGTTTGTAGATTTTAACAAATTACAAATAACCTAGAATAGGCTACGCTGGAATATCCAATATCTATACTCCTAAAACAATGGTAATAGCATAACTAACACACTCAGGAATTATTCATTTAAAGCATTAAACTGTGCCATTATTTATGATGTGTTCAACTTTTATCTTTTAGGTTATCTATTTATCGTCGTAGTCTCACTTATCTATATATTGAATGACATGGTATATATCGCCTAGCTCACACGCACCAGCGCTCTAACCAACACGACCATGCGTTCATGCTCACAAATGGCTAAAACAAGGTCGAAATAAAGTATTCGAGGAGCACAAGCAGTTACTTACTAGGCAAGCCGAATTTAACACTCAGCCGTATGCACTTGTTTTATGACGGCGACTTTGTCCTCTGATCTTCCCCGTATTCCATATATGGTAACCCTCGACCAGGCCGTACTCTAAGTTCAACTGGTATTTCAGGGATAGGCACTACCCCGTGCAATAGTAATGACGTCAGACGCTGTCATCAATCTCCGGTAGCATACAGAAGAAATAAGATCTCAAATGGGTAATGATTTAATATTGAATTTATGAAACTCGTTGAATAATTTCCAGCTTTTGCGAGCCTTGGCGAACAAAAGCTGGAAATTATTCAACGAGTTTCATAAATTGGATATCAACGCGTTTCATAAATTGGATATCCAGTTGTTGGATATTCTTGTGAAGGGATTATGACTGGATGCAAAAAATTTACTAAATCTAGACTATGCAGGTATTACTGTGTATAATAGTGATTCAAGATTTAATGTTTTTTGTGACCGGATATTTGTATTATTTTATTTGGATGAATGCTGTGGTTGGAAAACTTTCTGTCAGTCGGGATACCGGCATTTGTCCACATTCTTCTTCTAAACAGAGGTGAGTTTATTTACTCCTATCGGTTAACATTTAAACCATGCTTGTCCTTGGAGTGAGTAGCTACGATGTCGTAGCCTCGACATGGTCCACGAAAAAGGGGGTACTAATATTAGTACTAGGGGGTTGGGTAAAATGTACTCGTGTTTCTAGTTCTACATTTGGATCCTCCAGCCCTCTATCCCAGGGGTGTCACACTAATTTGCTGTGGCAGGCCAGAATTGATATAAATAATAATAATAAATAAGAATAAATAATAATAATAAAAAACAATAAATAATAATAATAAATAATGAGTCTGACGGGCCATATGTTTGATACCCCTGCTCTATCCATTGACCGATACTATTAATTTATTTGTATCGAGCTCCAGTGGGGAATATTGGCCATATTCCGAGAGACCTAACCTTTTTTTCTCCATGCCCTTTGGGCAATCGATTAAAAAAAAATGGCCGCCAAAATATTGATAGTAATAGTAAAAAACAAAAGGTTCCAGAAGGCGGAGTAAGGAAAATTCCCACGGTCGCAGTCAATCAGTAAAGAGAATACTGCACAAGAATTTCATGGGCTTATTTGGACCAATCAAATTCATATAAAGTGATATGCTAACAAGTTAACATATCAAAAATATTAAACTGCACACACTATATGTAAAGCGTACCAACTATGTGATAATAATATTTATCGCATATTAGCCTATCAGCCTTTTGCAAACATATAAATATACAGAATGAATTCATACCAAAATGATGTAATAGCAGACACATATTAAAAAATATATATAATATAGATCATATATAGTATCTTTAAATCACACAGTGTAATTGAAAATTAAATAGCAAAAATGAAACTTTTGACGTATGCGTGAAAATATGAATCATTATCATTCTTGAAATGTATGTTAATTGCTATAAAAGAAATAACTAACAATCTGGAGACGACAAAAAAGCACTTTTTAAACAATTAAACGTTAAATAAATTAATTGAAAGATTATGGTGCAGACTTCATGAAATCATTGTTAAGTTTAAAAGATATAAAATTGCTTAATTTGGTATCGACTTCTGATTATTACTTGAAAAGAGATGAATAAATTTGGCCATAATTGGATGCTTCAAGTAATATTTAGGTATATACTTGCGTCTCCATTCTATGTAACACTGTCATTCTAATATAAAATTAAATTCGTCCTCTATCACGCTACAAAATCAGATGTTCTATTTCATGATACCGCTTGTGCCTTCACCCATGTACACCTGTTTTAACTTGGAGTCTCTGAAAAAATGATGTTCGCAATTCAGTTAATGATATTCTAAAATTCTTAATAGTTATGAAAGTAAGATATTCATTATATGACAAACAGTTTGCAAGATGAATATATAGCCTTGATGGACTAGAAGATTCATGCCTAAAATTACAATTCTGAATAAAGTTGTCTTACAAATGTTGCTTTACTATTTGTAGGAACACATACCAACATCTTGTTGCAACAATAGGCCTACGTGTTCGAAATCAAGTGTTTCTAAAAGTTCTTGAATTCTTACAAACGACGAAATTTTATTTGGACTTACTACTATATATTCTGCATATAAAATGGCATATACAATTTTTGTGCATTTTCTTCTGCGAGAATTTTCCATTTTTAACCAGTATTTAATAATCCAAAAAAATTTCCTACAAAGAACTCTCCCCAAATCACTATATACAACGTAATTCGGTGTTGACTGTTTTATGATAGAACTGGAGCAATAAGAACATCAAATAATTGCATGCAATGTTTGACCGTATATCGGAAAATGAATACAAGTACTTATTTAATGTAAACAATGATTTCATTGCTTGTCCTACTATAGATTTTTCAGCTTCTGTAAGAGTAGCCTGTCGTAAAAAAAAGGTCCTAACTATTTCAATGTCAGTTCCATCATAATAAACTTGTTCGTTATTCGCGACTCTACTACCATTCCGAAAAATCATAAACTTAGATGTATTTATTATTAATTTCCATTTCCATTTTTAGTACTTCAGTGCATCTCGTCCCTTTTGTCAACCATCACTACTTGTTGAAAATTTGCAACATATTAGTAATACCATAATTAGACCCCAATGTCAATACCATCGATACACTTTTACATCTAAAGTTTATCTAAGCCATTAATAAACATTGAAAATGAAAACGGTATTGAACATTTCATTTGTCGTACACTCGTTTTACAATAAAATTCATGTAGTGCTCATAGATTTCGTTACATTGAATATCATACTTTTAATACCAATTTTAATAAACATCAACCACTGCAATTTTCTTGCAATATAATTGAATACCTTTTTAAAATCGATACATGCATTGGATAATATGTTACCTGAATTAACTGGTGATGTAATTAGTACGTGGAGTGTAAATATATTATCAATAGTAGACGTAGTGAACTGAATCCAGACTAAGCTATATATATATATATATATATATATATATATATATAATGACAAATCCGACCTTTAGGCGACAGCATATAAATTGGTACCTTTTGGCGACATCTTTGTACATTGAATATGTGTGAATATCTGCGAGTCATTCTTGTGCCTATATAGTGATTTCTGTATGGACTATTGCTATTGAAAGGAATGTAAAAGGTCATAAAAAGTGGTAAGACAAAATAAATGACAAACATATATTTTTGGTCGCCAATTTACTGTCGCCGGAAGGTAAAACGATTTCCGTTCATGCATACAACCAACCATTGGGCGACATATTTGTATGTGTCGCCCAACGGTTCTATATATATGTCGCTCAAAGGTAATCACCTAATGGTATCATATACTATGAAAATTCGCTATTACGACCAGCAGCGGGACGGAAAGAAAGTGGTCGCATAAGCAGAGTGGTCTAAATATCTGGCTTCTGCTGTCAGCATCCATCGGGTAGTGGTTTATGTGATGACTATATAGTCCAGTCAAAATAGTGGTTTGACCCAGGACAAATTGCAACAGAAATGAAACCAGTTGCATTCAAGTTGGAAGGCTGTATTGATTCACATATGAAAAGTCCCCCAAAGTCCTATGGTGGGAAATTGATTAATTATCCATCATCATCATCTTTATTTCCTTCCGTAGAAGATTGCATGATATAACAATAAATCATCTGAATACAATCAATAAATAAGTACCAAAATAAAGAAATGAATACAAAACAAACAAACACGAATTAAAAAAAAAAAAAAAAAAAAAAAAAAAAAAAAAAAAAAAAAAATTTGAATCCGGGGCGCCGTAGAACCAACATCAATTACTTCGTACATACAATAATGTCAAGAGATCTATAGTGTGAACATCATAACATTGTTCGTCTATGATATAAAATAGAATACCAGAACATAGATTCTTACAGTATATCCATCATTAAAGTGTTCCTCAGCTGCATAAGTTGCAAGTTTAAGTACCTTATTTGCAGAAGATAGCTGCACACTGCATGACAAAGTATGCTGCATACAGGGCGAATAACTTGCAGTTTTCTTTGTCCGATTACACCTGCTGGTAACCTTTTACCTAGAAGATATTGCAGTAGCAGCTCATCTTCTGCATTAAATAACGTAATATGCAGGCTCAGTGGAAATTTATCAGTCAGGAAATCCCAGAAAGAGTTTCTGAAATCCGACATATAAGGACAAGCAACACAACAATGAAGTATCAAGTCTGTATAAACATTCCCACATCGAATACACATATCGAGCTGTGTTTGAGGAACAGCAGCCCATAGTTTAGCTACATATGTAAATACCTTAGTGTGCTGTCTGGTTTTAGCAGACTGCCATACTGAGGCAGGTCGCAAGGATTCGTGTATCGAAGAGAATCTATCAAAATCTGCTTGATTAGACATACGAACTCTCCAGAGGCTATTTTCAAGACCAGCAATTTTTGACCTTACAATTTCCTTTCCAATTTTGTTTATCTGGAATTTCGGAATGCTGCAAATAATCAGTTAGATACTCAAGCAAGTCAAACTTCTTTAACGTATAATATAGATTTGAAATTAACCCGTAGCTTGACATGCATCCGCTCAAAATGAAGTGAAATAACGCAACGTTAAACACACGTTTAGTATGTACGTTATTAGGCATCAAACACAATCTGTGTAAAAACATCAATTTTCTTCTATCAATTTCGGACTGAGCTGATGTCCATCCTAACATTCCCAGAGCGATGTTTGATCTTGTATGTGTTGGGAAGCCTTGTAAATGTTTGGCAACATACCTCAGAGTTTTATCCAATGAAGAGAGGTCACTTTTTGAAATATTAAACCATAATTCACTTCCATAAAACATTGAAGGAAAAATTACCTTTTTGATCACATTTGCAGCAACCAAAGGATTTAAACCATTAGGTTTAATGCCAATACCAAACAGACCGTGAAAAGATTTTTTCCCTTTCTTGCATGCATCGAGTATTGCGTCATGCGACGTCAGCTTTGAGTTAATCCGGTGGTCCCAGGTGTGTTGCCGAATCAGTAACCGGCAAACATGACGGCCCAAGATACCATTTCATATTGACATAATTCTTGTATTGGGACCGAAAATGATAATGTATGACTTTGTGACACTAAGCTCAAATCGCCACTTATTGCTGTAGGCGTATGCTATATCTAACAGCTTTTGTAGATTGCTAGGATATATAGCCAAAAGTGAAATGTCATCAGCTAGGGTTGGATTTCCCACAGCTAAGGATCCAATCTTTGCTCCAAATCCACTATTCTCTAACTGGAGCAGCAAGTCATTTATAAATATTGTGTACATCAAGGTTGATAAAACACCCCCTTTTCTCACTCCTTGGCCAATTGAGAACCAGTCTGAAATTTGCCCATTGACAAGGACTTTGCTCTGTAAATTTATATACATGTTAAAAAATATCAAAAGGGATTTACCCGTAATTCCCAACATGAATAATTTAAAAAGTAACCCTTTGTGCCACACGGTATCAAATGCCTTTTTTTGTATCAAGAAAAGCAGCAAAAACCCGTGAACCCATGTTTACATTATATTGTACTGATTGCAACAGCGAAAAACTCGCTGTTGTGCAGCCTAAACCTTTTTGGTAACCATGTTGTTGTGAACTGGGTATTATTAGAATTAAAATCCTTTGAGCCAAGTTACCAAACGTTCATGTATATTTTTCTCTAAAGTTTTGTAGATAACAGGCAGTAAAGTAACAGGTCTGTAACTTTCGAGGGAGTTCTTTGATTTTCTGTTACCTTTGTACAGTGGGATTACTAACCCTTTTTTGCAGTCTACAGGTATGTAAGATTGATCAATCATCTGAGTAAATAAAATTGTCATACACTCTATGAGGTAATCGCTGCCATAGATCAAATGTTCATTGCAAATTCGATCATGGCCTGATGCTTTTGATTTCTTTAGACTATTAATGCTTTCTCTTACTTCATTTACACTGATACTGGTCTGTAAGGCCTCGATATGGCTTGTTCCATCTTGTAGAGCCCGATTTAATTCACTCTCTATAAATTCATAAAAGTTTTCGTCAAAACTATGGCTAAAATTTGGCGTGTGAATGTCCTCATAGTATCTGGCAAAGCCATTTGCAATGGAAGCATCATCACGGACACAAACTCCATCAGTTGATAGTTCCTGACAAAAATTTATATTGTTCCCTCTCTTAACATTGATCACTTTCCAAAAGTGCCTTACATCGCATTCATGTGCTGTTTCAATTTCTTCATATACCTCACCCATATATTTTTCCACAGCTAGTTTTTGAAGGTTTCTAAAGTCTCTCTTCTTATCTTTATATTCTCTGTAAGAATTATATTGACCACCCCTCGGTCTTCCCTCATTTATCCAAATATACCTAGCTTGTCTTTGAAGTTTATGTGCTTCTTTGAGTTCATTTGACCAGTATGGTTTGGCATGATAATGAATTTGGACTTTGGAAGCGTGATGTCGCTTGACTGCTGTATTGCATTAACAATGTGCCCGTAAAATCTATCAACATTGTCCGAAATAGTATCTATATCAAAAGTTTTCAGGCGATGGTCCAGCTCAGTTTGATAATTTTTCAATGTATCGGCGTCTAATTTTATTTCCAAGCTATGTTATTTTCTCTTTATAGACTGTCTGAAGTCTCTCCCACAGGTCACTGTACGAAGGGAAGTAAGGATAGGGAGGTGGTCAGATATCACGTGCTCTTCGTAATCTGAAACAATGTGCACACTCCGTAAGCTACCTATGCATTGATCCGACAGTACAAAATGATCAATCATCGTTCTTGCTGGGGTGAATGTATAACGGGAACCAGTGCATATTATTAAATGTCCAGCACTCACTAGATTATTATATCGCAAGAACTCATGAAATACCCTGTCTTTGTAATCTCTAAAAGTGTCTGGTTCAGCTACTGCATTGAAATCCCCTGTAAAATACACGTTACCCAGCTGTGAGTACTGATCATACAGATTTTGAATCAACTCAATTTGCGCCCTGTAACAATCTATGCCATACAATAGGGGTCGGCATATATACACAAAAAATATATACATTTTGCATATCTGGAAATTTGAATTCTATGCCAACAATTCTGTCACTTTTAACGTCATCTATGAAGTTAGCATATCTCATGAGAGAGGTTTTGCAGAAGATTGCAACTCCTCCTTACCACATTTTATTAACGTGCTATTAGAGGAAATATCCTCTGCCTTAGCGATGCATTTATAATCAGAACGAATAGAATCGCAAAATGGAAGTATGTTCTGTAATAGTTTATGTTCAGTTATGCAAGCTACATCAACATATATTTGTCCAGCATTGCACTAAAGCTAAGAGCAGAGGACATAATTCCTCTAACATTCCAGCTCAGTATATTCAGATTCATATTAACTTGCAATATAGGCATCCTTAATACTTATGCAGTGTGAAAGCATGACTAAAATGACAAAAATGACAAAACACATTAACTTACGACAGTATATATGGCAGATTTATGAACAATTGACTGTGTCGCCCTAGTCTTGGAATATCGCCTCCTGAACCTTCATTTGCCTCCTGATCGCGATTGTTCAACCTATCTCGCCAGGATTGATTCCCATACCACCTTCATACATAAAAACCTTTTGGCCATGTTACATCATTTTCACAGTGTAGCAGTCTGAATTATAAACAGTCAGCTTGGCCGATAGACAATTACGTCTACTGTGGATTAGCTTTATTGATAACGGCTCTATATCGTATTCTTGCAAGAATTTACTGAGGCCTTCAGCAGTAGATTTGACGCCAATACCACCAACATAAAAGCGCCTTGTTCTACGTCTAACCACACCTTCAAATACAACGTTCTCATCATTGTCATAAGCATCCCATGTCCAGCAATAACATCTGAGTCCGATTTCTAAACTTGGTTTACCAAACGATCTAGGTCTTTCTACCTGACCCCCAATGACGGTAGGTATCTTGCTAGGAGGGGTTTTTCAAATCAATACCTTTTACATTACTGTTGCTAGCCATCGGATGCCTACCATGCTCTATCCTGGTCGATAGTACCATGTTCTGAAAGCTGTTCGGTGTGGGCTAACGGTTTATTTTGATTCCGAATAGGTGTGCGCGGCGGCATTTATCGCATTAGGATGAACATTGGCATTAGAAATCTGTGTGATATTTCCAGCGAAGGGGGCGATATGTCTTCTATCGACAGTCTGTGAAATTATGTCTGAGCTTTTTGAGACCAGAGTTTGCAGAACACTGACCCTCGTCTTTTCCAAAGCTGGTTGGGCCGTTACACCGGTTTGCGACTCCACTGCCGTTAAAACTGTGGAAGAGCGTTAGCCTCAACCGACACTGGAGACACACAGTTGGACACGGAGAGTTCCTGTTCTGAGGATTGCACTTGATGGGCAGCGGGTGTGTATTCACAACCAGTGGTGTTAGATTCAACCGAAACGGGAGATAAACAGCTATAGACACAGAAATCTGTTGCTGAGCTGCAATAGATGGAGAGTGTGATCACCCACAACCAATTGGCCACTACATGCTAGGTTACTTACACCTGGACTAAGCGTGCGCAACGACAAATCCGCATTAAAGTACATGGGTTTACTCAAGAGACTTCATCACGCTCGACACTAAGTTAACATAGTGTGGTGATACATTCATTTGAAAATGACTCATTTTCATCACTAACTTTCCCAATGGAAGTTCTATATTTTGTTCATAGCATTATATTTGTCACAGTATGAGAATTGTATGTGTTTAATTTTTTTAGAGACGTTACAAAACGTTGTAAACATGTATCTAATGATGATTGCTTTCTTGCCTTTTCCACCACCTTGTTTACAATTGATTGTTGTTTCATGATATGCTGAATGTACTAATGACTTTATTAATTTTCCTTTTCCAGTGTGAAAACGGGGGGGGCGGGAGGGGCGGGAAAGTTTACAAATTATTCCAAGTTCAAATGGAGAAGTGTGTAATTCTGTAATGGAAAACTGGAAATTAAAAAGCCAACTGCAGGGACCTTAAGGTAGCTAAGCATAAAATTAATAACAAGTAAAGCAAGAGGAGACAATATACAAAGTAAACACCCGAGTCAGCGTGTACACACAGAATGTCGTCGCACGCTATTGTCACAATCATCCCGTCCAAATCCAAAAGAAGTTTACAACTAGTAATCAGTTGAACAGAGGAAGAAAACAAGCAAAAAGTAGTACACTTCGGTCACAAAGAATAAAAGTTTTACCTTCAAGGAACACTTGTTTGTTTTGGTGCATTACAGCTCGGCTAAACTTGATAGGAACAACTTCCAAAAAGTGAGAAGCTATTTATACTCACTTTCCTGTAAGATACGCAAAAGATATGATGATGAGTCTATAACAGACAGGCAACATGTAGAGAAAGTAGGAGATGAAGGGGTTGATTTGTTTTGGGCAAAGGATTGATGTTCAGCCATTGCTGATCATTTCATGCTTCAGATGGCAAGTGTTACCATCAGACGATGGGCAAGTGTGTTTAAATTTTAGTAAACAACGAAAACCCATGCCAGAAGGCCTTCAAACTTACCGGGGCCAGAAGGTGCCAAGTCCACATAAATCAAAAGTATGCCGACTAACAGATAGATGTTAAAAGTGAAGCAGTATTGAAAAGTTGTCCAAATAATTGGACGAGAGAGAATGATGATGAATAGACAACTATTCATGATCATCATCAAAGAAGATGGATGATATTCTTCAAAATAACAGCTGTGAGGCTTATAAGCTTTAAATTGTATGAAAACATAGCAGCGAGAGATAGGAACATTTGGAAGACAACATTGTTATAACCTGAAATATAATGGCAAAATCAAAATGTATAGAGCATCAAAACCTACAGGCTGCTGACCTATAGAACCGCCCACATGAATCTTAGCATAATGGGCCTGCACCATAAGCAAAGTTCAAATAAGAAAAGCTAATGTCTGGAACATTAAAGTTATCAAGGAAACACTTAGACACAAACTGTCGCACCTTGCGATACTCCCCAATCCCTGCACGTCCTTGGATGTGACACAAACATCCAGAATATTTTGGAATAGTAAAAGGGGTAGCTCTATGAAAAGAAGCATCGAAACACACACACATAAAGTTTCAAGATATCATCTGCTAACCTTATACTGTGTGTGCCACATGCCAGTGCAGACGATGTCAATACTGCAGTATAAGAGCCCCTTGATTGCATATTCAGTGGAAAATACGGAGAAAAGACTGCATAGCCCTCCTATTATGAACAGTTTTATGTGAGAAACGTTGCAAAAGAGTAAACAGCAATTTGTTCAGCAACAAAAGTTTACCACCAAACTGGTGCTTGCCAAGCGAAGTAACCACAGTCTAAGACTGTAACTAAATCGTGGATGGGTGTTTACCAGATATGAATCCAGCAGAAGGGGATTGGAAAATTAACGAGAAGTGAGATGTTACCATAAGACGACTGATTTACCATCCAGCACCACGGTGAACTTCTGTCAGATAATACGATGCAAACGCCCAAACAGATTGTAGTAGCCCTAGAGATGTAGTTGTAAAAAACACAATTTCTAGAATGTTTGACAGCTTGTGGACACCTGTAGAGGCACAATTTATTTCCAACACCCCGCATCCAACATGGTAAGAAGAAGATGGTGAATTTTGGACTAAATAGATCTGGTCTGATATATTACCTGAATTTCACTCTATTTACACATTATACAACAGACACATTAGAGGTCTGAAATATAGCTTATGAACATTTGAGAAAATTTCTAAATAAAATATTAATGAAAATACAAGACAGCTTGATCCTAAAACTAGTATTAAGCCAGTGTATATGCTTTCAGTGTAACGACGTACTGCACGAAATTTAAGTTATTTATGCAATTTCAACAGGTGTTCTTAATTTGTTTTGTACATCATATCTTTTCATAAAATCAACACACAAGAGTTTAAAATTGGCTTTCAAATGGTAGTATTACTAATAACCAGGTACTTGTCAAAGTATTCGAGTTTAATAGCGCAAACGAGAAAAAATCAAACGTAAGTTAAATAGTTAATTAATCATAATGGCCATTTTATAAAATACATTTCCCCATCATTAAGATTTTGGGGGACTTTTAATAACATTGATGTATAGACCTTTCCCAAGCATCATCCAATTCAAAATTAATTCTGATTGCAAAATTTCCTGGGTCAAGCCTCTATTATAGAGTAAATGTTACTGGACTAAATAGGTAATTCGATCGATTGTAAATAGCGGGGTAAAATGGTAAATATCCCTCTGGACAGGTAATCACTGTTTCGTAAAAATCCGGAATATCGGAGTATTGTTTTTAATTTGGATTGTAAAAGAGTTTTACATCTTGGAGATAAATGTGATTCTTTAAGGTCATTAGAGATTTTCAGATCGCTAAAGCGGGTTGGAGTTTTATTACCAGTGTGGACGTGTGGAATTAAGTATTTTTTTTTTTTTATTTGGTTTGGGGGGTGGGTTGGGTTTTTTATTTATAAAACTGTATATAGCATTCATTCTAACATGTTTGTGGGTTTTTAACAATCATTGTATTCACACAACACGCCACACATCATAATGCTATACATGGTGGCCAGTATAGTTGGTGTGAATAAGAAACCTTATGGATTTTACCAACAGACCCACCGAGGAAAGCTAACTAAAACAAGGCTAAAGCAATTCCTCACGCACATCGCCCAACCCAAACGAATGACACGGATGAGAACTCAGATTCAATGGAGGACAGGCGTGGTGTTGAATGCCTTAGACCATACACGAACCCACCGCGTGTAGCCCCTGAAAATTTTCTGTGCAAATATACACAAAACACACACAGCAGAAACATAAATGGTCAACAAGCTGACAATGTTTGCTGCGTTTAACAAATGTAACCAATAAATCACAAAAAGCCCCAAACGTTGAATTATAAGTTAAATCTGATCAGCAGCTCAAAGCAGAGCTAGAGGCACTGTTTCGGTGAATCCACATCTCTACTATCTTATACAAAAGTTTGCAAAACGATATTGAAACTGCAATGAAATTTCTAAAAAAATTGAAACTTTCGGGATTGTTCAATTAGTTTGGGGGATTTTGCGGAGGTAATGAACAAGAGTAAGTTTGTTTCTTCTTCTTCTTCTTTCACTTTTATTATTATTTTTTGCTATAGTAACCAGCATAGATTTAAAACAACCTTCAACAGTTTATTGACAAAATCAGAGAGTGTCGAAATGCTCAAATTAAGATATATGTTTAAATACAACATCTCTTTTCATTAATGTATTCTATAAGAGAAGGTAAGGCCGCAAAAAAAAGGATATTGTTACGCGAGTATACGAGGAAAGCGGAACGGTGTTTCCTCCTCAAAAGAACAAAATAGAAGTTGATAAGGATTATAAGTCCATAGACATTGGGGGTAGGGCGGGGGGGCTCATTGAAAAATTTCATTTATTTAAATTCATTCACCCACAGTGGTGTACTAAGAAGTAAATCAAATGTCATTGGACGCCCGGGGCGCCGATGAATGGTCCAAATTGGACAGAATAACACGAGGCCCGAATTATTAAACGAGCTCTAGACATTTGGTCGCCCCAAGACCTCTGGGGGGGGCCCGAGCCTGTATAGTACGCAACTAACTGGTAACTC